>OX359283.1:40037072-40547072 GCA_947179155.2 Hedera helix | reverse complement strand
TTAAAAGTTTAAGGTACTAATTTATATTTAGGCCTATATATATATATATATATATATATATATATATATATATATATATATATATATATATACTTCATACTATTTCGTATTAGTATACGTTTTAGTATAATTTATATCTCGATATATATTAGAACGAATTAGGGTAATTTCTTTTAGGGGTTATGAAGAATGACATGATAGCTAGTTTTTAGTTTGAACTGTCCAATAACTAGTTGACATAATAATACGTGTGAAAGAAATGACACACGATCGTGTTCGCATCTGGGACAAATTTAAAAGGAATTGGAGACGAATAATTTTAGTAGATTATATATATATATATATACGAAGTTAAACGGAGAGAATTCAAGTTTTATTATTCCAACTTTTCTTTAGAAGCTAGATATCCTGCCTGCCTAACATTTGATAAGATGATAGTGTAACCCAAACTCAGCCACTTGGGCCAGATTTCTCAAAATTAAGATGGGCCTTCAAGAATTATGATCCCGAACAATAGTTGGGCAAGGCTTCAAGTTTATTTATTTATTATTAAAGTCTTTCTCATATTAAAAATTAATGATCAAAATTTATTATGAAAAAATAAAATATTATTACTTCTCGTTCGTCCAAAAAAATAAAGAGAATTTTATTTTTCTTTAATAATAACATAATATGACACGTACTCTCAAATCACATGTCATCGCCATTAAAGTAAACACTTGATAAATTCAAGCATAAATATAAAACTCTGAGTATGTCAAAGACTGCCACATGCAACCCTTCAAATTCATTCCTATGCAGAAAGAGCTTTTCTAAGGGAATCGGTCCAATTTTTTTTATTTTTTATTTACTCCTAGAACCGGTCCCTTGAACCGATCACCCAAGACTTTTTCATGTAGAAATTAAGGAAGACTTGAGATACCTTTTTCTAGATGAAAGTAGTATATGGAACATGCACTTGAAAGTGACAAATATTTTCTAGAATCTTTCTATTACAATAGTATAACAAATATTTAGAATTTTGTGTTGTTTGACAACTTTTAAATTGAATAATCTGATGTTATTTTGTTATTTAATTATATAAATGTATTTTTGTCTATATTTTATGTCACTAGGCATAATATATATATATATATATATATATATATATATATATATATAGTCAAAAGTCAAATAGAGAAGGCGAGCTTATAGAAATATTTGTATAAAATACAAATCGTATACCTCCGCAAACTGATCATATTATTTAATTAACGACCACTGAGCTCACTCACACGTCTCCTTTCAAATAATATTTTCTAAGAAACTTAAAGATATTTGATGAAACTTAATGGTATATTTAAATTGAAAAAAATAAAATGAATGAATAAATAAAATAATAAATAAAATAAAAAGTGAAATGATTTATTTCATTTTAGTTAGAATGAATTATTTCATAATCTCTCTTAAAAAACTAAAATTTATAAATTTGAGAGAAATAAAAATAATCCATTTCAATGAAACAATTGAACACAATTTTTTATTTATATTTTTTAAGAGTGAGTCTTTTTATTTTTCTGATCCAAACGTAATATAAATGTTTTTAAACAACACTAATGAACATCTCAAATGCAGGTCGGACACTCGATAAAGTTGAACACAATTTAAAGATATTTTAATTAATAAAACGAATTGAACTCAAATCGAGGTCGGTGGTTCATTAATTATATATATATATATATATAATCCTAATTGTTTTTCCTGATTGGAGTTCTAATTTAACATCAAAGGTCAATTTCATCAATAATTTGTTTTACATATCGAGGAAGAAAAACGATAAAATATGAACACAAAATACAAAGAAATCAGTAGTACTTACTCTTCTTCTTCGGTATTCTCATGTTTTGCATTTAACTTGAATACAAGGGGGGTGGGTATTCAGTGCTGACAGCAAGTAGTCAGGACTCATCAGCTTGACTAACAATTCCATCAATAATGAATGCCCTCCCCCTTCCTTCCTTCCTTCGTTCCAAATTTAATTATTTTTTTAACTAAACCTTCTTTTTATTCCTGGTCATTTTTTACGAACCCAAAAATTAAATAAAATAAAAAATAAAAACAGCCAAATTAATACCAGCTTGCATTTTGTTTGTGTATTTATAAAAGAAATAAAAATGAATCCTTTTAGCTGTTTGTGTGTTTATAAAAGAAAAGAAACAAAATTAAAGTTTTAAATATAGATTATCACTTTACCTTTCTATTAAATCTTCTTGTATTTTATAAAAGCCGTTAGTTCCGCAGCGAGAATTCTTGGAAGGTAATGTAGGTATTACAAATATTCACTTAACTCATTTCTTTTTTTTTCTTCTTTCCAAATCTGTTTCCTTTCTACAGAAAACTTTGACTAAAAAAGGCAATTTTTTGTCCTTTTCTTTTTTTCTTACACAAACCATATAAATGAACAGCGCATTTCCCCCCCTCCTTTACGTATTTGTAGCTTTCTGGACATGAAAAGAACAATAAAATAAAATTAGGATAGAAAAAAAATAAATACATTATTTGGGAGTTTATAAAGAAAAATCAAAGAAAATTAAAGGTTTTCATTTAGATTATTACTTTCACTCTTTTATTAAATTTTCTTGTATTTGCAAATGGGAGAATGATAGAGATTATAAATTTTAACGGTTGGATTCGACTTATACTTTTTATGTTCCGACTAATGGCGACTACGACAAGATAGATTGAGATCTTTAAATTTTATTAATGTATTGAACCTCATAGGTTTGATTTTATGTTATAACGGCTAGAGTTTTCTAGTTACTATAAAATATTATTTGGTATATAAATCATTGTAAAACGTGCGAGATATTTAATGAATATATATCAGAAACTAGCCAAATTGACAAATCTAAATATATCGCGTGCTCTTATTTTGCTATGTAATTGATCTCAAATTAAATCATGTTATTTATTTTTCCGACCAAATCCATCGGGCAATTTTTCCGTCCATTTAAAAACTCGCAAACAAAAAATTGTGCTTTCAAGTAAAACAACTTTATACTCGCAAACAAAGCATAAAGTAGTCCGAGTCGAATTCTAAATAGTCCAGCTGAGTTCAAGTAATTAAGAATTGAGAGACTTATTTATTTATTCACGCCAGTTTATACTGTAATGGATTAGCTCGGCCTAATAAATTAGTTAACAAACTCAGCCAACCAGCAAAATTAAGCCCCTATTCTCCCGCATGAAAAATGTGCAGGCACGCCACATGTGCCATCCTATGCAGTAGTAAGTATGCCATGCGAGACTAGTACTATATACCATGTGTATTTTCTAAATAAGGGAGGTTTGGCACGTTGAACTACCCAACTAGGCTTCTTCTTTTGTATTGAACCACCCATGCTCCCATTTTGGTCGGACCCTCCCATTTGATTCATTTGCCCACCACTTTGCCTATGTTGTCCCTAACACGATGCCCATCTTCAATCTTATGCGGAATCGATAATTTTAAAAAGAGACCACCCAAACTGAGTTTACTATATACTCGAATTAACTCATACGTGATTTGTGATACTGTGAACTCGAATGAACTCATACGCGATACTATGAACTCATACTCGAATAAACTCGTACGTGATTTATGAGATATCACATGCACTTTCAAAGTTTACAAGTACACACCCAAATGGGAGGATAATGGTTGCACGTTCCTCCGTCATACATATACATAAGAGAGAGAGAGATCCAACAAAATAGTTACCAAACATTTTACTTTCGCTTTATGGTGTTAAACGAGATAAGCACGCCCCACCAGGCCACCAATGTGATGTTTGATTATCAGCACTTCTGCTGACTACTGCTGATAAATAGCGATACAAAGGGTATTTGCTAAGTAGAAGTTTCCAACTATTTTCAAGCTTTATTTGATGTTTCACGGTCCCCATATGTTTTTTGCACTGTTTTCCACCACAATTAGGTACTAGTAATTTTCAATTTTATACAGAGTGACATGAGCCTGTGACACTCCCCCATGAAATTCCTTCCTATAAATATATATCCCTCTTTTCAGGCAGTCCTTCATCATATGCTCTTATATTTATCCTTTTCTTTCACACAAGAAAAAGAGCAAAAATGGCCTCAGAACCAAAATGCAATCATGAAACTTTGTTCGATGATTTTGAAGAACTGGTAGCCACCGAGTTTGATGAAGACTTGATCAGGGAATTACTTGAAGAGCTGCCAGCAGAGGTGGAAGGAAGTGATGAACAAGTAGAGCAAGGAATTGAAGTCAATGGTTGTGATGGCTCAGAAAATACCGAATACTATGCCAACAATGTACATGAGTTTGACTGGGGTGAGATGGCTCCTTCTACAGAGCCATCCGATACTATTTGCAGTGTGGAGGATTATACAGATGAGTTTGCTGCTTTTGGAAATATCGGCGAGTACTCTCACAGTTATGAGGAGAGTTCCCTTGATGAAACTGCTCATGTTGGGTTATGGTAGGACAATCAATATTGCTCCAGCGAGTAGTAGTGGCTTCTCTGTTATACCTTGTGCCCCAATAAGTCGTATAAAAAGTTCATTTCTTACTAGTACTAGGTACCACCCATAAGTGCTTGTACAGACAAAATTTAAAAAAAAAAAGAAAGAAAAAGAAAAAATCACCAAAAAAATAACAATAATTCTGAGTCTGCTAGATGCATGCAACCCTATTTAGGAAGCTTTACTTTGTTAAAGCTAATGCACTGAAATATCACATATGTATGAAGTATTGCTAAATATGCACTTTCTACTGTTTTTATTTTGTCTTGTTTGAACTTCCTAGATAAAGCACCCCTCGCCCCCTCCTTGCATCAAAATAAAAATAAAAATATATATCGTGTGCAGTGAAACCAGTGAACTTCAGCAAATAACTCAAGTTTTTACATAAAGAATAGGATGTACCAATTATCATTTCAGACCAAATCCCAATACAGATACTCAGATTGAGCACAGTGAAAATATGACCTATATCACATGCACTAAGTAGAAAAGAGAACAAAGCTTGAGCAAGTTTATGCAGTAAGCTTACACCACCGGTTTATTCAATAAATTCATAATATCTGTTAACTTTGTTAGTTTGTTACACCAGACCGTTAAAAAATTCTATTGCCTGACAATATAATATTTTTGGACAGGTCTTATTACATATCTTTTATAAATTTGAACTTGGAAGTAAATTATTTCCAACCGCCTAAAATCAGGAAATTTTGTGGATCGGTCGCGTCATGAGATTGGGAACACACTTCAGATCTTTCTTTTTTCATCTCTATTATGAGGCTTATCATTTTTCTTTCTTCTCTCTCTTTATCAAAACTTCAAAAATAGTCCACACAAAAGTAAAGAGTGTACTTTAGGATATTAGGTCCTTGTTCTATTGAGAAGGTCAGAAGAAATTCTAAGACATAAGTAAGTCCAAGATGTTCAATTGGCACTAGTATTAAGATCTCTTCAATCTCCCAAATATCCGTTCTACTTAAAGAGTCCCATTTGCAAAAATTAAGGATGTATTTTTGTTCCATGTTTACCGCAATACGATATTAAGTTATAAGTTCAGTAGTGATGCCATGATAATTAAATTATGATTGCAATTTTGGGGATATTGTGTTATTTTATTGATAGAATTTAGGATTATCTTATTATCTGATTCTTTGTATGAAACAGAGTAATTTTTTTTTGTCAAATGGACCACTTTTTTTGGAACAGCAAGTATGAAATTTTTCTGAAATTATCCAGAGAGCTTTTTCTTCTTCTTCTTCTTTTTTTTATATATTTATTAATGCAAGTACAAGTAAACTCGTAAATACTTTTATAAATTAATAACTTTTTCAACTCCCATTAATTTTACTTCCTCTGTCCCCAATACATTTACTTGAATACAATTTTAGCTCAAATGAAAAGGAGACGGTATCAATAAATTTTCAATTTTTATATTGCCCCGAGTAAAATAATATTAGTAGACCCCATAAAATTATGACACAAGTAGGAGGTAAACATCTAAAATACAAAGATTCAGCAAATTGAACTAAAACCAGAAGGATTTGAAATTGACATATATAACAATTAACAATCATATAGCAGTGAGTGTGTGTGTGTGTGTGTGTGTGTGTGTGTGTATAACATAAAGCAAGTTAAATGAACTGCTAAACAGATGAAAAAAAGAAAGGAAAGGGGAAAGTACGTTAGGGCATTGCAGATGAGAGAGAGACATTGTCAGCTCCATATTCGTTGACGAAGAAGATGAACCAGTTACTTATTCTCTCAACCCGAGGCTTCCCACGCAGAATTGGGTTGTAGCACTAATGTCTACAAACAATTTGTTGGGGCTTTTTCCACTTACGTTTTAATAGGTTTACTTCCCTGATTGCGTTTGATTTTTTGCCTTTTTATAATCTAAATTGTGGACTGGACTAGAAAATGCCAACTGCTGGACCATTGGGTATGCAGATAATGTTGGATTTTGTTTTTTTTTTTGTTGTTGGTAATTTGAACAGAATTTTAACAAGACAAGAATGGATTTAAAGACCTCATGTACTCAAAATCTTATAAATAATTATTTTATTATTGAGTCATGAGGAGCTTGATAATGTTGGACTTTTGTTTGAGCTTGTATTTGTTGTATTTGGCCCGTTATGTTTTAGGAGTATTAAAATAATATTTCTTTCCAAAATCAAATTTTTATTTGTAGACTGTAGTGGCAATTTGATGTGTAATTATGTAAAGAGTCCGCTAAATATATGCCCTAAGGACACACACTAAGCGCGAAAAATAAGAAATGAAACCCGCTAAATATTATTTCTTTATATATTTGCACTGAATTCAATACATGGGGTCCACTAGTATATTATTTTTTTATACATTGAATTGAGTGCAATTACATAAACAAATAATATTATGCATTGAATTCCGTGCTTAGTATGTATCCTAAATGCACATTCTAAGATTTCCTTTATGTAAATACCTAAAAATAGGTAGCTAGGCAAAGTAATCTGGAGGGTTTTGTATTAGAATTTTGCTTTCAGTGAGCCATAAAATCTATAGCTATCATTTTTCAATTATGCACGTAATATTTCATAAATCACGTTTCACGTACACTATTAAATAAATTTATAATAAATTATATTTTGAGTTGCATAAAGGAGATTTTTGTCTTTAGTTAGTATAAAACCAACGACTCTTAAGTCTTACCAGTAACCTCATTGTCAACAGCTAATTCCTTCAAATTATACTCCAATTTGATACATGTGAAACAGATCATCAACGACCTTGTGGTATGTGTCAAACTTCACTGTACTGGTGATTTTAGACGCTTCACTAGTAAGGCCTTATAAACTAGGCTCAACATTGACGGGCCCAAAACATTTGTGGCCCAGCCCATCTAATGAAGAAAAAGGTATGAATAAATAAGCAATTTCTTTTCATCAATGGGTAACCACTTGATCCATATCTAGTTCTTCTATTTCTTCCTCTTTACTTTATTATTATTACCATATTAATTGCCCGAGCAATAGCATCGGAGCAGCCTCCGGAAGAACTCGGCGGCTCCTCTGATCATTTACTTGACTTGCATATTATGCCATCTCACATCGGCTCACGTCATTTATTCTTAATAATTCATTTTAGCTCATCAAGTGTTGTGAAAAATAATTATATATTTATAATATGCAGCAACCATTATATTAATAATCACCCTATAATGGTGCGATGTATTTCATCAAATTAATTATTTCTTTGTACATCTATCTTATGGACAATTTTTATTCATAACTAAAAGAAATGCACTTGTGGTTTCTGATGTACCACGGAAAACTTAAACATATTACAATATCATGCACAAAATTTATCCTTTTTATTCATAAACTCTATGGTTCCTTGTTTTATAGATAAGCATCCGTTTCCAGTTTTCATGTTTTTTTCCTTCCTGCCCATGAACAAAGTCTCAAGTGTTTCATTAATTTATCACTTGTTAAAGAAAAAGATTATGTGTGTTTCCTTGATGAAGTTTTCCCATTCCCAGTTTCTTCATTCTTGAACTCTTTTTCTTTTGAGAGGAAGTGCTGCCTATAGCAGGGGCGGATCTATATAGAGGGCAACGGAGGCAGCTGCCTCCGCTGACTTTTTCGATGGATCTATAGTGGTTTTCTGGGTTCCTTGTTGGGATAGTTAGAGTGAGATATTTTTTCTTCAATTCTCTCTAGAACTTCTCCCCATTTTCCCCATCTTCCGACCTCATCGTTTCTGCACCTCCAATCTAATTTCCGGCAACTTGCTATTCTGTTTGGCGGTGGAGATTTCCGGCGGGGCTACTCAGGAGTGACGTTGGGAGGTGACCGGTGCTCACGCGTGCGCACCGATGTTTCCTTGTTTGCGTGTCGGTTGATGTTCGCTCAAACAGCGTCTCCTCTTGCAGTGTGCAGATGGTTAGGCGGTTGTCCTTGGGCAGTGTGTTGTTGAGTGAGGCTGATTGCAAGTTGCATTGGGCAGAGCCTAGCTTTGGATAGTTGGATTTGGGCTGCTACCGCCTGCCGGCTCCCCTTCAAGCTTTTTATAGCCTAATAAGCAATGGCTTGTGTTTTATAGACTGGATGATATGACTTTCACTGGAACAGGTACCATTGAAGGGAATGGTGATCAATGGTGGGAGCTTCCATGCAAACCCCACAGGGTATTTTTCTCTTCCATTCATCTGCATTATCTTAGTTCTGTTTTTATGGTTTCTCTTTTCTCTTATTTTTTAATTTTTTTAAAAAAAATCAAGATTTATTATAATTTATATTTTGAACTGCTTTTGGAATCAAGGTTTTCCAGATTGAATTGTTGTGATTTTTTTTCCGTTATGGCTTTTCGTTGTGTCATAGGTTTCATTTAATTGTCCTATGCGATTTGGAATTTGAAATATTACTAAATGCAATCAGAAATGCAATTTCAGGGTCCCAATGGGTCAACTTTACCTGGACCATGTGACAACCCTGCAGTGAGTAACACCATCCAAGCTTTTATTCAATGAATTAATTCTTTTTAATTTCCAGTAATTAGTAAATTTAATTAATTACTTAATATTTTCAGTTGATTCGTTTCTTCATGAGCTCCAATTTGGTGGTCAGTGGATTGAGAATCCAAAACAGTCCCCAGTTCCACATGAAATTTGATGGCTGTGAAGGAGTGTTGATAGAGAAGTTGTCCATTTCTTCTCCAAAGCTTAGCCCCAACACTGATGGGATCCACATTGAGAACACCAAATCTGTGGGAATATACGACTTCGTGATAGCAAATGGTAAGAAAATTAACTCCAGCTCCACAATATTCTCCGAGATTTGGTATTTAGCTAGTGAATTATATGTTAAAAAGTGTGCCCTGCTGTTTGATTTTACAGGAGATGATTGCATTTCAATTGGACCTGGTTGTGCAGACGTTAACATAGATGGTGTCACTTGTGGACCTAGTTTGGTCCGTTAGGATAATTTTGCTTGGTAGTGATTGGGCAAATTGGACATCTCACATGACTAAAAACTATCCCGATGTGTTTTATATGGTTCATTGGTTCCTATGATGAACCAATTTTTTTTTATGTTAAAGTGAGTATTTATGTTGCTTGTTTCTTTGTTTTTTTTTTGTTTAAAGTGATTCAATTTTTTTCAAAAAAAAATTCAAATCCGCCCCTGCTGGGATAACATCCTAGATCCGCCCCTGGCCTATAGCATAGCTTGTTGGCATTACATTTTCCATTTGTATGCATACACTCGGCCCTTTTTCTAGAGAGCTAGCTTGGTGCGGTATGGATAACGTCTTAGGGGTGTTTGTTTAAAACTTAATAGGTCTGAATGGCTTCAAATTTAAATCGCTAAGTCATTCAGATTGTTTGATTTTAATACAAGAAGGTCTGAGTGGACTGAATCGATCAGCCAAACTAACCGGCTGAATAAATTGGTAGTATTTCTTGTCTGAATCGCTAAATGGATTTTTTTTTACTCGTAATGCCCTCTTTCACTCCGATACAAAAACCTTATGCAATAATTATTCCTACCATTTCTTTTTTTGGAATCTTTGTTTTAGCCATGAAAATTGCTAATATCAAACCAAAACGCAATAACAAAACAAGTTTACTTACCTTATTTGCCCCCAATTTCAGTAGCCTAAACCCTTTGTCTGCATGTTCTTCCCCTGCTTCCCCTGCTTGATTTTGTTTGAGGATAGATCTTAAATTTTGATATTCAAAAATTGATCGGACAAAAAATAGGTTTGATTTGAAAAAAAAAAAGAGAATAAATTAATTTGATGTAAAACAATTGATTTGATTTGGAGAAGATAGGATGAGTCTGGCCTTAGATGAAAATGGCGAGAGGAAACAGAGAAGAAGAGAGAACAAAACAAACATTCCGACTAAAAAGCAAAGGGAAAATTTAATAGTTAGTGTTAGAAAATACTTTTGGACTAGGTTCAATTTTAATTTAGTTTACAATAATTATTATTTATTCTTTATAATTATCAAAAAAATGTTCATAATTATATAAAAAAAAGTGTTCATGATTATTAAATACTTCATCTATATATATATATATTCAAATACTTGATACAAAAGATTTTTTAATTATAATTAATATATATTTATCTTGCATATATTTTAAATTATCAAACAAATTAGTTCAAAACATATTTAACGGTTAAAATTATAAAATACACTCATTTAGATATTTCAAATATATCAATTATCAAATAATTTTTTTATTCAATATTCAAAAGTATGTTTCATTCAGTTCATTCGAATTTCTTAAATATTTAGAACTGTTTTATTCAATTTTATCAAACACCCCCTTAGTCTACTGAAATAATATGCTTGTGATGGTTGGTGTTGGAGGGTTCTGTGCAAAACTTTCTGACGAACCACTTTTTCTTATACCGAAGTGTGATGGCACAAGGATACATTCTGAAACAAATATGGAATTTCCTCAACGAGTTCCAGATTTCGTTGTATCTGTATCTGAGATTGGAAGCACAGAACCTGCAGATTACTATATTATGCCTCAGATCATTGTGATCAGCGAAGTGCCAAGGTATATTATTTGTATTATTCTAAATGAAGCCGAGTTATATGTGTTATCTCTTGTGTCCTCATATAAAATAAAATCTAATGCGTATAGGAGGAAGAATATACAAAAAAGTGCAAAATATTATTCCTTGAACCGACGGAATCCTAGCCTAGGCAACAACCAGTTAGTTCCATTTTCCTCCCTCTTATTGGATAAGTTAATGTTACCGTGTATGTTAAAGCAAAATGCATGGCTAGAAAATCAGGTAAATATGGGTCTGACCAAAGGGTTCACGTAACATATAAGCCTGTTTGGATAAGGTCTTCAAACCTGTTTTCTGTTATTTTTCAAAAACTTTCAGAAAAAAAATTAATGTTTAATATAAAGATAATATGAAAAACTAAGCGACAAGTATTTTCTGGAAATCTACACTATACATGTCAAATATTAAAAAATAAATTTTACTTTTTAAAAAGGAAAAACTAAAATAAATTTTAAAAAAAGGGTTTATTTTATTTTTCTCATTTTATTTTTTTCTTTTTAAAAAGTAAAATTTATTTTTTAATATTTGTCATGTATAGTGTAGATTTCTAGAAAATACTTGTGGCTTAGTTTTTCATATTATCTTTATATTAAATATTAATTTTTTTTACTTTCAATAATTTTTAAAAGGGTAATATAAAATTTTATATCTAATTTAACCGATCAAATAAAATATTAATTATTATAATAAATATATCCAACAAAGGTTCCAACTACGTGCAAAAGTTACTTGACAAAGGGTTGTATATATATCTTTTTAGATAATTTCTGTACTCTATTACTGAAATAAATCAGGCATATAATTGTATTGAAAATAATCATGTATGCAACTTTTGTCACGTGTAACTAGGGACCGTCACCTATCCTAGCGATTGAGCATTTTTGTCTAGCCGTTACATAAGGTAGCAACTGGGCATTTTTTAATTAAAAAAATTAGCTACCCGCTACTTTAGGTAACAACTTGGTAGTTATTTGCTTTAATTAAGACATTTAGATTAACATAGCAATGGTCACAGATGCGTTTATTATATATATGTATATATCGTACGCAATGAGCACACATGGATCAATATTGAATTATGTTTGTGCATGAGATCAAGTGACTGTTCATAATGGAGAAGTAACTGCCCACAAGTTATCATCAACGCCAACATTTATATATATAATAAATAAGATAAAATTATTGTTTAACTCTAAATTTTAAGGGTGACTATTTAACTCTAAAATTTGGTAATAAATTCTAACTATAAATAAATTCTATATATCAACTATGTAATTAAAAGTATAAACTTGGTTCGGTTTTACTAATTTTTGGTTTAACTTTTCTAATTCATATTATCATACGTACTATTTAAATTTGTATCAATTAAATACTATCTAAATTTAAAAATATTTCTATTTCTAAGAGGATTGAAAAAAAAAAGACTTTTTTCTTTCCTATTCAAATTAGTATAAGTACTATATAAATTTATAATAATTAAATATATACACGATGCTTATAAATTTTTATCAATTAAATTTTAAATCATTCCTCTCTCTAAAAGGAATAGAAAAAAGGAAGATCATTTTTTTTTTATCACATATAAATTCATTGACAACTATTCACTTTTATTAAATCCTAATGGATTTCACAAAAAAAAAAAAAAGAACATAAAAATTCATCCAATATATATAAACATTATCGGGATATAGTTGAGGAAGAAAAATTGAAGAATGTGAGGTCAAAAATGCTCGAAAATGAGAACAATTTTGATTGAAAAAATAACAAACACATTCGAACACTAATTATTCAATGGAATTTAAAGTTGGCGACTTAAAAGATATATATTTAAACTTTACAAGGTCTAGTATTTACAATGTGTTTGTTATTGTCTTAAGTTTAATACATTATTTTTTTTTTAATTAAACTGTTTAAAAATTATTTTATTGTCATATGTATGACTTGATTTTATTTATAATTAATATTGTATTTACTTTGTTTTCTCATTAAAATTGCATTGGTATCATAAACATAAATATAAAAAAAAAATCATTGATAAAAAATGTTATCAAACAATAGTTCAGAAAGAAACATTCGAGGAACTTAAAGCCAAGAATACTCGAAGATGAGAAAAATATTGCTTAAAAAATAACAAGAAAAGAGTTTACAATAAAACCAAAGAGGTACTTACGTTATCCATCAATAATTATTACATGTGTTCTTTTTAATAAGTTTTTTTAGTTTATATATCATAACAAATTTATATAGGATAATTTTATTACTACAATTTTATTAAAATATTAATATGTCGAGAAAACCTCTTAACATGCCACGCGATTTAATTATATTAATATTAGTCATGAACTTCATTATTAAAGTAATATCCTAACTAATTTAATTCATTAAAATTTGAAATTTTATCAAATCACATGATTAATTGTATTAATAATATACATGATGAATTTGAAACATAATAACTATAACATTAGTTAAAAATTTATGGTAGATTTATTTCTAACTAATTGTCATAACTAAATTAAAACTTAATGAAACTTGAATTTCATAATTTTATTCTTATTAGAATTTCAAGCTAATTTGTCAATATAAATGTAAATGTAAAATTCCATTACAAACTTAAATACAATTAAAATAATTATTTTCACATAATCATAACTAAATAAATATACAATAATTCATTCAAATAATTAGCTTAATAATTGATTGAAAGAACCTACAATATATAATTCAATCATTAATTATTTGAATAAATATTTAACTATTTAATATATATAACTATGTTCTTGAAATCAAAATTATTTTATGTTAATTATTAATACAATAAATTATTATCCATGCCACGAAATTGGTGAGTTTGTATATAATAAATAGCACAAAATAGTATCTTGACCCTAAAATTTAGGAGTAATCATACAACACTAAAATCTAGGAATAAAAACCTAAAATTTAGTAAAAGAAATTATTTTTTCATCTCTTATTTAATTTTAAAATATTTATATTTACATTCTTACTGTCATAATTATCTACTTACCACTATCTCTTATTCTTAAACATTTTTTAATTTAGTTAATGTTCTTTAAAATTCATATTATTGATAACGATAATATTTTATTACAAAATATTTTATTATTATTAAATTATATAAGTATAATTATTTGAGTTTAATTAAAATTTTATTATTACATAAATAGATGAACATAGGAATATAGAAAAAAATAAATCATTTTAACTAGAAATGCTATCATTTATATTATATAAGTAGAAGAATTATTATTATACATTTTTAAATTTATTTAATTTTTCATCAGTAATTAGTTGTACATTATTGATGAAAATATTTTTTATATAAAAATCATTTTACACAATATTAATCTAGTATTAGTAAAATTAATATATTACTATAATATAATGTACAAAAATATAAATATTACAATAATTTTATAACAAAATAAAATCCGTACTTTACACAGAATCATTATCTAGTTATAATTCAATATTGAGCAATCAATAGCAAAATATCAACTGTAAAATTATCCTTTTATACTCATCTTGTGCGATCTATATTTTTCTCCATATATAGTATTTCTTGAAATTCAATATTTAAAAATTTCTTTATAGACTTTCCTACTATATTTTTTACGGTGGGATACATTCTTACCGAAATAACCATTCATAGTTCAAACTTCTACAAGTATATAGTTGTTAGGATTGATTGATGAATAGTTTAAAGTATTTAAAAAGAACGAGGTTTCATGAATATTTGCTATTTTGGGTTAAGATATGAGGTTTTATAGGGTGCATGTTATATATATTAGGGTTGTAATTTGTACATAAAAGATTAAATAACAATAATAATAATAATAATAATAATAATAATAATAATAATAATGATTACAAAGAGACTAATCTATGCATGCGATCTTATCCAAAAACAAACAAAACAAAATTAAAAAAAAAAGAAACATGTAGAAATAAAATAGGATTTATTGGGATATAATTGATTGAGTTTATATTTGAGTCAGTCCATATTAATTTTTGGTTAGATTTGTTATATACTTAAATTGGGCCATTGGGTGGTTGGCCCACTCACATCTATATTGAAGACGGTTTGGAGTTGACAATGTCCTTATACCTCTTGGATTCTATTTTCTTATTTGGCAGATGTAGGATGCTTATTATGGAAATGATTCTACAATGCAATAAATGGAGTCATAAGTTGATTAGGAAGTGGACATCCTATTCCTACTTGGATTCCGAGAATCACGACATATATATAACGCTTTTGGCCTGTACTTACTCTCACACCAGAGCATTTCCGAACGGTCCCAAGCCATCTCTTGATCTGGGGGTGTCTAACGGTTTGTCTTAGGTGCAGGTGTTTGTACTTTTGATAATTTTTAACGGACTTATAAAGTTTGGCGTTAACAGATTTCAAGCTGACAAATGAGAAATCAAAACATACAATATTGGTCAATCTTTGTGATCTTATTAAAAAAGAAAATAATAATAAAAGAATTAAAAAAGAATTTTAAATAGATGTAAGGTTGCCTATAAAAAGAGAATTCTAATAATGATAGTATATAGTATCATATTGCTAATAGATATCATATGAGTAAGTTGTCTATAAAGAGATGAAATGTATCAGATTTTATATGTATATAACATAAAAAAAAAATATAACTTAATATATAGTATTTGGACACGATAAACACCAATTGTCAGTTGAAGACAATTCACTAACAATCAAGGTATCATCTTATTCGAATCATATCAATGGAGGTTGCAGAAAAGATGGCATGCAGTACCTAATCAACAAAAACTCTTTCAACGTAAGACATCAACTTTTGATTATTCTTCCAAAGAATCTTTTCTCAAAGAAATAATTAATACCCTCACTGATATTGACAAGTAATCCGCCCTTTCCATGTTATGTAAAACAATCCTTTTCCCAGCACAAAATTGGATTTATCATATTTTCCAACCTTTTTTTTTTCTTTTTCCAATTCCACTTTTCTACCATTTCATGATTAAGGGAGGAAAACTACGTACTGGTGTTGCGATCACAGATAACAAGTCAATATCTGGGGGAAACAGTATGATTAGTTCATGTGATGATAGATAGTGTGGGTGACTTGGACCCATAACGTACATTCCATTTACGTTGTTATCAGTATATATAATATATTAACTATCAGTATATTCAATCCCCCTTTCTTGAATAAACTTAATTTGATGCATGACCCTGATAACACTTGCAATCTTAATTTTCTGCATTCCAACATATATATTCTTAGTACATAATTGTGATGTATTAAATCCCTTTTTCTTGATAACGTACCCGTACGACTTTTTTTTTACCTCATGGAATTAGACACGAAATTTATAAACAAATACTCCTACATAATACTTTTACAATTATGATAGTTGTCACTTTTTTTTCGGATTTCATAATATTACAGTTTGTACTTGCAACAGGTGGTTGATCCTTGGTCATTAATTTAGTTAGGTGTAGTAATGTGTTTAGTGCAATCTCGTGGGGATCTGGAATTTTCCGAGTTTTAATTGGTTGTGTTCATTTGGAATCATGGTTCTGACTAAAAGGGTGCAAAATGGAAAGATGAGGTAGCTGCAGAGTGTTGTATATATGTATGTTTCATTCTCCACCACGTTGTTGTTAAGAGGTAGGACGGACCACGTTGGTGTATGTATATACATAAACATACATACAAATAATTGAGATATAGTATATGATAATGTTGTAATAGGCCCAGAATCATCATGATGATTTTCGAGAAATCAAAATCAGTATTATATATATAATTTTTTGGTAAATCAAAAGTCGCATTATTTGTTTGAAGGAGGGAGGGGCCATTCATATATATTTTACTAGCTGTTGTGCAATCTGCAGTAGATTTCCCACAACTAAAGGAAGCTGCATGGGGGGATTACTTGTCTTGGTTCATCTGTCTTTTGCTCTATTATAAAATTATCCTATTCTTTTCATGTTTGTTAGAACTCATAATAAGTAGACCCTTATATAGTTATGACATGATGTTTGATCCATAACATGTTGGTTTAATCTATAGTGATGATTACATGAGAAACAAATCTCCTTAGAAAGAGAGAGTAATCCATGTAATTAATACACATACCTTGTTTATCCTAATACTGAAATGATCCTTGATTCCCATTTCCTGTTAAAGCAATAAAACTATAAGTGATTAACTAATTCAACAAGTAACATGAAGCTGACAACTGACATTGTTTCGATAACTATGCAAGGTCAATGAAAATGAAACCAAACACTTTTTTTTATTTTATTGAATGCTTTATCTGTTCCAAATATATTTATAAAATAAATAACTTTGGAAGAAAAATTATTTATTTATTTAAATATATTTCTAACATTTGTTACAAAGGTAGTATGATATTATTCAATGTATCGGATATATAAGTAATGGCATGTTAAAGTTTCGTGTGAAATTATAGTGTAAAAATAGAGTATATTGTATCTCTAATTATTGAGAAGATGGTGTTGCTGCTATTGTAGCATTTTTTTCAACGTATCCCTGCCTCCACAACATTCTGACTATATCGACAATGCTCTTCTGAAATTCCACAATCTGATCCATTAAACCAGAAAAGTCTGACACTGACGCTACATAGTTGCAATCGCAACTCATTCTTGGCTCACTTTTTCTTTTTTCTTCGTACCCATAAATTAGTAATTGTACCACCAAAGTCACAGCTTTGCTTATATATAATGACGTGTATAATGATTCAATATAAAAATAACGGGACTCATTATTTTTATATTATGAGTCTCATTATTTTTATATTTAATCATTGTACACATTATTGTATGAATTATTACTCATAACAAAATTTTCAAAGTCATGCAAAGGCCATACCTTTTATTTAATGGGGAGCATCCAACTTTGGCTTCTTTCAACACAACGAAGATTACGCGGCTTGCCTATTATAAGGAGAAAGAAAAAATCTCCACTTTCCAAGTTCATACACACTTAACAGAGAAAATATACACATACAAAAGCTAACATACAGTATCAAAAACACAAACAAGCACACATATATACATATATATATGTATGTATATATAGAAAGGTAGGTAGTGGAGCCTGTGGAGAAAATCATAGATTATTTAAGCCTACCTTTAGAGAAATGTTTCATTGAGCTTCTTGAATGCATCTTCAGATTGCTAGCTATAGTGCATTAAATCCGCCATTACTATCAGAAATTCGAAGCCTAAGCAGCATAGACACGATTTTCGCTTCTTTTCTTTTTCTCTTCGGAAAAAATCAACAATGGTGCGAGGGAAGAAGTTGGTACCTTTCATCATTCCTGTAACTCTTGCTGTTCTTACTCTTCTACCATTTATCAAGGCATCTCAAGAACATGCAGAAACAGAAAACTTCCACACCATCAAGAATGATGTTATCAGGCATAATAAGGTAACAAAAAAATACTTGTTCAAGAAACTTTATGTTTTTGTGAAATTTTCTAACAAATTAACTGATTTTATCTACAAATTTTCAGTTGAGTCCTGAATTATTATTTGAAATTAAACTCCACGGATTTCTCCTTTGGGCATCGATGGGTTTCTTGATGCCTGTAGGCATACTTGTTATCAGAATGTCAGATGGGGAAGAATGTGGAAGAAGGCTCAAAATAATGTTCTACACGCATGTTACTGTACAGGCAAGTTCTATAGCAACAGTTTGACTGTAAAAATATTATTTTTTTGTTGTAGAAATATCAATTTCCTAAAAAAAATCCTTTTTGTGCAAGTAAACTTTTAATAATCATATTCACCATGACAATTAACATCTTAACAGTGTTCAATAAAGTTTAGTATTATCAAATCTTTAAACTACGTCTATTAGAATGAAATACCCCACTTTGAACCTTTAATGAAGGCCAAAGATAAGTTGAAGTGAATGCGACCCTACTTGCAAATGATTAATCTAGCCCACAGTTTGTTGATAAATAGTTAGTAGTTCCTCCGTTTCAAAATTAAAAATACAATTTGACTTTTGAAGTTAAATATTAAATTTCAAATTAATGTAAATTTATTTAATTTAAGTTGATATAATTATTATAATTGTATAGTATATAACAAAAAATATTAATCACAAAATTTATTTCATTCTAAAATTTTATGAGTTACATCAATTTTGAAATTTAATAGCCGTCGTTTGATCTCAAAAATTAAATTGTAACTAATTTTGAAACAGAGGGAGTATTAGTACATCACTAATTACCCTTCAATTTGATGCCAGCAATTATCATGAATATTTGAAGACTAAGAAAAGGCATTGATGAATTTATTCTTGTTGATAAGATACAAGTACCTCCACAATTTTCTTTTTTGGAAGTGAGCATATCTTGTTAATATGTTGTTTTTTTTTTTTTGTCTTTCATTCTGCAGATACTGGCAGTATTTCTTGCAACAGCAGGAGCAATATTGTCCATAAGAAACTTTGAAAACTCTTTCAATAATAATCACCAGAGGATAGGATTAGCCCTTTATGGTGTTATGTGGTTGCAAGCCTTGATTGGGCTTATCCGGCCTCAGAGGTAAGGGAAATTTAGTATTCGAATGACTCGATTTACTTTCAGGTCTAATAAATCTAATTCAACACCACAAATACACACTTTGACACAAAAAAGAATGAAAACTTGCATATTATATAATTCAGAGGGAGTGGTGGGAAAAAAGTTGACACTTTATTATATATGTTGTTATCTACAGGGGAAGTAAAGGAAGGAGTGTATGGTTTTTGGTGCATTGGGGCCTGGGGACTGCGGTTTCGCTGCTGGGAATCATCAATGTGTACACAGGTTTACAAGCCTACCATAAGAGAAGCTCAAAAAATATAAATCTTTGGACAACAATTTTCACTGCTGAGGTCTCACTAGTTGCATTTTTCTACCTGTTTCAAGACAAATGGAACTACATTAAAGAGCAAGGAATGATTTTAGGCGATGAACCGATCCGACCCACAGACCAAGAGATGTCTCCGAGAGAGAAGAAGAAGACGAAGAATGAATTTTTAGCTCATGAAACTCCACGTTGATAAAGCTTATGAATTGAGTTATCAATGATTTGTTTTAGCTGACATGAGATTTTTGCGAACATCGTAACTTAACTTGTTTGATCGTACTGTTTTCAAATCTGCCTAAAGGATATTTCAAGGAATTTAACTTCACAATACAAAATTTTAAATTTCAGGTCCATATTTCCAATTTACTTTTAAGATTAAAGATTGTTTCTTTTCCACATATTCCACCAACCAAATGGTTTCGAGGTGTTTTTTTTTTTTTTGTATTAGATAATCAGATAAAAATTATCAAATTTACTTAAATAAAACATTAATAAATTGTTTAGTTACTAGGACTTGGCACGTTAAATAAATAATACAGCAAAATTGCGACTGTCTTATCAATTTCTATATTTAAAAACATGTCATCTAATTAAATTTTAATTTGAAAATTAGGTGAGTTGTTCAATCAAAACATGAATTCATTCATTAAAAAATTTTAAAACTCACTAATAAACCTGGCAAAATAGGCCCGGACCCGCGGGCCGGGCTGAGCTGACTCAAAAAAATTGTGCTATGAGCTCCCATTTTTCATCCAAAAAAAAATTGGGTGTTTTGGCCCGACCCGTGGCCCATATTTTTGTTTTCTTCTTATTTTTATTATTTGATATTGATGACAAAAAAAAAATATTAACTTAAAAATGAATCAAATAGGGAATTATAAAGAATATAAGAGTAAATTTTAACATATGATATTGAATAATAATACAAAAAAAAATTATGAATATTATATATATATATTACGTTTAGTCTTTCTTTTACTATCTTATCTTTAATATTAATATTATATACATTTATCAATTAATTAATCACAAGATTAGTTACATTTTAATATATATGACTATAAAATTATTGATTATTTTATTTACTAATACTATCAAATGATAATGTATAAATTATGTGTTATAATTGTAAATAATTAGAGTTAATATTTATTTTAAATTATGTATTATAGTTGTAAATATATATATATATATTTTAAAAAATATTATTATTTTTTTAAAAATATTTATAAAAAAAAAAAAAAACTTAAAAAATCCGCGGGCCGCAAGTTTTTAGCCTGGCAAATTCCGGGCCTTTTCAGCCCTGCCCAAAAATGACCCAGCCCGATGAAGCCCAACCTGTCTAGGCCAACCCGACCCGTTTGCTAGGTATACTCACTAACCTGACTCATATGATATAGGACTTCATTCATTAATTTATTCTCTCAAAAAATATATAATTTATTTAATAATTTAATCTGTTCATCCGTTGTTTTTCTCGAAACCTCTTTGCAGAGCATTTGAATATTTCATGAATTATTGAATTTCATACTATGGGACTTCATACAATATATGTATATATATATATATATATATATTTGAATTCAACTCAACTGTTCATGTGGGGGTTCATCCTCTCGAAAACAGATGAAAAAAGCAATATAAAACATGGTGAACAGTTGATATACTAAGGAATAGAAAGGAGGTACAACACAATTTATTTTCTTGTTGAGGAAAAATGACAACTGAACTTTTGGTATTCCATAAAATATTTTGCATATGTAAAGGATTAAGTCTACATATTGATGGTAAATAATAGCTCGAGTGGAACCTATTGATCGTAAATCATAGCTTGAATGGAATCTGGAATTTTGATAAGCTACCTTACACTAGTTTTATTGGTCATTAAATTATTAAAAATTCATTCTTCTGAGAAGGATTTAGTGAGAAAGTAGTAATAAATTCAAATCTCTATTAACTATTTAATACAAACTTAGTAAAAATGATTTATGAATTTTAACAGAAAGATATTTACAATATTTATCAACTTTACTCAAATCTAATACTAATATTTAAATATTAATATATATGGTAACATCTTTTAAACTATTCATAAATTCCATGATAAATTAATTAATAATACATAAATTACACATATTTTAATTTTTATAATAATAACGTTTAAATAAATCTTACGAACATACTAATATTAAAACAAACAGGGTACTTTTCTCATCCTATCTATGAAACCAACCGTCTCTTATTTCTTTTTGCGGCCCTCAATAAACTATCGCAATTTTCTGAATAATTTAAATTACTCTTGGATCATTTGTTAATCGCTTGATGTTTTGAGCAAGCAAGTCCCTTGAATCTAAACTCAAAGCACAGTAAACGAATCCATGGAAATTGGAGAGCATTTTCATCTCATCTCTACGTAAGTATGATCGTCTCTAGGATTATTGTTTTCTTATTCGGCTCTCACATTATCTGTGTCACTTGATGTTCCTTGTTTCTTTAACTTGCACGTAAGGTGTTTGACAATATGCCTCTGTAGTTTTTCTAACTTGGTGAACTTTCAATTTAGGAAATAAGGCTTGCATAGTAGTAGTAAAATAGTCGGGCAAAAATTATTCACATGTATGTCCTGACGGAAGTATATATATGCCTGATATGGTCCACCTCCCAACAGATAGGAATAAAGGGAAACAGAATTATGTATGTAATTAGAAAAGGAGCTTTATTAACTTTCAGAAATATATTCATTATTATTATAAGAGGGACATTTAACTATAGTTCCAGAAAACAATTCAAAATAATAAGCCCTTGGATCTCAGCAGCTGGAAACCTTATGCGCTCAGTGCGTGGTGGGGCTACCTAGTATAACTGAAAGTAAACATAGATATCACCTCGAACAAGCAATTTATTGTCTATGTGACTCCTAATAATAAGTATAAACGCGTAGCAACCAAACACTACATTCATCTACACTATTAAAAAGTGGGGTATGACATTAAAATCCATGTCATGACCCACTTTTTAATGGTATAGATGGATGTAGTGTTTGGTTGTTGTGTGTGTAGACTTGTCCAACTCCGAATCGTAAAGAAACCAAGGTCACTGACCGGTCACCAAGGCCTCAAATCAATTTTGAAAAATTAATATAAACCTCATACCATACAATATACTATGACAAACCATTCTCTTTAAATAAGGCCTTTGATATCGGTCTGTCTATAAAATTGCCAAGTTAATAATCTAAAACTTTTTATTTAATTACAATCCTCAAACTTTTACAAAATCCATCCCATAACAACTCGCCCTCTCCTGAGATCTGATATTGATTGTAATTGCCCCAAAACCTCAAAACTCCAATGGCTCTATTCGTAGTCACTCTAAAGCACAAGATAGGAGTAAAAATATAAAATTATAATAGCCCCATAATTTTAAAACCACTAATAGCTCTATTCTAATGATATGGATACTTCATACTTGAAAATTTGAAGAACGTTACAAAATTCTAGTAAGCTACTAATTGTATTTAGCAACCCCAAATACTTAAAACACCAAAATATGTATGCACATTTTCCTATACTATATAATTGCAGAAGAGATGGATAACATTTTAGAAAGTTTTGTTTACACCGATTTTCTCTTCAACACCTATGGTCTGAAAACTACAATTTCATCACTTGTGGTTTGCCATCCATTTTCATAATGCCTTTGCCTAACACCGTTAGTTTTAATGGGTAAAGACTATTTTACCCCTAACTCTGTCCCTAACCTAGCAGTGTTCGTCTTTCTTACTTTTATTCATCAAAACCTTACTAAACTCATCCAAATCATAGTAGCCTGACGAAGTGATGATGCTTGAAGGTAGAAGACCCATGGTTTGTGAACTTCTTTTCCTGGAGAAAAAACAATAACGATATCTAGGGAATAAGTAAGGCTGCAAACGAGTCGAATCGATCCGAATTTTAAATTGTTCGGATTTGACTCCTAAGGTTAAATTCGTACTCGGATTCGAACTATATTTGAAAAACTTTACTCAGATTCGGCTCGATTCGAATTTTCATTACTCGAATTCGATTCGACTCGGATCGAATTATATTTAAACTACTCCCGAACTTTAAATTCAAGCTCGAATTCGAGTTTTTACATAGTAACTAGTTTTATAATACATATAATTATTAATTGAACTTATTATTTTACTTAAAAATAAAAAAATATAATTATAATTACACTTTAAATATATAAAATTATAATTAAAAAATAATAATAACTAATTATTTAAATTTTGTTTAATTGTGTATATATTATAAGAAAATATATCGAATATCTATTCGAATATGTAGCGATCGATCATGTATCGGATCATGATTAAAAATTCGAGTAGTTTGAATCTTAAACGAGTCGAGTATAACCTTATTCAGATTCTACTCGTATTTTTATTCGAACTATTTTTTGTGCTCAGATTTGAATCATATTATTAACAAATTCGAGTCTCACTCACATTTTTTCGAGTCGAGTCCGAATCGAGCCCGAACTATTTGGTTCGATTTGCAGCCTTAGGAATAAGCATTGGCTAGCCATGCTCTGTTAAATGTACTGCAACAAAAAGTTAAACCTAAGAAACTCAAACTCAAAACTTAAAACAAAGAATTGGAGGTGAGAGAAAAAGAGAAAATACAAGACTCAAAATCCATTAACCCAAAATATGAGATCTGAATTTAATTCAGATGTAAAATCATAAGGGACGATGTAATCAAAATATGCCAGACACATAAGCTGACAATGATTGATAACCGTTACGTAAACCAAATATTAGTTGATAAGCCACCACCACCACCGTTGTTCACCATCGCCACCATCATCACCCTTTCCCAATCGTCTCTCCTTAAAGAAATGGTGTCTTCATTTTATAGTTGTTCAACTTTCGTCGTCTAAATTCTTTGGACATGAATCATAAGACTAGGTTTAGATTTGAAGAAAGTAGAACTTGTAATTGAGGAAGAAGAAACAATGGATTGCCAAATCGTCTCTATTTACTTCTCATTGAGATGGAGAAGCTACTTACAAACCATCACCTTAAATTTCTTATTGAACGAAATTGTACCTTATAAAAGCTATCATGTGATTCCTCAAACATGGGTTTTTTTAGGATGTATATCATTTAGATAGTATGCGACTGGATATTTGGAGCTTGTGTCAGCAAAATTGCCAAATTATAATAATAGAGTACTATTTTTAAAAATAGTATTGGTATCAGTTATGGTTTTATTTTTTGTATTATCGTTTTTATAAAATAGGGTTTTGTTTATTTGTTAGATATGCTTATAAAGAGCTATTTTGGTCATTTGGCAAGGAATTATAATCGTTAGACAACATTTCAGTCGCTTTTTAGCGAGTGCACTTGCAGTCAAAATGGATGGAAATGAGATAACTAAAAAATAGGTGTCAAACCACAGGTGGTGAAATCGTAGTTATCGGACAAGTGAAAATGGGTATATATTGTACTCTTTTTCTTTTAACAAAGGTTTGATTTGGTTGTTACCAGTAGGGTTGCATACAAGGGCGGATCTAGGATGTTATCCCAGCAGGGGCGGATTTGAATTTTTTTTTGAAAAAAATTGAA
Source organism: Hedera helix (assembly GCA_947179155.2). NCBI lineage: Eukaryota > Viridiplantae > Streptophyta > Magnoliopsida > Apiales > Araliaceae > Hedera > Hedera helix. The sequence continues at coordinate 40,521,468 of OX359283.1, read as the reverse complement.
TCACTTTAAACAAAAAAAAACAGAGAAACAAGCAACATAAATACTCACTTTAACATAAAAAAAAATTGGTTCATCATAGGAACCAATGAACCATATAAAACACATCGGGATAGTTTTTAGTCATGTGAGATGTCCAATTTGCCCAATCACTACCAAGCAAAATTATCCTAACGGACCAAACTAGGTCCACAAGTGACACCATCTATGTTAACGTCTGCACAACCAGGTCCAATTGAAATGCAATCATCTCCTGTAAAATCAAACAGCAGGGCACACTTTTTAACATATAATTCACTAGCTAAATACCAAATCTCGGAGAATATTGTGGAGCTGGAGTTAATTTTCTTACCATTTGCTATCACGAAGTCGTATATTCCCACAGATTTGGTGTTCTCAATGTGGATCCCATCAGTGTTGGGGCTAAGCTTTGGAGAAGAAATGGACAACTTCTCTATCAACACTCCTTCACAGCCATCAAATTTCATGTGGAACTGGGGACTGTTTTGGATTCTCAATCCACTGACCACCAAATTGGAGCTCATGAAGAAACGAATCAACTGAAAATATTAAGTAATTAATTAAATTTACTAATTACTGGAAATTAAAAAGAATTAATTCATTGAATAAAAGCTTGGATGGTGTTACTCACTGCAGGGTTGTCACATGGTCCAGGTAAAGTTGACCCATTGGGACCCTGAAATTGCATTTCTGATTGCATTTAGTAATATTTCAAATTCCAAATCGCATAGGACAATTAAATGAAACCTATGACACAACGAAAAGCCATAACGGAAAAAAAATCACAACAATTCAATCTGGAAAACCTTGATTCCAAAAGCAGTTCAAAATATAAATTATAATAAATCTTGATTTTTTTTAAAAAAATTAAAAAATAAGAGAAAAGAGAAACCATAAAAACAGAACTAAGATAATGCAGATGAATGGAAGAGAAAAATACCCTGTGGGGTTTGCATGGAAGCTCCCACCATTGATCACCATTCCCTTCAATGGTACCTGTTCCAGTGAAAGTCATATCATCCAGTCTATAAAACACAAGCCATTGCTTATTAGGCTATAAAAAGCTTGAAGGGGAGCCGGCAGGCGGTAGCAGCCCAAATCCAACTATCCAAAGCTAGGCTCTGCCCAATGCAACTTGCAATCAGCCTCACTCAACAACACACTGCCCAAGGACAACCGCCTAACCATCTGCACACTGCAAGAGGAGACGCTGTTTGAGCGAACATCAACCGACACGCCAACAAGGAAACATCGGTGCGCACGCGTGAGCACCGGCCACCTCCCAACGTCACTCCTGAGTAGCCCCGCCGGAAATCTCCACCGCCAAACAGAATAGCAAGTTGCCGGAAATTAGATTGGAGGTGCAGAAACGATGAGGTCGGAAGATGGGGAAAATGGGGAGAAGTTCTAGAGAGAATTGAAGAAAAAGCATCTCACTCTAACTATCCCAACAAGGAACCCAGAAAACCACTATAGATCCATCGAAAAAGTCAGCGGAGGCAGCTGCCTCCGTTGCCCTCTATATAGATCCGCCCCTGGTTGCATATAAATGTTATTTGTCCATAGTTTAGTTTCATAATGCATAACCTTTCAGAACTCGTATATTTTGTCTAATCCATAATGAACTTGTTATTTGTCCTAGTATTTTAGTTAAACTTAAACTTCAAAGTTAACCACTTGCTTGTCTCTTACAGATCCTGTTATCTCTTAGATTTGCATGTTGTAATCTTATTTGTTATTAGACTTGGAAACATTTATGGTATAAGTGTTTTTTTCAGTATTTATTTATTTTTGATTTTATCGTGCTTTACTAACAACTAAATTTATTTATATTAAAATTATACATTAAATTCAACGTATCCCCCAATGTATCATATCTTGTTTTTAGAAAAATATTGTATTTCATGTCACAAATTGTGTTGAATTCATATCATGTATCTGTATTCATGCTTCATTCTATGTTTGGAACTTCAGATACACAAAAGAAAATAAAAGTCTAAAATTTATATTAAGTCTACAATTATTCGCTGATCAAAACATATCCTTCATCCATCTTTAATTATATATGTAAAATAAGACCAACACATATTTTTCGCTTATATTATCTACACGTACAAAAATTATATCTTATAATTCACTTACCATATAAATAATTCATTGTATATTTTTGAATTAGCATTGTTAGAGGACTCCTAACACAGCGGAGCATAAGTTAATTTAACATACTAATGAAAATGTAGATAAAAGCTCTTGATAGCACAAGGAAAGAAGATAGAAATTTCTAAAAGAGAATTATTAAAATATCCATGATAATAGTAAAATTTTAATCTCCAAAAATCCTAAGGAAGTATATTTATAGTGCTAAACTACTTTTCCACTCAACTTAGATAAGGAAATAACAAAATAAAAAAATATTTAGAATTGTAAAGTATGATCAAAACTTTGACTGACGATAAGACTACTTTAAACAACTTTTTTCGCCCATAAAACGACATGTATAATAGACGAAAGACATAAGTCTTGTAGAGCTTGTTGAGATCTTTGATTTGGTATAGTATGAGCACCACAATTCTTCCTGGTCAAAAGTTATAACAATTTGAAGTTTTACCGATCAAACGTATTCATCCACTCTGCAGCTAAAATGAAGTTTGATTTCATATGAGATTTTTGTTATGTTTGACTCTACCTCTTTTTGTTACTGTTATGTTTTTGTTTGACTATTTGGAAAGTATTACCTCCTGATGTGGATTACAGAATAATTAATATTTTTCTAAGTTAAGTTTAGTTTGTTTCGTAAAAAATAAATAAATTATAACATTTTTGTCGTATGGCATTACATGAGATATGACGAATGATAGGCCACTTGTCATATATAGGAGGAGTCTTACAGGTGAAGCGAAACAAAATAAATAGAAATGAAAAGGAAGAAAATAAATAAGTGACAAAAATTGAAAAGGAGAGAAAAAGGAAAAAAGAAAAGAGGAGAAATAGAATGGGAAGGAAATATGAGATCTAGTTTGTGGCTGAGATGGGATGAGGCGAAAGAAGTAAAAGATCTAAAAGGGTGAATGCTCTTTTGGCTTGGATACGAAAATCTTAGGATAGTACTTGAAGAAACTCACCAAGACTATTAGAGAGTTTCATTTTATTCTCTTAATTAAATCACAGATTTTAGGGTTTTAACTTCAAATCAGTAAGTTCTTAACTATTTTCTAAAGTATAATGATTAGTTCTTTTAATCTTTTCATGATTTAGGTTTAGCGATTTAGATTTAAGAATTTCTAGCTATTTAAGAGCAAAAGTCTTACTATCTAGTAATTTAGCCGGAATAACAAACATTAATAAAAAAAAATTCTACAAATTAGATTGACCCCAATTTTGGATATGTTTTGTGGCTTAGTAAATTATTTTTATGTGCATTAATTCGGGATGATTACAGGGACAGATCTAGAAACTTTATTTAATAGCGTCACTTTTACTAGTGTAGTTGACTTGGATCAACAACTAACTCAAATTTTAGAACAAGATAGATCGGTCATGAATTTTTTAGCCTGAAAGTAATAAATCTGTATTAGATTGACCCTGAGACCCAAACTAACCCAACTTATTTGTACTCGAATTGGTTTGGTTCAGATCATGGTCCTTGTTTTTCACAATTTTTTTAGTACTTATAATTTTTAATGTTGAAACATTGTTTATCCCAAAACTGTAATAAATTTTACAAGACCCTAATGTATAAAGAATTAGGAAATTAATTAATATACTATTAACTTAAATTGTCTGTGTTATTTTTATTATGTAATATGTATATGTGTAATTTTTTCACATACATTTAAAATCAATTATTGATTATTTTCACTCCGGTTTGGCTTTGGTTCAATTATTGGTTCTAGAAAGAATCAATCCAGAATCTAACCAACCCTTCTTTAGTTTTTGAAGCTTGAATCAAACCAACTATTGAAAAATCCAAGCCAAAACAATCCACGGAATTGTTTGGTTCAGTTCAAGGTGGGTGATAAAAATTATATTAATAAAGTTTATTTCATTCTTGGAATTCTTTCCTCGCTTATCTACTATTAGGACTCTTTAAATGAGACTTGAGAAGGGTAAGGTAGAGGTGATACATAGACAACATTTTCTTTCGAAAGTTGTGTGGAGTATATTTTGAAGATTGGAGGTGTGCAGCTATATGAAATTAGCTCATGAACTTGCCTACCTTTGACTAAGTTTTACAAATTCACCACGTTCTGTTTTTATTGAAAAAATCGTGTCTCTGAATAGATAAGTTATATTTACCTGTTTCTGGATATGTTTTAGTTTAGTAAATTGTTTATATCAATAATAGTTTTGGACTTGATTGGATGTTTGTAGGTATTAAAAGAAAAAATAGCTTATGAACTTGTCTATCTCTTACCGAGCTTCACAGATTCAACATGCTTCCTATTTATTAGAAGATTCATGTCTTCGGCAATATAAGTAAATTGACCCTGATTTTGGATGTGTTTTAGTTTATCAATTTATGCATACGGAACTGTCTCATGAATTTGCTTAACTGTGACCGAGTTTCATTTATACAGCAGACTATATATATTGGAACATTTTCATATATTCATATATTATAGTAAGTTGAAATAGGTATTAGTTATTTTTCTTGAGTTGTCAGATTCTGAGTGTGATAGATATATAACCAAACAGTAAATACTAACTAGGGGGATAATAAGAAAAGGTTTAAACTAAGTAATTTGTGATATGGTTTTGTGTAGTTGACTAAACCAAGTTTTCTTTTTTTGGCCATTTTAGGCAACACCGTTAGGAAAGTAATGGAGTCGAGCAATGGTGGTGACATTGATCGGATCAGCATGTTACCTGATGATTTAATATGTAAAATCCTTTCAATTCTTCCTACAAAGTACGCTGTAGGAACTAGTGTTTTATCGAAAAGATGGCAAGGCATGTGGGCTTCTGTTCCTACACTCGACTTTGATGATTACAAAAGCATAGCAAGAGGTCCAGGTCAGACAAAAATGGATGTGGATTCAAAGTTTATGAGTTTTGTTGAAAGCGTAACAATTGGTTCTCAAGTGTCTTGTTTTGAAAGTTTTTGTCTTGAGCGTCATTATGTCGATGATGAGTTTCGGGTCAACTCGTGGATCAATTTTGTCCTTAAGCGCAATGTCAGGAAGATGGAGCTCCGATACTTCGCTAGTTTCCCTATCAGCTTACCCTCCAATCTTTTTGAAAGCAAGACATTGGTGGTTTTAATACTTAAATGGGCAGTTCTAGTAGAAGTTCCTGCTTCTGTCTGGCTTCCTAGTCTCAAAGTTCTTCATTTAGATAGTATCATGAAATATAGCGATGAAGGCTCAGATCAGAAGCTCCTGCTCTTTTCTGGCTGCCCAGTTCTCGAAGAATTGTATATAGAAGGATGGACTTTTGACGATCGATATTAACTGGGCGTTTCCATCCCAACTTTGAAACGCTTGAGGCTAGGGACTGAGATGGATCATTTTGCACCTTGCTTTTCATTCGAGCTTGAGATTAATGCTCCCAATCTTGAACAGCTTGATCTTGAAGATTTTGTCACAGATGAAATTTATGTGGAGAACCTTTCATCCGTGTCGGAAGCACGTATTGCCGTTAGCAATTGCATCTTAAGGTCACTTTTGGAAGGAATCAGAACTGTTAAAAATCTATCCATATCCGACTCAACTCTATGTGTAAGTTTCTCTACTAATAAGTATCATGTTTAAGTTTTCTTTTTTATCGTTTAACTCCTTGAAAACTTCTCACAATAAAAATATCTGCATTTTTGTACATCTAATCTCCTAATTTATCTTTTATTTGCATCTTAAAAAAATTAATTTGATCATGTTATTTGACGCTTTGGGGTGATAAGATTTATTATATTTTGACAGACAACATAAGACTCAATTTTTTAATATGAAATTCAAAGTTGAAGATTGTGTTAGTTACATATATATATATATATATGCTTAGATGGAGCTATGTATCAATAGTTGTTGAATTCTGTAACGTATTAACTTGATATTGTATTTAGATTAAATGCAATAGTATACAAGTAATTTCCTCTTGTGCAGTATATCAGTGAAGAAAAGTTTTATTGGCTGCCAACATTCCCTAATTTGATCGTTTTGGAGATTGGCGCTAATGGTGATTTGGGTTGGAATGTGCTAGCGGGATTTCTTGAATTATCATCTAATCTAGAAGTTCTTAAACTTCTCAAGGTATGTCAAAATTCGATATGATAATCTAGCTTGCTATAACTAACTGTCTGTCTAAAGTTATAGGCTTCTAAATTCAATTCCCTATCAGGGTCCTTGTTATTATATTTCAGAGGATTCTTGGGATGGCCCACCCCCATCGAAAGTATCCAATTTGTTATTACATCTCACGGAAGCCAAAATTGACGAGTTCAATGGCAGAAAATATGAGATCGAAGCAATAGAGTTTATACTGAAAAATGCCAGGGTTTTGAAGACCATGACAATTGATTGTCGATCTCGAAAGATAAATAAAGGAATTCGTGAGAAATTAGCAGGGTTCCCTAGGGCCTCAAAGAATTCCCAACTTAATCTCTTGTTTCAAAGTTGTAAGTTTCTCTTTATATATATATATTACTTCTTTTTCTTCCTTTCTTTGAGGCTTCTGCAATCTAAATCCTTGTAATGGTGACTGGAAGCAGGATCAGGTTAGCGGTCAGCAGGAAGTCTTGCAAGCTGGATTGGTTTGTATTGGATTGCCTTAACCTTTTGATCAACTCCTCAGCTTGGTGACGCTACAAAAATTATAAGTTGCTGCTAAAGTTAAATTTTGTTGTGTTTTTATTTGTCCCTAAGAAAGTCAGAAGTAGCTCTGCATGACTGCTACCATTGTTAGGCAAGCTTAAGACTGTTTTATGAATTCTATGAAACTGTACCTTTATACTAGCTGCAATATGTATTAACTACTATCAGTTTCACTCTTGTCAAGAGAGGATGGATATATAAATATGCTCTTTGCAAATCTAGATTTTGACTTTGATGGAGGGGAATGAAATAATCTTTCCCTTCCGAAAGGAGAGTTGGCTTTTGAAAGCCGAAAAGTAGTAAAAAGTTGCCCTTCCTGTTTTGCAAAAGATATTATTTGCAAAATTATAAATTTAAATGATATATTTTGTTTCATGTTTATCTCTTGGATTAGTTATGATAATATGATAATGAAATTATTATCGTAAAGTTGAGAATATTGTGTTATTTTTTATGTCAGCATCAAAGAAAAGTGACCCTTTTTTCTTGGAACAAGAAAATTTGGTAAATTCTCTCTTTGAGGGAGGGAATTAAATTAATCTTGATTTCTCAAAAGTCAAAACCCAATACATTGTCAAGATCAAATATTATTTAGTATTACAAATTTTGGTAACATTAAATTTGAAAGTGAATTTTTACTTTGGGACATTTGAATAGTGGTAATTTGTGGAAGCAGGGGGTTATTATAAATGCAATTTGCCTGTTTCATTTATTTCATCTTATAGTGTTTAATTTGGCTTTTAAGCAACAATTGATTTTTGGATGCTGTTTTACTTTCTTCGGATATTTTTATAATTGTTTATCAGAGTTGATATACCCATGGGAGATACTAATAATGTCATTGTGTCATATGTTCAAGCAAAATATAATTCTATTTTTAGGAGTACTATTTTTTTAAAATTATTTCCAACTAGTACAAAATAAGCAATTATATTATCTTCGGCAAAAATCATATTTTTCAGCAATAACTTTAAGCTAATCAAAGTGTTACAAATGTCCTCCTTTAGAGCTAACTGTTAATATTGGATTTTAATTTTTTAATATTAATATATTTTTTTACCACAGTTATTGAAAATCAATTTTACCCTACTTTCCAAAAATATTGGTAAACATTTATGATTTAATAGATTCTAAAGCCTTTTTTTAGGCTATTATAATATAGTAAATTTAAGATTATATTTCAATCTTAAGAGTCGAGAGGAGGCAGGATGGGGACTAGGAGAACTTAGAAAAAACTTACCTCGGAAGGAGATTAGGAGAATCTAGAAAAAAACTTATCTTTAATCTCTCTAAAATGCTATTATAATATAGTAAATTTAGGATTATATGGGGGAGCCAAGAGGGAAACATGTAGACATCTGACTTCTTATTGACGAGGGGTAGACTCGACACACCTGAGGGATAAATTCGATTCGAACCTGTGATTTTGTACGGTAAGAAGATAGAATTTTACGGATAGGCTTATTAGATTTGGTCTTTTGATGCCTTGCCGAAAACGCCTTGCTCAATTTGGAAAAACCACCGAGAAAGCCCAACAAACTATAATGACGAATATAACCCCAACAGGCTACAAGGGAGGTTTGTTTTTAGCATGGAAAAATGGTCCGTTGGAGCCGCTTCAGAAAACAAAAACCAGGCATTTTGAAAGCTCATCATCATTAAAAAATTTAGTTTAGTCCAAATAAATTTAATTTGTCTCTTAAATGTTTCGGATTGGATACAATGAAAAAGCCCTGACAAAGCAAAAGTCTAAACCTTTTCGTCTCATTACTCTTTCTATCCACTCGTTTAGTGCAAAAGAATCAGAATCATAAAAGAAGAACAAGAAGAAGAAGAAGAGTTGAGTTGAGTTGGTGTCTTCTATATATGCATTGAATGCGGAGGAGATTGAAGGAGAGATGGTGGTGGTGAAAAAAAAGAGGGAGAAAAGGAAAATACAACACCGGAGGTGGCTTAAAATCCTCATGTTTCTGGACCTCTCAAAGTTTCATCTCCTAGTTGGAGAGATCTCATTAACTCCAGTTGGAAAGTACACAGACAATTAGATTTTTATGCTGGGTTTTGGAATTGGGTTTTGTTAATTTGAACTTCACTATATTTTGCATTTTTCAGGTGAGGTAACATAGTTATCAAATTAGATTCTTAAGCGTTTAATTAAGTAGAACTGGTTTAACAATCTCAGAATTTGGGTCTCTTGTATCTTTCTGGTATATTGTAAAGATTTTGAGGGACGATCCTAAAAGCTAGAAACTTGGGGGATATGATTTTTATCACTTGATTTAGTTACCCTTTTCGTTGTCGTAAACTGCAAGTAATGTTCGTTATAATTTGCTTATGATTCAGTCAGAATTCAGGGTCTTGAGTTAATGAGAATTAGCCATTTCCTTGTATATTTTGTATAGATGGGTTTCCGTCTGACGAAACTTGCTAATTTAGGGCAGCCACTCTGGCTATTCTTAGAAACTCGAAATTTTACACGATCTCTTGAATTGAAAAATAAGTTTAAGTTCACAAATTCAAATACAAACTTTCATTCAAACTATTAAAAAGTAGGGTTTGACACGTAAATCTGTGTCAAGCCCCATTTTTTAATAGTATAAATGGAGTTTATGTTTGAATTTATGTAAAAAGTTAACTGAATTACGGTTGTAAATAAATGCTGTTGAAAAATTTGTGGCATATATGGAAGGTGTATAACTAGCTATACTGACTAGCCAATCGATTCAGTTATGTTCTACCCGTTTAAATATTTAATTTACAGGAAGTTCTTATTATATTTTTTCAAACCATTAGAATCATGGGATAAATTTATGGCTAAGTTGTGAATCTAATTGATCCACATTTGTCTAAGACACCTCTGCTTTAGTACTAAATTTAAGGCTTACGGGAAGGACCTGGTCATCTGACTCAAATCCAGCTAAGTAATAACTGTTGCGGTGAGTTAGAAATATACACCTGATTATGAGTATGCAGGAAACTCAGAAGCTATGTATATAAAAATACTGGTCTGTGCACTTACTTTCTAGAGATCATCCTACTTTAGGAACTGAAATTCGAGTAGTAAGAGGGTATAGCAAATTTCAGCTGAGTTAGTTGATTGACATTTAATGCAATACAAGTGTTCATCTTAATTGTGTTAATGAAAGTCGGTGATTGCTGGACGAGATGTGGTGATCCAGCCCCAGGATGTTTTATTTGTGTTGACAACAAACTGGTACCGTGTAAGAAATATGATGCATTTTGTTTGATTCTAAGCTATTTTCTCTACAAGTATAAGAATTAGAAACAAGCTCACCAAACCAAGGATAATAGATTTATTATACTATTAAATAGATAAATACTAGATTCAAACCCGCGCGATGCGGCGGAATTATTCACGTTGTTAATAATAAATTTATACATGCAATTAATAAATTAAAATATAATAAAAAAATGGTAGATTATTGTGGAATTTTAAATTTTGGTAGTATATGTTATATGGGCTTGGGTAAAAGATTTGTACGCAAATACATATCCAAGTATATAATTAATCTGATCACCAAACTATAGGACATGACATAACAGTAGTGTGTGCGTGTGTGGTGTGTGTGTATATATGTGTGTGTGTGTTCTCAGACCAGAAGGGAAATCACATGTTACATGCGGAAATTAAAAACCATGAGCATTAATAATTATGTTGGATCTTCATGTCAATATGTACAAACACCATGTCCAAAAGCATAACAATATAGAACCGTGTCATATATAACACAATGTTATAATTAAAGAACGAATACATTGCCTTATTAATTTTTTTTATCCATTTTTGACAATTGTATAGGCACTCACAGTATTACCATAATAACATGAAAAACTAATAATGATTTATCGGATGCTATTACTTAACAAATAATGTAAAGCTATATTCCAAATAATAGAATTTAATAGATCAAGAAGCCATAAATATAAACACCGTGAGATATAATCCACAAAAAAAAAAAACCATAGGTCCTCCCCTTGAATGCAATGTCACCATAATCTGAATGTCATCATTTAACTCATTTGCACTTTCAACAGAATATAGATTTGCATGGCGCAAAAGTTGTGTTGTGGTAAGCATAAAAAAATCCACGAATGACCTGAAACAATGCGAGAAGCATGGCAACAAAAATTTCAATCTGCCAAGAACTACATAAACTCGTTGCCACATTACCATTGAACCAGAGGTACCAGGATTATCACAATTAAGCTGCTTCAAGTTTAGGTTTTCAATCCAGTTATGTTTACTGAAAGTGTAATTTATCCTTACATACAAAAATTATCAATTAAATGATCTTCTTAACAGTCGCTGCAATCTTATAAATATTTGCAACAGGAATATAGGCAATAGTAAAATATAAGAATTGAGACATACTTAATGCTTAACAGTTGACAGCATCAGGTAATGACTCCCCCTGTATAGACTGTAGTAACAAAAATTAAGCAAACATATAAGAAATAGTTGGTAACATAGGTAATATTTGTTGTTACCAAATTATATGTGTAAAATTAATTATACCTGAGGTTCATCACACAAGCCTATGTAGGATTCAATTATTTTTTCATTGTCAGTCATTCTAGCAACTGTGAATGTCGCATAATTTGGCTTCAAATTATAATATGATATTTGTATTTTGAAAAAAAACCTCTTTTGTAACAATAAATTGAGTTCATCCGGAAAAGAATCAGAGTCTCCATCCTTTAACACATTTAAACAAACATAAATTAAAAGAAGTTATTTACATGAGTTTAAAACTATATAGTTTCTGGTGTGATGTCGCAAGCACCCAAAAATAAAATCTTACTTTGGAAAAATAAATATGTAGTAGTGCAAGTAAGAGTCGATCCCACAGAGAATGATTATTTAATTTTATGTTTTTGCAAATAAAAAAACTGGGGGGATTTTTGAATCAAAGAAATAATTTAAATCAAATTAACTAAAATAATTATGCAAGTAATTTAATGAAATAAATGATGAGAAAAAGCCTTGGTTTAAGTTAATATCCACCATCAAGAATTTACAACTGATCACTGATGCAAAAATAAATCAATTAATATTTTAAAGATTCACCGTAGAAAGAACTACTCGCAGGTGGAATAATTTTTCTCCTCTCTCCTTAATTTTAGATAAGTAGAGCCACTTGGTCTAAATATCCTTACTAATAAACAACCTCCGGCACTTGCTAAAGATTTAATTTAATAGCAGCATAAAGAATTAGAGAGATCGTTGAACTAAACAACAAAAGCCACTTGTTTGCATTTAATTTAGATGAATATTCTTCCTAAGATAAAATAATCTTTTGATCTGCAAAATAATTATTAAACTTAGTTGCTTCACAAATAGCAGTAGATTAATATGAATAATAAACTAGTAGTACTCCTAGCAATTAAACAAATTAATCATAAAATTAAGTATAGAAGAATATTCAATAATCAAAATATAAATTGAACAATTAAAATAAATTAGATCTCACAGTGTATAAATCTTGATGGCTTCAATCACTTAAACCAAGAAAAATAAATTAACTACTCATAAATATAGAGAACACTAAAGAATGGAAGAGAGAATTTTATTCTAAGAAAAGTTGTGTATTACAATGTGTCTCAAGCCCTCTATTTATAGGCTTTAAAATCCTCCAAACCCTAGTAGGAATTATTCTTTCCAAACCCTAATAGGATTTAAAATACAAATAAAAATAAAAGAAAAAGAAAAATAATTATTACTCTAACCCTAGTTGGAATTAAAATCCAATTTGGAATCAAAAAGGAGCAAAATTCGCGAAATAATCTGTTTTGGGCAATTAACGCGTCAAACAAACACGTCCTACGCCCGCTTGACCGGTCAACTCACGCGCGCCCGCGCATTGCGCGGTAATTAGCTCGAAACGACGTCGTCTGGTTCCCTTTCTTGCCACTGTTCCGCCCAACCGCGCGCATTGCGCGAAGGCGCTGATGAAACGACGTCGTTTACCTGCTCGACCATCCATCCGCGCGCCATGCGCGGTCCGAACTTTTCCGTTAATTACATAATTGCCACCGATCTTTGCTGTTTTGACAGTTTTATCCCTCAAACTTTGCTGAAATTACAAAAATGCCATTAGACTTTTATTTCCCTATAAAATCAAATATAAAATAAATAAAAATAATATAAAAATACTAAAAATCCTAAAAACACATTATAATAAATAAAACACCTAAAACACTAAAAATAAATAAAAACACATAAATAAAAAGAAATATAAAAATACTATAAAATTACCTAAATTAACATAAATTAACTAAAACCCTATAAAACCTATTAAAACCAAAATAAACTAAATAATTAAACATTTAAGCACACAATAAATATAAAAACTAAGTATTAGGGAATAAAAATATCATATAATTTAGCCCTATCAAATACCCCCACACTTAGCTTTTTGCTCGTCCTCGGGCAAAACAAAAATAAAAACTATAAAAATAAAACTAATAACCAAACAACTTACTTGAGCAACAGAGCAATATAAATTTCAACATCAGCCTCAAAGATTTTTTAAAATGATAACTCAAAGAAAATTTGAAAATCATGCAAAATCTAGAATTTTAACATATTTATTAATTCTACTTTACTCAAGACCTTTTGTGTGTGTGTGAACCCAAATGTATCAAACTAATTAAAACTCAGATAAGTTTCGGTTATTAATTACCTTATAAAAGACATACAATAAAATTCAAAATACTTATTTTTCTCATCACTTACAGGTAATACAGACAAATATAAATCAGAAGATCAAAAGGTTTTTAATTAATGAAGCACACTAGGATTATCAATATCAATTTTTTCACATATATTTTTTTTCTTTTTTTTTTCTCTTTTAATGGGTGCATTTTATGCTCCATCTCACATGCGAGTGCGTTTTACGCTCCATCTCGCTTTTTCATGTGTTTATGAGTGAGTGCGTTTTACGCTCCATCTCAACCCACCACAAGATTTTTCTTTTCAATAATAATCCTAGAAAAATTACCTAAATCATCTCTTCCAAATTATATTTTGCCTTATATTTCACTTCAAATAATGATCAAATAAGATATAGAGTTCAAAAATATCTTTCATAAGCATTTAACCATTTAAACTTTCTCTTCATTAAAATTAGCTCAAACAAATGGATGTAAGTGCATAAAAAGTTAAAAAATCTCAAACAAAGTAATAATCAATAAAAAGTCAAAATTCAAATTAAGCAAAAATTTATCATTTTTCCAAGAGTTATTAAATAAAAACCAAAATTTTTATCATTGGCTAAAAATTTAAAATTCAATTAATTCATTGCTCAAGTGACACATCCTAAAAATAAAAATAAAAACTACCCCATTTTCGTAGGAAATACGGTTACACTTAGCATGTGCAACAAGCCTTTAAACCCCAAGGTTACCCCAAGTGGACGAGTTTTGTCTCGTGAGGGTTTGCAGTGAATTTACCCACAAAATTCCAAAATTTTAAAATAAAATAAAAAATTTAAAATTTCCTAATTTTTTTTTTATTTTTTTTTTAAATGAAACAAAATTTTAAAATTCCCTAAAAATAAAATAAATATCATAAATCCCTTCCCCCACACTTAAAATTTACATTGTCCCCAATGTAAAGTAAAATGCAAAGAAAAAGACACAAATAACTATAAAAAGAAAAAGGAAAAGAAATGCAAATCTGATTTCTTGGGTTGCCTCCCAAGCAGCGCCTTTGTTTATCGTCATTGGCTTGACAGCATGCTTAAACACTACGTTACTCCTTCCTCTTGAATTTTGACCATTTCATCCATCTTTACTCCATTTATCATAGTCTTGTTAAAACTCCCTTGCAGTGGATATGAATGTTCTACTCCCTCTTCAATGAACATATATTCGAGATGATTAGGGAGAGGCTTCAAATCTGGAATGTAATCCTGCAAAACAAAAGGTAAAGATTTCTTGTTAGAAACGGGTAAGTCAAAATATGGATCATTACCTGTGTTCGAAGAGTCATTCACAGCCGCCACAGTTTTCTTTAAATCAGCAGTCAAGACTAACTCCTCTTTCTCTTTCCCAATATTCGGACTAAATGTCGTTTTCAATTCACTCTTTCCATCAGTTTTAGAAACTTTTGCTGCTAAAGAATCACTCACATCAACGGAGTAAACAGGATTATGACATTTCATGGCATTAAAAATATTAAACTTAACAATTTCGCCATCAAACTCCATTGTCAGTGTACCACTATGAACATCGATCTTAGTTTTGGAAGTCTTTAAGAAAGGTCTTCCTAACAAAATAGGAGCATTTTGATCACCGTTTTCCATATCAAGCACATAAAAATCAGCAGGAAAAATCAAACTATCTACTTGCACAAGAACATCCTCTACTATACCCTTAGGATAAGTGTTAGACCTATCAGCCAACTGAATCACAGTACCAGTTCTATTTAAAGGTTCAAGTTGCAAAGAAGCATATATAGAATATGGCATGACATTAATAGATGCTCCTAAGTCTAACATAGCCTTTTCAAATCTCGTGTCTCCTATCTTACAAGGGATAGTAAACATTCCTGGATCTTGGCATTTTGTAGGGAGTTTTCTTTGAATTACGGCAGACACATTCTTTCCTACTTGCACCTTTTCATATTTTTTAAGTGCTTGCTTTCTCTTGTGTGTACACAATTCTTTCAAAAATCTGGCAAAGCGAGGTACTTGTTTAATTGCATCTAACAATGGAATTTTTACCTCGCAATTATGAAAAGTCTCAAATAAATCTGAATTTTTCTCGTATGTCCTTTTTTCTGTTAAAGCCAGAGGGAAAGGGAGTACCGGTTTATACTCAGAGAGAAGTGGAAATTTATGCTGAGGAGTACCATTGTGGACTAGAACATTGTCGTTCTCTTGACTGTTGTCTACCTCCTTGTTGTCGACTTCAACTTTGCTTGTCTCGTTTGGTGCAGACTCTGTCTTTGCTGGAGTTTCGATCTCTTTACCGCTTCTCAACGTGATTGCACTAACATTTGCTTTTGGATTTGCCATTGTTTGCGAGGGTACTTTTTCAGAATTTTGCACCTCCAATCTATTAATGGCACTTGTCATTTGTCCCATCTGTGTTTCCAAATTCTGCAAATTTGCCTTCGTTTCCTGTTGAAATTGCAAAGTGTTAGTGCTAATTTGTTTAACCAAATCCTCTAAAGACACATTAGAATCAGATGATTGGCCCTGTTGTTTGTTAGGATATGGCTGCTTGTATTGTTGGTAGCTTGAGAAGTTTTGAGTCGCAGACGGATTCCCTTGTGGATTTCCATAGCCGAAATTCGGATGATCTCTCCAACCTGAGTTGTACGTGTTTGCGTAAGGATCATATCGCCTTTGTGGTTGACCAGGGAAACCACCTACTGCATGCACTTGTTCGTGGGACTCCTCTTGAAGAGTGGGGCACATATCCGTCGGATGTCCTACGACCGCGCAAATTCCGCAAGCTTTCACTTGTTGCGTATGACCTACAGCCATTTGACGAACAACAGAGGTTAGGCTATCAATTCGTTACTCAAGTGAAGAAATATTTACCTCATTAACATTCTTGGATGAAAAATCAAGCCTAGTGCCAAATTGTTGGGAGTTAGCAGCCATGTTTGCGATTAAGTTCCTCGCAGCTTCGGGCGTTTTGTCCACCAAAGCTCCTCCACTGGCAGCATCGATCATGCTCCTATCAGTAGACATGAGTCCTTCATAGAAGTATTGGATGAGGAGTTGCTCGCTGATTTGATGGTGGGGGCAGCTTGCACATAGTTTCTTGAAACGTTCCCAATAGTCGTACAGGGATTCTCCATGGTTCTGCCTCACACCACAAATGTCTTTCCTAATATTGGCTGCCCTTGAAGCTGGAAAATATTTCTCCAAGAATAGTCTTTTCATCTCTTCCCATGTGGTGATACTGCCGGAGGGTAGGTAGTAGAGCCAATCCTTAGCCAAATCTTTCAAAGAAAATGGAAAAGCTCTTAGATTGATTTGCTCTTCAGTCACTCCAGAAGGTTTCAAACTTGTGCACACCATATGGAATTCCTTTAAATGTTTGTGAGGATCTTCACCTGCAAGGCCATGAAAATTTGGCAATAGATGGATTAAACCTGATTTTAATTCAAAGGAAGTGTTAGCATCTACATTTGGAAAAATTATGCTTAAAGGTTGTTGATTCAAATCAGGGGCCGCAAGCTCTTTCAAAGTTCGATTCCTAGCCATGATTTCCATCTTCAACCTGCACAACTCAAATAAAATATGTAAACTAGAAAAATAATTAAAAAAAACTAAGAATAGTTACTAAATTAAATTAATATTTACAAAAGCACAAAATTAAATTAAAATCAATTCCCCGGCAACGGCGCCAAAATTTGGTGTGATGTCGCAAGCACCCAAAAATAAAATCTTACTTTGGAAAAATAAATATGTAGTAGTGCAAGTAAGAGTCGATCCCACAGAGAATGATTATTTAATTTTATGTTTTTGCAAATAAAAAAACTGGGGGGATTTTTGAATCAAAGAAATAATTTAAATCAAATTAACTAAAATAATTATGCAAGTAATTTAATGAAATAAATGATGAGAAAAAGCCTTGGTTTAAGTTAATATCCACCATCAAGAATTTACAACTGATCACTGATGCAAAAATAAATCAATTAATATTTTAAAGATTCACCGTAGAAAGAACTACTCGCAGGTGGAATAATTTTTCTCCTCTCTCCTTAATTTTAGATAAGTAGAGCCACTTGGTCTAAATATCCTTACTAATAAACAACCTCCGGCACTTGCTAAAGATTTAATTTAATAGCAGCATAAAGAATTAGAGAGATCGTTGAACTAAACAACACAAGCCACTTGTTTGCATTTAATTTAGATGAATATTCTTCCTAAGATAAAATAATCTTTTGATCTGCAAAATAATTATTAAACTTAGTTGCTTCACAAATAGCAGTAGATTAATATGAATAATAAACTAGTAGTACTCCTAGCAATTAAACAAATTAATCATAAAATTAAGCATAGAAGAATATTCAATAATCAAAATATAAATTGAACAATTAAAATAAATTAGATCTCACAGTGTATAAATCTTGATGGCTTCAATCACTTAAACCAAGAAAAATAAATTAACTACTCATAAATATAGAGAACACTAAAGAATGGAAGAGAGAATTTTATTCTAAGAAAAGTTGTGTATTACAATGTGTCTCAAGCCCTCTATTTATAGGCTTTAAAATCCTCCAAACCCTAGTAGGAATTATTCTTTCCAAACCCTAATAGGATTTAAAATACAAATAAAAATAAAAGAAAAAGAAAAATAATTATTACTCTAACCCTAGTTGGAATTAAAATCCAATTTGGAATCAAAAAGGAGCAAAATTCGCGAAATAATCTGTTTTGGGCAATTAACGCGTCAAACAAACACGTCCTACGCCCGCTTGACCGGTCAACTCACGCGCGCCCGCGCATTGCGCGGTAATTAGCTCGAAACGACGTCGTCTGGTTCCCTTTCTTGCCACTGTTCCGCCCAACCGCGCGCATTGCGCGAAGGCGCTGATGAAACGACGTCGTTTACCTGCTCGACCATCCATCCGCGCGCCATGCGCGGTCCGAACTTTTCCGTTAATTACATAATTGCCACCGATCTTTGCTGTTTTGACAGTTTTATCCCTCAAACTTTGCTGAAATTACAAAAATGCCATTAGACTTTTATTTCCCTATAAAATCAAATATAAAATAAATAAAAATAATATAAAAATACTAAAAATCCTAAAAACACATTATAATAAATAAAACACCTAAAACACTAAAAATAAATAAAAACACATAAATAAAAAGAAATATAAAAATACTATAAAATTACCTAAATTAACATAAATTAACTAAAACCCTATAAAACCTATTAAAACCAAAATAAACTAAATAATTAAACATTTAAGCACACAATAAATATAAAAACTAAGTATTAGGGAATAAAAATATCATATAATTTAGCCCTATCAGTTTCAATATATAATAATTTTGTATATTTTAAAATGACCTTAATCAATTGATCCCTCAATTCATAAGTTGATTTTCTGATGACTTGTTGGGCTTCGCGATCAAACAGAACAAAAGATGCACTGGACGTATCATCAATGACTTTAACTTGAACTTTGAATCTGTAATTAAAAGTTACACTTACCAAGTATGAAGATAGTAATAACATAGTATGAAGATTAGGAATATATAACTTATAACAAAAATACTGTAACACAATACCTAGGGGTAACAGAGTTAACATAGTCACAACATTTATCACACCAATATTTTTCGCTATCAGGTTTAACTTTTTTGCGGCATTTTTTGCAAGAATTGTAAAACCAATTGTATTCGGTTTCTATACATAGAACAGTAGCAAGTACCACACATATTGACTCCTGGAGTGTTAAATATAAAATGAGGTAAAGAATATAAGATAATGATACATTTATGTTGTGAAAGAAGTAAGGTATTTTAAAAACGGGTTTACCTCTGTTGCATCCCGTATCTCATCAAGAGTTTTCCTATCACAGATTTGGAGGAATTCATCTGTAATTGAAAATGTGCTATGGCTGGATAAATGATTTATTGTAGTTTTGTTATTTGTTGCATCAGAAAGGCTGATAAACAGATAGACAACAGTGAGGGTAGATATTAACTTCCAGTAGTAATAGAAGTATTGAATATACCTATTTTTGAAAGTATCGACCTCTGCGATATCTGTATTTATAAGAAGTCGAGAACCGAACATTGAGTTTGACAAAGCTGGTGTACCTAGTTAATGGCAGATGTTGATAGTTCATAATCAGATGTCTGAAAAGATATTTTTCATTAAAATAAAATTGATAATACCTTTCCAGAACTTGATCTTTGCAAATTGTAAAACAATTATAATGGTATTTTGATTGTCAGTTTCAGTAAAGGAACAAATCTGGTTTGCATAGTCATCCCACAAGGTGCAGCTTAATACATTATTACTATACAAAAAATACAATGTAAGATTAATTGAAATGATCATAGTTATTAATAAAAGTAGTATTAAAAAAGTTTAAAAAGTTACCTGTTATCAGTTAATTCAATATTAACTCTCTTGCTCTATTTACCATTATTTGTGTTGACTTCTACACTCCCTATCACAGTTAGTTGTCCAATAACATCTGAACAAAATAGTAGAAATAACATCTAAGCAAAACAATAAAACAATTCAGTATGTAAAGAATGGAATGGTTAATTATTATTAAACATATCAATTAAATAGAAATCATCAACCGATTTTGATAGTATTTGCTCGAATGTAGTGAATTGAAATCCATATAGATGAATATGAGCCTCATCTAACTCTTGTAGTGAGATGGAATACAAAAAATTAATCTTGTACGGATGTTTGGTAGCTTTGAAAGAACCACTGTTCTGACTGACAACAAAATTGGTGATAATAAAAACTTTATGTTCCTTGACCGTGGATTGAAATTTAGTAAAAAGCGATCTTTTAATACTCGCTTGTATTTTTGCGTCCTATAAAAGTAGAATATGAATATGGTAAGATATTGTAATTTAAGATGTTGTAATTTCGAGTTTTATATGTATACCTTTTCATCCAACATCACCATCTCAATGCTGTTTACGTGGTCTGCTTTGTTGAAGTTTGACATATTCCAGAGTCTAGTTATCCTGACTTTAATCTTCCAAGTCTCTTTGATAGGGCTGATGTCATTAACAAAATCGTATTTAATCGTCATCTAAATAAGAATGAGAGAATTATTTGTAGTGTGAGTTGTTGAGGAGTAGTTGGTATGTATTTATAGGGGGGAAATAGAGAGAAATGAATGATAGTAGGAGAGTAATGATAATATAGTAAAAGCAGTTTATATTATCAAAAAAATTAGTAAGGATAATATCAAAACAGTTTATATAGTATTGATAATTAGTAAGGATAATATCAAAACAGTTTATATTATCTGAAAAATTAGTAAAGATAATATCAAAACAGTTTATATTATCAAAAAAATTAGTAAGGATACTATCAAAACAATTTATATATTATTCAAAAGGTGGAGGTAATGTTTAGTTATTATCAGAAAAATTTAGATTTATTTGTTATTATTTGTTTAAGGAAGACGTTTTTGTTATTTAAGTGTAAATAAATTGTGTAATATTACGCTGTAATATAATTAAATTAGTAATGATAATATCATATTAATTAGTTAAGATTATCAAAATAATTTAGATATGTACTGAATTAGTAAGGATAATATCAAAACAGTTTATATTATGTACTGAATTTGTTATTTTATTTGAAATATATATATGTATGATATAATGTATGGTACGATATTATAAATGATATATTATAAATTTCAAAAGGTGGAGGTAGTGTTTAGTCATTATCAGAAAAATTTAGATTTATTTGTTATTATTTGTTTAAGGAATACGTTTTTGTTATATAAGTATAAATAAATTGTATAATATTATGATGTAATATAATTAAATTAGTAATGATAATATCAGATTAATTAGTTAAAATTATCAGAATAATTTAGATATGTACTGAATTAGTAAGGATAATATCAAAACAGTTTATATTATGTACTGAATTTGTTATTATTTTTGTAATATATATATGTATGATATAATGTATGGTATAATATTACAAATGATATATTATAAATTTCAAAAAGGTGGAGGTAGTGTTTAGTCATTATTAGAAAATTTTAAATTTATTTGTTATTATTTGTTTAAGGAAGACTTTTTTGTTAAATAAGTGTAAATAAATTGTATAATATTACACTGTAATATTATAAAAATTTAGATTTATTTGTTATTAAAATGTATAATATTACGATGTAATATAATTAAATTAGTAATAATAATTTCAGATTAATTAGTTAAGATTAGCAAAACAGTTTATATTATGTACTGAATTTGTTATTATGGTATGATATTACAAATGATATATTATAAATTTCAAAAGGTGGAGGTAGTGTTTAGTCATTATCAGAAAATTTTAAATTTATTTGTTATTATTTGTTTAAGGAAAACT
This sequence comes from Hedera helix, assembly GCA_947179155.2. NCBI lineage: Eukaryota > Viridiplantae > Streptophyta > Magnoliopsida > Apiales > Araliaceae > Hedera > Hedera helix. The sequence goes on along the minus strand of OX359283.1, from coordinate 40,499,560 downwards.
TTTTTGTTAAATAAGTGTAAATAAATTGTATAATATTACGTTGTAATATCAGAAAAAATTAGATTTATTTGTTATTAAAATATATAATATTACGATGTAATATAATTAAATTAGTAATAATAACTTCAGATTAATTAGTTAAGATTATCAAAACAGTTTATATTATGTACTGAATTTGTTATTATGGTATGATATTATATATGATATATTATAAATTTCAAAAGGCGGAAGTAGTGTTTAGTAATGGTTAGCAATTTAGGAAGTAATGCAACAGGGCATTAATTTGCACAGGATAAGTGGGTAATTATGGGAGCGCCACTTTTTAAGCAAAGTAATGCAACATGGCATTAATTGCATAGGACAGGTGGTTAATTGTGAGAGTGCCATTTGTCAAGATATGGTGTTATGTACTGTAATTTAGTATATATAATAGATTAATTATGATTTTGAGAAGATGATTGTAGTTATTAGACTATTAAATATTTTTTAATTAATAAAAATAAAATTATATACTATAGATTACTTCGATCAATTATTAAGCTAAACATTTGAATGGAATGCATATTTATTTAGGTAAGATTATAAGAAAATAATTATTTTAATTTTATTTAAGTTTGTAGTAGAATTTTATATTACTGTTTATATTAATAAAATTTACTTGAAATTCTAATCGCTATACAAGTATGAAATTCAAGCTTTAGCTTTGAAAACACCGAAATCAATTGCTGATAGTTATGGAAGTAACAATGTATGTATCGTTGGCCATTTATTATGGGCCAGCTTCACACTCCAAAGTTATATTTGTTTGTAAAAAATACATTTTGGATTATACTATTTATCTTAATTTAATGTTACTGTACACTATTTAATTCTTTGATGAAGAATTATTAATACTTTAATGCTGGACTATTAGCCCCATAAAGTTATTTAATAACTTAAAATGAGGGAGACTATTAATCTCAATTTTTTTATCGGATTATATAATCTCACATAAATAACCTTAGGAATGATAAAAATAAATAAATTCATAGGACTATTTAAAGGACTATTAATCTCCCATCATGGGATAAAATAATCCAAAATAGTATTAAATTAATACAAATAATTTAATTCCAAATATATTTTTTTGCAAACAAACATAGCTCAAGTTGGCATTTTTCGCGTGACTCTTTTTTTATAATTTATTTCATCATTGATCTGCTGAGGCATATCATACATCTCTTTTCTCCAGAACAGATAGACTAAAGCCCTTCTTTCACAACTCACTAAAAAAATGGGTGCCTCATTTATATGTGAACAACAATGACTACTATATTTGCTGCTATTACACTGAATCTGCTGGAGCAGAGGTAAACCAGGTGGAAAAGGGGAATATGGGTCCGAGAGGTTAACCAGCAATGCAATGGTGGTCCTGATGATTTTGGAACTCCAAATGGCTGGCTATCAATAACAGCAAAGCTCATAAGCATGCAGCTGTATACACCGCCAGCAGCGAATGTGGCAGTAGCTTTCGCTCAACGCTCGCTAAGTAACTCATTTTCAAGTGTGACAAAAACTAAACAAAACACCGACTCCGCTGGGGATCGAACCCAGAATCTCTGGTTTCGTAGACCAGCGCCTTATCCATTGGGCCACGGAGTCGGGTTGTTATAACTCTTTACTGTTTCAATAAGTTAAATTGGCAAGATCATAACATGATGGAGTTCTCATTATTTAGTGGATGTATATGTGTTCATATTTCACCATCATCAAATATGGACTAGATTGACATGACTAAAACGTAGTTGGAGGAGGTAATTGAACAACTTCGCTAATATATATATATATATATGCGCAACAACAGGATTTGCTGAAATATTTCATGCATGAGAAGATAAAGAAGTTGCATGAGTGATTATATATATATAGGGGTTGCATTCACAGTAAATATATGAATACCGTTTCAACAATTAAAATATGGGATAATTTATTTGTTAAATTGTCTGTCGTTAGAAATTCTAGCAGTAGGCCAAAAAAAAAATTAACGCCTCTAGAGGCTCTAGTGAAAAACGTTAAAAATAAAAATTGGGCCACCACTAGAGCCACTAGCGACTGTATGTTGGCAGAAACCGTTTGCTGCGGATACATTATCATATATATATATATATATATGCAAACGCAAGTAATAGAGCATTTTTATAAATGCAATTCACTAGCTAGTTCATAAACATTTGACTGACAAACTTAATTTATCCCATATCCAGTGCGACGGATCGATGGATGCAAAGATCAGGATTAAACATAAAACATACTTGCAAGAGGATGAAAAACCAAAGGATTTCTGCAGGGACGTAAGGTGGAACCCGAGTAATTCAACACGCGATTCGTCATTGTTCTTTTCTTTATCAAAATATTATTTTGTCAACTCATTGAAGAAAATAATAAAGATCATAAAATTTGGCACTTAGGAAGAAATTATCAAATCTACGGGGCCGGTATTTGGGAATAAAGATAGCTCAATATCAAAAACCCATGACTGATCGAATCAATAACGAGACTCCTTAATCAATACTCAAATGTTTAATTTGGAAACGCCAATTAATATCGTACACTAAAAAAATAAATTCCAACATGCCTCTCTATATAGCTAACATTGAAGTTTACATGATTACATTACTGGTGGTTAATAAGTTCTTAATATTTTAAAATATTACACACACACACACACACACACACACACATATATATATATATATATATATATATATATATATATATATATATATCAGCGGAGATATATACGAGCATGGATCTTTACATGCAACCAACAATACACGGCCTTTATATATAAATAACTATAATAACTGCCTCATCTTAGATACAAGCAATATACAATGACAATATATTATCATAATATATATAAGCCTGGACATGAGCACCATATATGAATGCCCATGGAAGATATTGAAGTCTGGAAATAATGATGGAGAAAAGGACATCGATCACATAATCCTGGACAAATCATAATCATACACACAATCCTCCGGAGGCATGATAGGAGTCGCATAGGCCGCGTCGATGTCATAGTTATAAAGAAAAGGATCGTCCATCTTCTCTAGGAGACATGATGCAGATGACTCTATCTCTCCATAATTATATTTTGGAAAACTCATGTTGTCATACTTCCCAAACCAATTATAACTTTGTAATTCATCATCATCACTACTACTACTAATTAAAGGTGTTGGCATGTTGAGTTGTTGAGGAATACTGCTTAAAGTAGCTTCCGAAGAATCAAAAGACGACAGTTCTGGGCTACTTTCTTGAAAACCATAATCAATTGGTTTAGATAATATTATATCGGAGAAAGGAGGAGATGGCTTCGAGATTGGACTCGGACTTGGACTAGTAATTCCACTTCCATTGCCAGTGAGCTCTTGAACAAGAGTTTTGAAGGTAGAGGAGTCTGTGATATAGACTTTTGGCCTCAAGACCTTAATCAAACTGGTAAGGTTAATTTTCTTGTCACTACTGCTCATCTTAGATATTTTCACTGAATCTTGACTGAATTTCTTCCCCATGCTTTTTGGAAGAAACTATACTCTTGATTTTTTCTTCAAATTTAACCTCGGAATAAACGCCCAACTAACTAGTATACACATGAGACTCCTCCGATGGATCCTGCTAGTTTTTTCTTTCTTGTGGGTAACGGAGGATCCTAAGAGCTGGGGACTATTAATTAATTTGAAATTAGTTGTCGAAGGATTGAAGAAGGTGGTGGCAGGCAGCTGGTGTGGATATATTCACAACAAGGCAGAAGCATATATATATATATATACACATGTAGATTTCTGTCTATTCATTCAGGAAAAAATAATTATAAAATTTATGGATGGATTAGCAAGGAATGTAAGGTAGAAGAACAATGAAGGCACGCAGCCTACTGTGCAATTGCTCGTCGGCTTGTCATGCTTCCCATATTGTGAGAGTGACCTTTAGATAAAGGCTTGGTAGAATGCAAGTACTTGATATATATATATATATATATATATATATATATATATATATATATATATATATATAGAGAGAGAGAGAGAGAGAGAGAGAGAGAGAGAGAGAGAGAGCTTTGCTATACGTAATGATCTATACAATAATTCATGTAATGATTTTTTGTAAAATGGTGGTTCACATAGAGCAATTAAAATATGGAACCCACTATTTTACAAAGGATCATTGTATGAATCATTACGTATAACAAAATTCTATATATATATATATATATGACAAGGTTGTAAAACAATCACCAAAAACATCTAACTACAACTGTAGTTATACAAATGAAATATATACAGTAAAATATAATAACGCCCCTAGACAAATATAATAACACTAGTCATTTTAAATAATAGTCAGTATCTTTGCAGGTATGTATGTATAAATTATTGTGAACTTGCTAGTGTGTTTTAGTTTTAGGGACAAAGGTAGTACATGCTTACCAAGGGAAGAGACATGCTCACAGTTTCCTTATGAGTCGCGGACACATGGTAGCATGGGCCTTAATCAACAAAAATGTTAACAAATAATAGTCATATGTACATGTTTTTTCAGTATGAAAAGGATGTTTATATGGAGATTTTAATCAGGTTCACATGACAACCCAAATAGATGTTTAATTTATCTAAATAATAATAATAAACCTCAAATCAATTGATGGATGTTGATTTCCCACATCACATCGAGAATCTTGATTCTGGCTCCGGGGTGTCTTTGCAAGTTGCATAATGTTGATAGTGATCAAGTGGGACAGTTTGTCATACTAACAATATATGCAAATTAATTACAGCCGCCGTCAGTAATTAAAGAAGTAAAGTTACTTCCTCGCTATATATGACTCAAAAAAAAAAGTTTCATTTATTATAAAATGAAATATAAAAAATAACTATAAAAAAATTTGTTCCACTGAAATAGTGGAAATAAATTGCGTTTTTTATCATTTCCAATCTTTATTGTTAGCGCATAAAGTTTCTATTAAAAATATGCCATACCATTACACTATTTTTTCCACGCAAACTGAGGGGGCGATAACTCTGATCCCTATATATCAACGGTGGCATCACACCCCTTAGCTGGAAAGGAAAGTTGCAATTGTGATAGATGAGCATGCATGTTGTGTTAGCACTACAAATGAGAACAAGCTAGGGACCGAATGGAAACAACGCTTGATTTTGTCCAAATCACTAGAAAAGTAAGCAACTTGGCCAAAAACATAAACAATAGAGAGACTAATCACTGAAAAAATAATGGTAAAATTATATTGTGTGTATACATTATAGCCGTATTTATAGTTGTTATGCTCGCCCGCTAGCCCGAGACTAATTAGAAGTGAAAATCCTTATTAGAATATCCTTATAATTGAAATCTATAATTGATTGATTATCACTCCAAAATCAAAAAACTCAATCATATATCAATTAAGACTTTGACCCTTCTACGATAATAAGCTGGTCAAAATGTATTGCAATGCGTCACCCCACTACCAGACCCAAAATATAATATTAGTATGAACCTGCACCGGAATCAAGTCTCAAATATAATTTGATATGGGCCTGCACTTAGACCGAGCCTTAAATAATTATACCCCAAAAAGTAACAAATGGAAGTATGTTTTGCAGGAAGAAATCTGATTCACCATAGACGCGACGCAGTTGAGTCAATAACAACTTGATCCATTATCATTTTGGCTTTTCTATCTGTACGCAAATGTAATTGAATAGTGAAGGAGCATTCATATGTACAAGACCAAATAAAAATTTGTCAAGGTTTATGGAGTTTTTTATGATCGATAAAGATGACCCCAGCCAGCCGCAGGGTAAGATCGAGGAGGATATACAGGACTGAACCCCTTGTATCCTCTAGCCCTTACCTTTACTGCGTAATCATCCAAAGTCGCTTTGATACCTTAATTTCCAGATCTGATCATACCCCTGAATATTAATTGCAAAGGTGCAAGGCATCTTGCTTGTTTCTTTGCCAATGCATGGTGCCTGCAATTCTTCTGGTTCCCGATCGAGAATAAAGATGATGATCAAGTATGACACTTGATGGAAGATCTTGAAGAAGAGGAGATGCGCGCACCCAATTGAGATGTTTCCAAGAAAATAACAGTTACGTAATGCATGATCTAAGGGCTCGGCACAAGCTGCTCTACTTTTCGAATTGCTGTTGCATGCTGTGCTTTACTCATTTATGCTATTATGCTTCGAGACGGTGGCGGAAGTAAACGCTAAAAAGTAAACACTACAGTGGGTTTCTGTTTTTGTGAAAAACTACTTTGTTAGGAAAAGTGTTGTTTGGCAATTTCCTAAAAGTAATTTTGGGTGCACAGACAAAAAAAATTCAACAAATTTAAATTTAACATACTTTATAAATTACTTATGGGGAGATGAGCTACTTTTCCCATCTGTTACATGTCGTCATGCAATACAAAAACTGTAACTGGGGATGCAAATTAAAAAGACAATATCTTAGAGCAGAGCTCTTCTAGTCTTCTGTCCTCGCACCTGAGAGGCATTTATAGTTTAAACACTATCCATATTGGATACATTATCCACAACACCGTATAAAATTATAGAAGCCTTACTGCACTACTAGAATTCCAAAGATTGGCGATCAATTACCCGAATAAAAATAAGCTGCAAATTTCACATTACTGGTTAATATATCTCCAGATTGTAGGCTTTGCAGCTGTTAGTCTTCTAAATTCTTACAAATATCTTGTACATGTACTTGAAATGTAGATTTGGCACAGATTCAGTCTCTTAGATACAGAAAAAAAAGAAGCCATAATATGGGATTTTAAAAAAGAATAATTAACTAACATATAAGAATCACGAGTAAAAGAAAAGTGTGGTCAAAACATCTAAAAGGGAAATTTTCAAGTGGATGAGGATGTCTTGTCTTTCTTTCCTGCAAGAATCATGGAAATTTGGAGACCTCTACTGAAAGCTTGATTGAAGAGCAGCCGTATTTGGAATTCTGACACAAACGGGAACCAGGATAATACAACTATGGGCATGAATATTACTAGTGACATCATGCATTCATATGCCCTCGCCAACTCCATTACCGAATTCCAAAATCCTATACCCTTCAAAGCGGGCCTCAATGCTTGACCAATCTGTGGATAATCAAAAAAAGAAAGCGATTAGGTAGAAAACCACTATTACAAACAGAACCAAACAAGAAAATATCAGAAATTTACATTCAGATACATAATATTTTTAATTTTATTCTGAATTTCTGTAGTTCAAGTGGACTGCATCCCCTGAAAATCAAGAAACTAAGTTTAAATTTCCCATATATTTTACCAAGGCAGGATTTATGAGCCTTTTGACATAGAAGAAAAGGTCGTGGCTCTGCTTCAATCTCAATACCGAAAATTTAAGCTTGATAAATTTCAAGTGTAAAACTGTTCAGTATTCTGAAAATTTCTTAACTTGAAATGCAAAAACAAGCCATTGTCATGCAAAAACATTAAACTATCTTTTATACTTCTCATGGACAGAATTTTATATTTGACACTCTAAACTTAATACAAGTATTCAATAAATATCTCAAACTATTCTATTTTAAACCTCTATGGTATTATTTAATTAATTTTTTCGACAATATTGTACTCTTTGTACTGAACTCGATTGTTTAATATAACATTTCCCATAAACAAAGAACTCGCACCAAAGCCCAAACAATGGAAATATATGTGCACAATATAACATTGCATATACTATAGCTGGAAGTACTTAAAAGTCTAAATGATGGAAACTGAGGGTACTCTAAAATAGTGGATGAATAAACTCAGTTATTAATCACTAATCACTTTTTATTTGAAAACCCCACACATACAGTATATGGAAAAAGATATTGTTATATTATTTCTGAAAACTGAAGGATTGAGAATATTCTATATGCGAGAAGTGTAACATTCAGTCTCACATCGTAACATGTGATATACTTGGATGTGTATATAAGCACTCAAGCTACTATCACTAATACCTTCAGTCACGACATTTTGGGTTAGTCTGTGATAGACTAAAATGACTCAAATATATTATTGAGACAAAAGCATTGGGCTTTATTATACTATAATTTCATTCAGACTCGTAATTTGACCCAAATTGTTAGATATGGCATCAGAGCCGACTATCAAAAGCTCGAGGTTGGGTCACCGATCGAGTGGCCAAGAGGTAGGGACGCAATGCGGGGCTTAGTAGGCCACTAGTATTATCCTACAATGGCTAGATAGGCAAAGATATAGGGCTATGTGTGACTTTGTATTCGACCTGACAAGGACGTCAAGTATTTAGGTGGGATAATTTGTAATACTCCAGTCCCACATCGTAACATGTGAGATAAACGTAACATGTAAGATAATTGTATGTGTATATAAACACTCAAGTTGCTATAACTAATACCTTCAGTCATGACCTTTTGGACGAGCCTATGGTAGGAGGCTAACATGAATCACATGATCCAAGAAGATATTATTGAGACAAACGTATTGGGCCTTATTATGTTATGATTTGACTCCGCCTCGAAATTTGACTCAAGTTATTACATGAAGTATAAAATAAATCCACAAATGTCTTTGCACAAGAAAATGTAATATAAGGATTCACATAATTATGAAAATAGTTAAACTAATTTTAGTAATTTAAAACATCAAATGCCCCACCGTGTTAGTAAAGAATAAGCAGAAAAAAATAATGAAGACTAAAGTCATCATAAAGAAAGAATCTGTTCTAGAAAAACATAACGAAGTTTATAATATACCAAAAAGGAAAAAAACAACAAAGCAAATCTAAGGTATCATCCTCAATTCAAATCAACTTTATTGGTTAAATGACTTTGTTTCTATGTGTAGGTCGGGAGGCAAGTTTTACTCTTCACTCAGATGGCAAGGGCAAAACTCTTTAAATAGAGCCTAGGTCCAAAGATGATGAAAAAGTCCTCCCTAAGTTGTGAGAGAGGTATATATAGGTGTTGGTGACTCCAGGTCATATGCCTTGCACAAAACTTAGGTCATACGCTAGTCATGTGCCCCTTGAGTAAAGTGGGTTCCACGGATTAATGTGTCATTCTCATGAAACCTGAACTATCCCATTCTTCTAGCCCACCAACCCAAGTCCCTCAATCAGGTCCCATGTGGACGAGGCTTCCTTGAGCCTTTTGCTGGGAACTCAAGGACGCAGCCTTCTAGTCTTCACTTTCAACGAGACACGGCCACTGTCCTAACCAAAGCCAGAGGTAGGCCCCTTTACAATGCATATTCCATTAACTAGAGTTACCAGATATTTTCATTAACTTAGCGAACCGTGAATTGGTATTTTGCGTACCCAAATATGATACTCTTACATACCAATACTCTAATTTTAGTGTACTGAAATTTTTTTTTATTGTTTTACCTATAATTGCACAAACATCAATATTATACGGTATTTGATGATCAAACATTATATTTGTACTAAATTGTTATAAAACACTCAACATGTTGATTCAACCAAAAATCTTTTATTACTTAGATTCTAAAAGGATTCCTAACTATAATTATTTGTATAAAAATACCCTAGCAGATTGAGTTTTAACTATATAACGTATCGCGTTCCTGTATTAGTATCGCATACCGAAACAACCCATGTTTCAGTTCACTATGTCGGACCTTTTTGAAGCAAAATTATAGGATGCAAGGATCTTTAATTAAATCAAGTATGCACTGATTATATAATCTAGTACTGCTAACGTCTAACGTCCAAGGATAGGCACGAGTAAGCTTTACATCAAATAGGCTATACTTTATAGTGATGAAAATCATGAAATGTCATTTCTACCTATTTCTACATTCAAGAGGCAAGATCCTTCATTACTGTAAAAAAAAATACTTACAGTTCTCTTTCATCATAACCACCTAAATGACAGTCCAGTTTTTCCATATGGGTGTTAGTACACATATGACACAGCTTGCTCTTTCCATGTTTATATTGCAAGCCAGTCTACATGTTATTGTGCACAAACTGATTATTGATTACATCATACTCATAGTCTTACTATAATATTCATAGTTATCTTAAAGTTGTAAGTTCATATAAATCTACATGTTATTATACATACTTAATTACTTGCCGGATTATTAGATGCACTTATCGCCTTAGAAACCTTAATTTTGGATTTTTTCAAGCACTTGGTTGTTATTTAAGATCCTAAATGAACAGGATTGAAAGTTGAAATAATAACTTATTATAGGAGCATCTGTCCCATGCAATGTTGGGTCTGTAAGTTACAAATTCTTACATTACAAAGTAATTTATACTTAATTTTTTGATAATCTACAGAACTTTAAACTTACCAGGAGAAAGGCCCACCCAGTGGGAGTGAAAGCAAGGAGAGCAGCAAATATATCACTTATAGAGAGCCCACATACAAGAAATAAGATAGTCATAACTGTTATGAATCCAAAGAACAAAAGCGCCTTCACTATCCTGAACATGAGCTGAAAATCTGTACCAAATTTTCGTCTTCCCATCGATAACAGCTGGAGGTGCACATAGAAGCAGAAATTAGAAGAGCTGAAAAAATGAAACAGGCGGGCAGAAGCCACTTGGTAATGCGGCTAATGCTACTACTAATGCCCATATGTGCAATGTGTTTCATGATAAATTTCTGGAAAATATACATATAGTTACTGATTTACATAATTAGAAAGTAATTTAGTATAACAAAGCAGAACGCACAGTCACTTTTTAATTGGTTATTAGTATGTATACCTTTAATACCAGAAGAATAGTTGCCATGACGAACCAAGAAAGTCCATAAATCTACAAAAAAAGAAAACTACGTTAGTGAGTTACTGAGCTCTTTGATGACTGACACATATTTTGGGACACGGAAATAAGCAAAGACACGGAAACAAAGATTTTACCCCTATATCCTTGCTATCATGAGCTATATCAAGGTGATAGACAATTCCATATTGATAAATGAAGAAGCGAAGTGCAAGGATTATCTCGAGCACTCTACCCCTTATGTTTGTGTGTTTTAGATGTTCTTGTTCTCCATCCCACCAGGACTCCCAGCTTTTATCAGGTGAGATACCAATACCACCCCGATTACCCATCCATCTCTTCCAATCTGTCCAGTCATCCACTGTTTTCTGCCACTCAAATCCTGAAGGATTGAACACAAAAGGAGCAAACAACCAGGATGATACCAGGAACCACATAGAGAGAGTAATAAACAAGTTCAGACTTGAACTACGATATGATTCCCCATAGACTTGATAAATAACCAACAGTATAGCCATCTCCAACCCTTTCACAAAATGACTACGAGAGTACATCCTGTAATTTTCAGCAAATTTTGCATGGAAAACAACAAACCCACGGCCTGTAGCTCGGTATTTAGAACCTCCGTGCAGAATCGTTCTACCATAATAATGGGCTTTTGTTCCAAGCTGGAATGTAAAGAATACAGAGGCCAGCTGCAGCTGCATAATTATAAAATCACCGACCGCAGTGCGAAATCCTCTTTCCAGACCAATTTCCATGACCATAGGCAGCACAAGCAACAAGCCCAGCTGATATACAGACTGGGGAGCCAAAGCCTCTTCCAGGGATTTGTTTAGGTGAAGATCTGGATCATTTATAATTCGCTTTTCCAACCCACTCAAAACCATATATAAGCGTCCATATAAAAAGACATAAACTATAAGCACAGTGACCTGAAAACACATGATTTTCAAACCAAACTTTACAATATGTTTTCATTGTAATTTTAATAGATTGAAAGGTAATCTATGGATAAGCTCAAACTCAACTGCAAGTTGAAATAGTACTGTCCTTGTTGTCTAGTGTATGAAGTAAGTTCTATTTCAAAGTATACGAAGGATTGGGTCTTGAAAACCCACAACTAGCTTCCTGGTGAGGGAAGCCAAGCACATGCAGAGACTTAAGATTTCATCTCCCATCACCCCTCTCCCTTTCCCGCTTGGCTCCCACAAAATACCTCAGTCACGCATGCAAAGAAACATCACCACAAGGACACAGACAAGGGAACAGAAAAAAATGAACGAAAAACAAAAACCTTTGTTACATGGATTCTTCAGTTTAGGGGGGTGAAGTACATGGGTGTGGGATCCGAGTTGGATCCTTCACTTGTCAGTCAGGCACCTCAATTCAGCAACAGTTAATTATGTACCCATAAATTTTCTGGTATTTCAAAATTGAATCCATAAAGTTATTACCTTTTTCACTATATCCATCATATTTAAATCTTCGTTGAATATACCCTACTAATTATCTTATACATTCAAATTAACCCCAAATGTTTTGAGATTATTTCATTAAATCTTACGTGACAACATTATTTGTTGTATCCATACACCCGTATCTAAAATTTGGATCCTTTTACATCATGTTCCCATATCCTATTATTATAGAAATAGACAAGTTTGACAACTGGACACTACCAATACCTGATTCCTGTACCCGAGTCCTTGTAACGTAGGAACAAATTAGACAAAGGCCACGCCAATCAGTTATAACAATATAAACAATATATGGTGATGACAGTTATGGAGATAATGAGATATTGTTTGCATAAAGTTACTATCCTTGTGAGGGTTCACATTCCTTGGTGACCCAAGTATTGTTCACCCCACCAATCTACATATACATATTCTACTTTCTTGGTACTTAATGCCTAAACTCACCAACACTTGCGTTATGAAGCAAAGGCTCACCAACTAATATTTTGTCATATTTGTTTTCTTTCTTCTTGTCTTAGGGGATGCGGGAGGGGGGTAGAGAGGGAGGGAGGGAGGGAGGAGGGGGAGGGTTCAAGGGTAAATATATTATGCTAGATATCCAGGTTATCTCAATATGGACAACATTACAGTTACTACTTGAAAATTTGCACTAGCTTTGAACATATAGAACTTCTAGGTCTACTGGATAGTGGATAGGAACAAAAAGGTAACAACGTAGATATCAGTAGTTTAATAATTCAACTTGAGCTGACCCCTAACCCACCCAACCAAAGATAAAATATGTATCCTAACATTTCATGCAAGGGCAAGTTCTTTTCTGGTTGTACATAGGACAACAGAACTCAGTTCCTGCTGTAAAATTGAACTCTTACCGACTTCATTATTATGTAAAAATTCTCGCCACATCCTCATACTATGGAGCTAAGATGACCCCATTGATTATTAGCTGTTTAGCCACTTGAGATATTGAAAGGAGTTTAGGCATGCAAATGAATTTAGGCATTTCTTAGTTAAAGATATTAATGCTCAATTAACAAATATATGGTATTTTTTTTGGGGGGGGGGGGGGGGGGGGGTGGATGTAAGTAACCAACTGATTTGCTTCAAAAATATACCATGCTGCTAAAGTAGAAACCAACTGTGGTGAAGTAGAATGACAGCATCCTGTAAAAGTCAAACCGGCGCCCAAGTCGGTAAACATCACGGCTAAGTGTCTGCTCCCCATTCCCATTTGCAACCTTAGCCTCAAAAAGGGATATTTGATTCATCCCCACGTCACGGCCCTTGCCTACTTGTATATACTCATGATGTGTTACATATCCACCTCGTAGAATTGAATTGTAACCTGTAGAAATATCCAGATCAATCATTGAATTAGTTATTAAATTAGTCATTTGGGAAGAAGAAGAGGTTTACCTGAAAAGATGTCCTCGCTCAAGTTAATTATTTTTGATGCTTTGCTTATACCACCCCTTGTTAAATGAAAAATTCTGTCGAAGATATCAGGGTGTCCATAATGGAACCGTACTCTGTGAAAAAAGGATTGTGTAAGCTAGAAATACACACAATGACAGAAAATAATTCAGTTTGTATCCAGGTATTGAAGCCACGATATCACCAAATGAACAATTATAGACCATATGACAGTTATGTTTAGAGGACAAGATTACAGATGAAGAGTAAAAATTAAGGGTAAAGTAACATGAAATGCTAAAGGACACTGCAGCTTAGCATTTGTTCAATTATCAAAATCACTGAATAAACAAGCTTGGAAGTTCATAAGCTTAGTCAACGAGAACATCAGTTCTGCACCTTGAGGTCTTTGACTTAGGGCCCAACTATTACCATACTATACATTTTGACGCAACAACAATTACGAAACATGACTATAAAATGTAGGTGATATGACGCATCAAATATTTCTGTCAAACTTGAATGACTCCATTAGATTTCAGGCACGTAGCATTTCTTGTTTCATAAAAGTTAAGTTATTAAAGTTGGCAAAAGCTGATAATAAATGCTATCCCGAGTCCCTGACAGATTCTTCTTTTTTGCTTTTAGATTAGATTGGAGGAAATATATTGGTAGGAAAAAAGAGTATGGCAAAGGAGTACAAAGTGTCCACCAATAATGAAAAGACGTACAACTGAGATCAAGAGAGTTACATTCATTTGCACTATAGTTTCTCAATATTTTCATTCTATTGTAAATTTAAATTTTTTGACTCCATAAAACATAATTATTTACAACAAGATATGTTTAAGTATTCAACTTTACAGGCAATCACATTTTTCCTCCATATCCAATTTCTTTCGATAGTACACTAATATCTTCAAGTTTATTATCACTAGTAAATACGGGAGAAAAATCCTTAATGTTTGTAAAATTTGCAAATAGGACTCTTTCTGTGGAACAGAGGGTGTATTATACGATTTTGCTATTGATCCTTACCCCCCACAAGCAAAATCCACGACAGACGCACACATATCAAAGTGAAATCACATGTAACTGTGTTTATATTAAATATAAAACCACAGGTTTGTAGTAAGGGGAAAGAGAGTATAACCTTAACGGGTCTGCCAATACTCTTTGGCCAATAGTTACAAAACTTGTCTCTTGATTAGACATGAACCAAGCCAGAGACGAAACACTGACAAAATTAACAAAGAAGCCAAATAAGAATATAATGTATTACTCTACCACATTTTTTCTCAGGTTGCTTTTCTGTTTGACAATACTTGATAGCAAAACATATATCAAGATCAAATTCTAGAGAAATAAATGCAAGGGCAAACCTTCCAGTGAAAATATGCTCTCTCAATCCCAAAATTGTTGGACTTCTCTGCCCATGATGAGCTTTAAGAAATTCTTCCAACACATTTCTCATTTTGAAAGCTTCCTCAAAGTAATTATCCTGAACATAAGCAGTAGGTCACTTGATAAAGCATTTTCTAATAAAGCAGAAAGATGTTACTCACCTGATTCATGTCAATGGTCTGCAGGGCTTCCCCACGAGTGAATATAATGGCATGATTTTGATTTTCGGGTTTCCCTTCACCAATTTCAGTTGGAGAACCAGGAAGCTTGATGCGGTATATTTCCTAACATCAAAGTACTCAAAGGAATATATAAGCTTTCTCATATAATAATAGGTAGCAGATAACAAGCCACACTACATCATCATAACAAGTATTTAACAACTCATTTTCCTTTATAACCCTCTCAATCTTAATCCCCTCGGTCTGTAACTTTTGATAATGGTTATACTACTTACCTCATCTAACTTATCCCCACCCTTCACGAGAACAGAGTAATAAACCTTCTTCGATTTTCCATGGAGTGTTTCCTCTCTTTCATCAATATATGCAACACGTAAAGATGAATACCTGAAAATTATCACACTATCTTAAGTACTGTCAACTTGTCAGATCACTATAAACTAGAATTGATTATCTACAAACATTGTAACCTACGTTAGCATGAGATTCAAAATGTTGGCATAACAACTTTGATCTCGGGCATCACTGGATTTTTTCTGCGCGCCATAGACCTGACAAGAAACAACATAGGTAAACTTCAAATCTGCCAAAGCTTGGGCACGCTCCTTGAGATTTCTATGGCCCATATTCATATCAATAGTCCGGTAGCCACCAAAGATAGCTGCAAAAGAAACATCAGTGGTCAATAAAAATAGTTGCCTGCACTTTAAGTCATCATAGCTATTGATTGAGTTTAGGAGGTGAAAGCATAACCACTAACCATCATCCCCGGCAAAATCCAGGAAGCATTGAAGTTCAAGAGCTTCCTTATAGTACATCATTCCTCTCACTGGAAAAATATAAGCACAAAGTCAAAAGTGAAAGCTTTCATGCTGACAGAAAACTAGAGTGCTTGAGTTTGCTATTTCCAAACCTGTTCTAGAAAGTGTCTGACCCCTGTATGAAACCCATTGACGTGTTAATTCGGTCCTATCTTTGTTAGAATATCCAAGTTTTGGATCTTTTATGCGGTCCTCAAAATTTTTCCATTCATCTAGTTTTGCAGACAAAATAGACAGTAAAGGAGCTAATACCTTTTCCAAACAAAAAGGACCATGGTTAAGCATTAAGTTAACTCACCTGGATATATCTTCTGAAGGTAAAACAATATTGAAATTCCATCCTCATTTTCCCTATTAAGCTCCACCTCTGAATAAAGAACATCTTCCTTGTAGTATGGAGTCAATACACTGATATGAAACACAAGAATAAGAATAATAAGAATTTGATGCTACAGTAGCAAAATGGTAATTATAATCACATATATCATTCACTTGATGCTACTGAAGCATGCATGACAATCATGAAGATAGAGTTCAATAACTTGTTCTGCCAAAAAACAAAACAAGCTCAAAAATAAAGAATCAACATAGAGCGTTTGCCCTTTTGTGCAATATGGAAGTAGGTAGGTCTTGGATGCAAACAAGAATATAGATTGGGCTCTTCATATGCTTGAGCTTCAAAGTTTATGAAAACAAAAGTAAGAAAATTTCATGTATAATAGTGAAAATACTTAATAATCTTCCAAGTTATAAAAGGTATAATATAGCCTTCGTAGTCCCCACATGAATATGGTATTTGGAATTTCGACATCATTATAACCCAAAGCATAAAGATTCATGCTAATCGGACTATAAAAGTGAGCAAAAGTCATGATTCAAAGCTACTATTCGAAAGAAACTGACCTAAAAGAGAGCATGTCACGAACTTTTGGAGCACGTGGCATATTCATGTATAAAGAGTTCGTAAAGAAAGTGATGCGACGGCGAGCTTCTAAATTCATAGGCACATTTATGGCAGATTCCTTGACAGTGAGAAGCAAATGAAGCCTAACAACCTGTAAAAGGAACGAGAACAAGAAGAAATAAAGAAAATAAGACAAATGATCTTGAATCAACAAGGTTTGAGTAAATACCTTCTCTCTCCAGGATTGGTTGTGCGTGAGGTGGATATTAATCCTTTCGAATTTTTCCTTTTTGTCATCTGGATTACTTAGGTGAGCCTTTTCAAGGAATCTGTGATGAGAAGGGGAAGCTAGGTCATTTATTCTCATTGAAAAGCATACATGCTATAACTAATTGTTGAGGATATCTACATAACCATATGCATCTCAAAACTTAAAACGTACTCATGCCCACTATTCATAACATCCTGCATTATAATTTCCATTATATCTTGGAGGACATTAATGATCGGGCCTTTGTATGACTCAGCATCTTTGTTTGACTCAGCATCTTTGTTTGACTCAAAATCTTCATAATCTGCTAGCTGCGAACATACAAAATTTAGATACTGTTAAATAATAAGCTTCCAGCCCTGAAAGTATCTACAAATTCAAAAATAAGAAACTAGAAAATAGAGAATAATAGTAGTTATTAATAATGTTGATAACAACGCTACCAGAAGGTTTAAAAACTTCTCCAACTTATCATTGAGCAAAGGCAACCCACTCATCCGGAATTTGAGTAAAAATTGTCCTTCTTGTATGCTAAACTCTACTTCTTGACATATCTGTCTAATAATCCTGTAGCAGTAAAATAGACCGTTACAAGGCATCTTGGCAAGAACAAAGAGATAGATTTGCAATTTACGACTCGATTAGATTCAGGATAAATTCTACAAATAATGTGAATCGTGTGAATAAATTTTTTTAAATTCTTTTATTTCTATAGTAAAGAGTATAATGAATATCTAGTTAAAAATGTCGTCTTCTTTTATAATTCGGGAATAATTTGAATTTTTTATTTTAAAAAAAAGGGGGGGTTTATTCGGTATATTTGAACATGATTCATGACCAACGGAAATGTGTGCAATATAATTATTATTCGTCTGCTTAAAATTTCAAAATTAATTGGCATATCTTTTTTCGAAAAAGAAGTGTTTTTTGGTGACCCCAACAAGCAAGGATTCTTCTACAATTTGGCAAATCCCCGAATCCAGATTCTGCAGGATTTTTGGAAGGGATTCTTCTGCAGTTTTTCTTTTTAAAATGATAAGAACTGATATATTAAATAGTATTCTTTACTATATAAAATAACATTATGTTCTATATACAAATACTATCTAGAAAATTAATATTTCCTAAATTCCTAGATAGTATTAGAATACAAAAAAAATGTTTTATTGAATTTTTTATATTTTATCATGAATATGGGCACTGAAACTTTAATGTGCGTGTCTGTATGGAATATAATTTTATATGTATATATTTATGTGTATAAATAGATTTATTTAATATTTAAATATGAGCCAATTCCCCGTCAAACTCAAATCCCCATTTTTGTATTTGGTGTTTTGGCATCCTAAGTTATCAAACTAGCAGTCTAGCACAAGATGGTTACAGGGATCCGCCTTACATCTTATCCCCTTCATCTTCAAGAAGGCCAGATAGTAGTATCTCCCTGAGTGTCTCATAACATTCAATCACTGCTGAACTCATATAATCATCAGCTTTAATCTTCCTGAACAGATCCGAGTCATCCGTTTTCTTGAAATCTTTTGCCATGTCTAATGCAATTGGAATCTTAAGTGAAGAAACAAGATACAAGAGGTCAAATACAAGAAGAGCATTCGACAACTAATTGAACAGTACAAACTCCAAATGCATCTACCTTACTAGCAAGCAAGAAAGGAGGCCACTGAACAACGGAGACTATACTATTCGACGAATACGGTACAAGAAGCAGATCTCTCTCCCTAAGCAATCAAAAAACAGAAAAAGTTCATGAAATTTTATTTAGTGCTACATGTGTAAATAAATATATATTGCATGTATAACAGAAGCAATCCCAACCTATTGCTTATCAGATCCTCCATTCTCATAGAGAAAATGAACTCATTCCACACCTGGGAAAATTTTGCAGAGTTCTTTTTTCCCATTGGATCATCCTGTAGGAAGTGTTGATAAAAGTAGAATAAGTACAAGTATTACAGATAATGATCACAAAATATGCAGGTCATAATTCAAAAATCGTATGCAGAAAGAATGTCTTAGTTGCACTGATATCATAATGCTACTCCACTACAGTATCAGAAATTTATAAAAGACCAACAAAGATTAGCATTACCAAATGCTCTTTTCTGACCATCTCTTTAGAATATGGTACAAGACGTTCACGGAAAGCTGAAGGAACAGATTCAAATCGAGAACGCAACATCCCAAGTGTCCGTACCTAAATAAAGAAAAAAGGTCAACCGTAAAGCCTAGAAACTTGTTGGTTCCAATCCTCATACTTGGGCCTATTTTACCTTTCATAAAAAATATATACAAGTATATAGAGAGTTGAGAGGAACAATATACTACAATTATTTGTCATACACAATAACTAATATCTGTCTCCTAGCTAATAATCACCAATCAAAAGCTCAACTGTTAATACACTACTAATTGATGATGTTTATTTTCATAGTTTGACAACAAAATAACCACTAACCTCGCCTAGGTGGCTGAAGGCTCCGTTGATCCCACCAATAATGGTAGCAAAAATTGCATACCATATCTGTGTGTCCATAAAATAGACCTATATGCCAATGAGTTCATTCAGATAGAATCCATCATAATGCAAACAGGCATTCTGAAAAATGCTTTTATGGCCACTTACCATGACAACTGGAGTCCATATAGCAATAACAATGCCAATATTACGAGTTCCTACATCAAAAGATAAATGGTTGGGATATAGTTATGTGAGATATAACAGAAGAAAATGAGCAACGGGTCCTGTGTCTTCTTAATTTCGATTAGAGAGTAAGTGGCATATTACCATTTGGAAAGAACTCGTGCCATTCATAATTACCAATGTTTACCCCCATGATCACCTTTGTGGGTGCAACCAATGGCAGTATCTAGACAAAGCCAGAATAAGAGTATGAAAATAACTATTAAGGGAAAACAATCAGATAGCTTGAAGTTTTAGAAGGCATTCTGAAATCAGAAGTAAAGATAGTCAGTACAAACCTTCCAGCAATTGTAATAATGAAAAATAAATAGATGGCAATGCAAGTAAGGACGTGTTAATGCGTTCCAACTAAGATCATTTTTTAAGGGAGAAAGGCCCAACTTGCCCAATCTTGAAGCTTCAAACAACAATATACACTTTGACTTGTAAGGTGGATGAATTTAAATTTCTCTTAGTATTTAAATAATTATTTCTGCCTATTATAATCGTGTAATCAGCAAAGATTTCTGACCATCTTTATATTATAGATTTAATGATCCTTTATGTAACTTTCCAGACACGCTAATAATGAGTCTTGCAGCATTACATCCCATTATTAATGCCCAAAGTTATCACACCGTATGATGCAGGATGACTTTAAGAAAATGGGCCGCCTACAGTTACACTATGTTTCAAACATGAAATAAGTGAGAAATGAAATATAGTGAAGGATCATTCTCTTCGGAAATGTGATGTCTTTTCAGTTGTGTGGTGCATTTCAAGACAGAGATAAATAGTAATATATTGGAATCAATTCTTTCCACTCATCTATTATGAGAAAGAATTACCCCCTCCCTTTTCTTTGGTCCATGTTTCAGGTGCATCAAAAGTGGTGGCCATAACAAATAAAAACCTATTAGAGAGTCTGTGTTTGGGGGGAGGGGGGGAATTCTGTGAGCACAACAATAGTGTCCTTTGCACAATTATGATAAGAGGAAATTAAAAGAGTAAGTTGGTAAAAATGTATTCTTAAACTAAGTTCCATGTTGAGCACAGTGGTGTGGGAGAAGTATATATATGTGTAAATATATTATATAATATGTGAAATCATTTATACCTTACATCATCATGCTTCGTCTTCGAACCCATAAGTGTTTTTTTTTTCATGTTTACAGATAGGCCTAAGCCTGAATACTCTAGGCTTATGTCCGCAAATATACAAAAGGACTGTTTCTCAGTAACTTCTCAGCTATAACATTGAAACAAATAAATTAAACTCTTGTCTGAATTATGATGACGGCAACTACAAAGGAATGTTTGAGTTGGATGATGAATGCAAACATATTCATGTTTCTTTTTAGGTGTATGTGCATGCTTATTATCTACCTAATATGGTAATTGCATATTCATGTTTCTTTACTCCATAAGACAACAAATTTCACATAAAAATATCCAAGCTAAATAAGATTACCTCCACATAGTAGCTGAATGCTAGCTTGCTTATCAGCAATGTAATCCAAAATAGTGTGTACCTAAATATAGAGGATTATTTCTCTTAGCAGGAGGGAAAGGCATAAAAAAAATTGTCACAACATAACTCGAAGAAAATTGATTGTTCCAAAAAACCTAGGAAAAGAAGAGGCGCCAAAGTCAAGTATATATTACAAATACTGAATTACTTACTTCAATAGGGAAATCATGTCTTCATGCATGCCTCTTCCAACATAGAGCTTTGGCTGAGTACAGCCAGAAGAAGTTAGAATCATAAAATGAAAACTAACTGCATTACAGTTTACAAACTAACAAAAGCTATATGTGCTTGCCTGTGCCCACCACATAAGAAGACTAATTATGGACCAGTTTGAACGTTCCATGGATCTCCGTAACGGAGGAAGCAGAAACATTAAGACCGCCAAAAAGTTGGGTATCAAGTAAATTGCAACACAATAGCTATAAAATGACTGGTCCCGCCAATTCCCTCCCAAGGTACTAAAGAACTTCAGAATTCCTGTTGGGTTCTGAAACGATCTCGAATAACTAATTGGCAGGACTACAACCCAAAAGGCAGCAACAAAAAATTTCAGGAGGTAACGAAGGATCTGGCTCCATTTCAAGCTCCTCCAGGCATTAAAGCTAAGGATTATATCTAGAGTAGCTGTGGAACATATGGTAGATAGAAAATCAAACAAAAAAGAAAAAACGAAATGGCAAAAATTATAGCTCCTAAAGAGACAACCATTAAGGTATAGGAAGGAAAAAATCTTCCTAAATTCATTTTTTTTTGAAAAGCACTTTCCCTTCCCCCAAAAATAAAACTTAATAACACAGGGTAAGAGACAATCTTTCAATTTGTGGACACCAACAACAGTTGCTGCCATAATTGATAAATGATATAAAAAAACAAACCAAGAGATGAGGGCATCACAAACACCTTGCAGAAAATTGAGGATAGCCATAGTGATGAAAATACTCAAAATGTTTTTAAAGACTTCATCCGTAAAAATCACAGCAAGAGATCCATTATGATTCCATGCAATGATTACCATGGCCTGAAAGAAAAAGGTTTAGACGCATTTTAATCCTGCACTGTTGTTCAATAACCAAGTTTTAAGACTTTAGGATTACCTGGAGTGCCAATATAAAGAATATCCACATCCGATCAAAACTTCTATAAAGATGCAAAAATGTTCGGACTTCAACAAAATTGGTCTTAGGCTTTCTCTTTCCAGTGATGGCTTGATTAGGATCCTGCAAATATATGCTGATATCTTTACAAGTCTTTTCATAAACGACATAAAGATAGTTGAGGTATGTCATAACAAAAGGGACCTTGGGTTAATAACACAGTAGGAAGAAAAAAAACATGAATGAGGTTTTCAAAAGTACATTGAAACAATTTGAACTGCAAATGTTGGGTGATATTTTATTTACTCTGAACAGGTACCCAATTATATCTAACCAGATATACTACAATATTCTTGGACATCTTCACCAACATGTGAGGTTGGGTCTAGTCCTGGTTTTTGGAGAGAACAGACATTTCTCTTATTTTTCCTTATTATCATGGACCATATTTTACATAGATACTAATATTGCTCTGGACACTTCTCATACCCTAAAATCTCAGACTTAGGAGATTTCAGTTGGCATGTAACATTTACATAGATGTGGAGCAAATGCCACCTAGTCCAAACCGACTTACAAGAAAGAATGAAACTTCTACATACCACCAATGCTGCAGTTGGTCCGGACAATATTTCTGTTTTAATGGTCATACATAGAGCAAGTGATACCAAACAATCCATGCAAAAGCTGAAGCTCACACAGGGTGTAAGATTAGTTAGTCCTGACTATTTTTCTGTTTTAATGGTCTTATATGGAGCAAGTGTTACCAAATAACCCATGCCAAAACCTTAAGTTGACACAGGATGTAAGATTAAGTTGTTCAACAACTAGGTCATTACATGTTGGGCTGTATCCTATCTGCATTCATATCCAGTGTTCAACGGATTTTTAAAATACTACCGAATTCGGTATTCGAAATAATATTTAAATACGGATAATATCCGTTTCCGTTTATTTTATTGGAACGAACAGATTATTCGAATTTCCAAATTCGTTTATTAGTTACCTAATAAATAATTTATTCAAATTATTTACAAAAATTAAAAAAAAAATGAATAATTACTCATCACCATTAAAAATTTGTCAAGCACATTATTATCTATTATTGATCATAAAAAGTAATCAAAGTTTAAACATCTAAGAGGAAGTATCAAATTAACCGCATTTTCAATGAAAATTTATCATCCTCTCTTGTTCTCGCCCGTAAATTTTGAAAATAAAATATTTGTAACAAACTAATAACTATAATTTTGTTCTTGTACTATATAATTTTCTCGTTAAATGATATATTTTAAATATTTTACACTTTACAATTGTAAAAATACATTAATTAAAATTAAATAAATTTATTTTAATTTTTAATATTATATTTAAAAATGTTATTTTCTATTTTCTAAAAGTATATATATATATATATATATATATATATATAGATACCTACATACACACACACACACACAAAAAAAGTTATTAGGATATAAATATCGAATACCAGATATCAACTATCCGTCGGATATATTTACTGTCGGATATTAAACGAATACAAATACACATATATCCGTATTCGTTTATTTACGGATTCCTTAAAACCGAATACAGATATATCCGTTTTGTTTTGAATACGAATGCAAACAGATATGAATTTTCCGGTTACTATTTGCAGCCTTGATTACATGTTAGCCAGTCATCTCGGATGAATAGTGAGAGTGTGCCTATGGGAATTGGATAGGAAAAGGAATGCCCAGCTGCATCTACAAAATTCTACCTATGAGAACGGGTGGATGTGATGTTGACAAGGAAGAGAGCATCGGGCATTATTGACTAATGCTATAATCATGATGTTCATTAACTTTAGTTTCCAAAATCCAATATCTAATGCAATAATAATAGGCTACTACCCTTGGCAATACTGCAGAACTTCAACAATCAGGGTCTAACAAAAGAATTTGGAATTAAAATAACTAGTGTTTACTGTTTACGCATTTTCAATATCAACATTCAACCGCCCATGCTCTTTATGATAAAGAAATCATACTTACCTCATAAATGAGCTCTTGTTTCTCCTTTTCCATATTTAAAATCTATCAGTAGTATTAATTTACTAAAAAACATTCTTCATGCAGTTGATTACAACATCTTTTTTGTAAATGCTACAACAAATTTTAATACAAATAAAGCATATGACAGCTATTTTTACAGTTTCTACCAAATTGCACGAATATGAACATTAATTATATATTACCGGATTAGCAGCTGGTCTATCCTCTGAATGTACAAAAAAAACTGCTTTGCTATCCATTGGCCATCCTAGCTTAAAACATCTATCAGTCCTGAAATTACAAGGTGGAAAATGTTGGCAGATCTAAAAAGTAACTAGTAATCTCATTTCAACATTAAATAAAATATTCATATTCAACAATTACCAGAAATATTCATTTAGATCATCATAGTTTCTCCACGCTGAATGGCTTGCTTTGCCATTGTTATTTCTCCTAGCTTCCTTTTTGCGCCAAAAAGAGTTTACTTAAGAGACAGACTTGTATGAGAATAGGACTAAGTACATAGTAGCGTTGAATTTACCAGTTACCTTGCGTAAGACCTCATATATAGGGGTCACAACATCTCGGAGAAATGATTCTTCACCTCGCGGTGTTGATTGATATGCACCTCCACTTACCGGCTCGACATTGCTAAATAAAATTCCATGGATCTCGTTCGACATCTTTTATATTTGAAAAGAAAATGGTTATATTAAGGAAGAGAGAAGCAAACAAAAATTACTTTACAAAATTAATTACTTATTAACAGTAAGCATGATACAGACTTCTTCTTTTTGGATAAGTAATATAGATACAAGGCTTAATGAATTTAGCTATACCGTAATTATTTTTTTGTTGTTATTTATTAGGAAAATGTCCGCTTATTCCACTCAAGAAACTTGAGGGATTAATATTTGAAAATTTAATTCAGGGTGTCCCTGGAAGTCGATAGTTATATTTCTTGGACATCAATGTCATGGTACAATGAAATATAGATGCTATAAGTACATAACCAGTTAAAGACAACCATCAAAATTTTTGAATTCATTTCTACAGTTGTTTCATTCATGAGAGACGAGTTAGTAGACATGATTAATTTACAGTTTGAAACCAGGTGCAAATAATTCCATATTTTTATGTCACAGACTAGAATAACAACTACCGCTGTCGTTATGAAAATATCTCTTTCGTCCAAATCAAACTCCACTTTGTCAACATTCGCATAAGTTTTGAGGTTTTCAATGAAGTAGATGCTGGTTAAACACCCGTAATAATATTCATTAACCTCTCTAAAGCACAATTTCTTTAGCTCTTTTCATTTAGATAATGGAAAACGCTCTCAATTTATCATCTCTTTTATAGGAAGCACCATTTATTTTAGCATTATTTTTTGCTACTGAAGATGTTGTGGAGTTCATATTACTGTCAGAATATTGGCAGCTCCTTCAACAGCCTTTATGTCCTTCTGGCCAGTAAATAGATCATAAGCATCTAGGAGACTTCAAATAAAAAATAATAATGATAAAAAGAAAAGATCAATGGTAGAATAAATAAAAGGAAAGCCTTATGGACTAAGTGGCCAGTCAAGGTTTGACATACGAAATAGATAAGAATGTAATAAAGATATGCAATGGACAAAAGGAGGCGCTCAGACTGCCAGAGTATATACATGAGAAGAAAAATTGGCAGAAGAATTAGTCATCTAATAATTTATTATGAATTTATAGAAAAAGTTTGCAGCTGAGGGCATAATATCATATATACATACACACAGATACAAATATATACATACATATATATATATACACACACACACACATATAATAAGAGTACAAGACTATATGTGACATACGTAAAATTGAAGTGGTCCAAAGTTGACATTTAAAGACTACATGGCCTGCTGCCCTCAGAAAACCCAAAAAGAAATTATTCATATCTAAGCTATCCTAAGCTAGAGAACAAATTCAGAACCAAGGAGTCAAAGAAAGAACTAATTCAGATGCAACACATATATAAACAAGTAAAAAGACCGTAAAATTTTCCAACAAGGCAGAGCGGTGTGAACATACCATCTTCAATTCAAAATATAGTTTATTGTATTTAGATAAGGAAGCAATAGTAAAGCAGATTTTTAAATTAACAAGTTATCGTAAGGAATTTCCCTGAACCATTAGTGACCTTAGAAAGACTGAAGGAGCTTACATCTCATTCTCAAGAACAGACATCAGCCCAACAGATGAACAAATTACCTCCACAAAGATTTCTCTTTTGATGGGAAAAATGAATATAAGAATAAATATGAAAGTAGTGATGTGAAGACGAGCTATTTACGAGAGACAACTATCAAATGGTTCAGTATCCTAGAAAAAATGGTTAATTATATTACAGATATTTTGAAATAGGCAGCACATTTCAAAACCGAACACTGCTAATATAAATAGCTTAACATTAATGGAAACATCGATTATACTTGGTAAGTCCAAAGGAAACATACCATATGGAATATATAGCATATGCACTCAGGCATGAATCTAATATTTGATGCTTCACCCCAAATAAGAAGATAAAGCCCAATGTAGAGAAGCGCTAGTTGTTGCCAATCAAAACGCTGTGGAATCCTAGAAAAGGACAAATAAATTAGAAGAAAATAAAAATGATGAAATAAATAAAGTTACATAGAGGATTTTGAGTGTTCGCATTACATAGAAAAAAGTATTGAACTAAAACCATAACGCAATGATCTGGATTACATCAAGTTGACTTAATTAATATTTGAGGATTACATAAGGTCGACTTACTTAATATTTGATTGACAGTGCAAGTAAGCACACCATGATTGATAGTTCTTGAAAATTTTATCCATCAGACGGTGTACAGTATTGTTATCCAACTGCAAAAAGTTTCTTATCAATCTTAAATAATTTAATAGAAGGATAAGTCTAGACAGCTACAAATCACAGATGAAGTACGTCAGAATGACTATATTATAGATGATTACTAATGTATGTGATATATATATATATATATATATATATATATATATAGAGAGAGAGAGAGAGAGAGAGACTTCCATGGACTATATACCTGGTCATAATCCTCATAATTCTTAGTCCTTATGTCAATGTTGGCAAGTAGTAATATTAAGTGCTCTCGTTGATTTGCTACATTTCCTTTCTACATCCGCAAAAGACGAGAAAATAGTCAATAGTCAGTTTATGTGAGCTGTTTCCTTCCACAGCAATTCATGTTATAGGAAGAATAGAGCTGGTTGTGGCCAAATTGAATGAACAAGCAACCCATAAAATTCTCAAGAAACCAGAAACAAAGTATTTTGCAGTAAAACTTGTCTTAGATCATTGTATCTCATAGCTTGCAACTGTAACTTTCCAAAGATTTATCAACTCTGCCTTGTGATGAAGCATCATGACTAATTGAATTTGTACATGAGTTCTCAGGATTAAGGCACATTGATAAGGGGATACAATTTACAGAACACAAAAGCAATAAATATTGAAAAACATATGTAGAATGTTGTAATGCAGATGACAAACTATATGGTTGCATTTTTGATTGGGTGCGTCTCCAATATCTAAAGTCAACAATAACTTTATACATATACATATATGTGCATGTGCGTGTGTGTGTGTACATATATATGTATATGTATATGTATATATGCATATATGTATATGTATATCTGCGTATATGTATATGTATAATCCATACGCACAATGTCAAAGAATGGATATAACCTTACACCGCATCTATCACCGTTCAAAATAAGATCGTGTGGCCTAAAAATTAGACCGTTCGCAGTATTGTTATGTGGACCGAGCAAATGTCAATATTACCCTTGATTAAAAAATAATACCAATCTACACATTAGTAGTGCAGACGGCTTCTTCCTTGGACAATCTCTAATCTCTCTCGCCATTATCACGTTTCTTTGCGTCTTCACTTGGTCTGTTTTGTAATGGTCTATTTTCTTTCTCTATTTCGTCAAACCAAATTTATAATGGTATGTTTTCTTTCTCTGTTTCCCCATTTTCTCGGTCAAAGAGCGGTAAGATTACTTGCTCGGAAACATAATTCGTTCAATTATGTTTCCGAGCAAGTAATCTTACCGCTCTTTGACTGAGGAATAATAAAAAGGAACATGTGGGGAAGACAATATTTGTTCTTTGCACGTAGACCCGCTATTCAAGCTCCCTTCTCGGCATAAGTAAAGATATAAATTAAACAGCAGTAGAGCTTTATCGTGATCGGACAAATCGATATCGTCCGCTATATAGATTCACTGAAGTTTCTTGAGAAAGTATAACAATTAGGAAAAATAAGTTATGTGCACGACATTAAATCAGACAAATTGAAGAAGTATATAGCACAAAAATTGAAGAAGAACCAGCATGTATGTTGAAGAATTTTAGAATATAGTACAGCAGGGTCGAAGGGTTTTTCAGTGTCAACCGTCCGCACAACTAAAGTGTGGACAATATTATTACAAAAATATCACTAATTTAAAATTATAATATTCATTATTTAATATTATTAAGTCACAGTTCGCACAACTAAAGTAAGGACTTGGAGGACATTTTGGCCATTATTTGGATCCATACTTTAGTTGTGTGGGATCCCCTACTAAAGTGCAGATGATTGATATTTTTCACCGTTAGACGACCACGATTTGTTGTAAGACTAATCTTAAGCTTACAATTGTGGCTATGGATTAGCCCCTTATATTTTATATATATATAGGTTACATTTTATCTAAAAGTGGGCATATATTTTGGCACTTACTGAACTTTAGAATCAATAACATATATAATTTCTGTTGCAATGGATATTATTTAAGTTACGAATTAAGTTTTATATTAAATACTAGTAATTTAATTTTTTATACAGGAGTAAAATGGGCCTAGAGAAAAGATAGCTCCATCACTCCATGACCTCTATCAACTTTTATTTCAAGCACAATTCCTGGAATTGCAACATCTTATCTAAACTGAGAAGTTTTGCAACTTTAATACACAAATACTTTATTCCATCAGATATCCAATCCAGGATGAACTAAAAATTGGCCGAATGCAGGTTAATGAAGCATGACCACTGAGATCTACATGGTGACCTGTTATATCTTTCTACGAAAGTGCTTTCTTAAATAAAAGTTACTCTCACACTCTAGCTTTAAATGACACAGCAGCTCCACTTCTAGTACATAGAGATGATACCTCCAAGCCTAATAAAATTATAAAATGCTTCCACATTAAACAGGTATTAAGCAAAGGAAAAAGAAAAAGAACCACAAGCATTCATCAGTGGAATCAAGTCAATCAACTGCCTCTAACCTCTTAGGGAGATCCCTAGATTCAAGAATTAAGTTTTCAA
This sequence comes from Hedera helix, assembly GCA_947179155.2. NCBI lineage: Eukaryota > Viridiplantae > Streptophyta > Magnoliopsida > Apiales > Araliaceae > Hedera > Hedera helix. The sequence goes on along the minus strand of OX359283.1, from coordinate 40,469,520 downwards.
ATTCCTTCATCAACTAAAAGTAATTAGTTATAAGTTTACTTTGTGAGTGAGTACAAGGATGCAGGAAGAGAATGAGACTGGTATCGAAGAAGAATAGCATACAAGTTACCTGAAATCCAAAGACAGAAGAAAGCCATTCAAGAATATCATTAAAAGATTTATCTCTGTCCTCTGGCATTCTGAGACTTGGAAGATTTCCAGTATTACGTAAAGCTCGAAGTGCTGCTTTTATCTAGATTTAAACAATAAAACAGAAGAATAGTAGATAAGAGACATAGCAATTAAAGTGGTATTCTATTATAAAGAATTGTTAGCAAACACCAAACAAATCCAAAATCACAAACACATCGTATGTACAACCTCTGGAAGATCCATGATTGCTGGTTTGACTCCAACAGCATACAGGGGAAGAATGTTATAGTGCTCATTTTTTTCTTTTTTCTCCTCAACATCTTTGGCATATTTTTGGGTCTGCAATAGCCATATCAATAGAGGGTATGAAATACTTAGTATATTAATTGTCAGGTGCAACATTTCTTCAAAAGAAAAATGAACACAGATTTTCATCAGAAAACAAACCTCTGGATCAACTTTTGCTTTCGGAACAACTGTCGTCAGCACATCATACAATACAGTTGCAATTTGATAAATCTTAGCCATCTCCTCCCTTTAAGTTGTAAAAATTCAAAGTACTCAAATAAATTAAATAGAAAAAAAAATTAATCCTTAACATAATTCAGAAATGTCAAAATAACAGTATCACTAACGGTTTCTTTGTATATTGGCCGTCTCTTATATTTTTCTCATAAAAGTTCTGGTAATATTTCTGGATCTCTCTGGGATCACTTTTTGAAAGTTGAGGTTTCGTGTCTTCTTCTTCCTGCAAGCAAGAAAAATATTATACTGTTTTAACTTGAAGATGTTCATTTTGTGAAAAGTCTGCCAATTTCTACAGATCTCGGTGATCATTTTGACAACTAAAAGATAACTTTGTAATAAAATTGTCCAATCATAGCTTATTAAACTATTGTATTTAACACATATTATTGTGCTTGTAAGTTACATTCTAAACATACAAGTTTAAGAGAAAAAATAAGCCCAATGAAGTAAGAAAGATGACTATTATCTAGAAATAATTTCTCAAAGTACATTTTAGAAATCAATTTATGCCAAAACCTGAAAAAATATCGTGTTTAGTATCTATCTTTCTATAAATGACTTTTAATACTCTTGGGTGTTTTTCATTTGTATGTATATGCATATAAAAGTATAGACAGATACACATGTACAAATATAAGAAAGTATATCTACGTATGTTATTAAATACGCACATATACGCCTCGAAATAGTTACATGTAAACAAGTTTGTTGCCTTTCTGTTAATGAGCACATCAGAGAGCACCAAAGGTGGGGGAGGGGGTGGATCTTATATAGAAAATTCATCCCAAAACAATTATCAATAATAACCAAAATGCTAGTATGCTACTATAAAATCATTTGAAAGATAAACAAAATCTTAAAAAGACAGAGAAATGAGGATTATTGGAACGACCTTTTCAAGTCTATGTAACAGGTAGGTCTTGAACTGCCGCACACCACGTCCACTCGACTTTGGATCCATCCTGTGAGCCTTCTCAAATGCAAGAAACCGACCTAATCCAAAATATAAAACAAAAACAAATCCATGAAGAATTATAATGCAAATGTCAAAAAATCAATTTACGGGGGTTGAACGCCTAACTGAAGCCTCCAACTTCAGACGAATAAATAACTTTTTTGAAAAGATGTCAGCGTTTGTGCTTTTAAATTATATATTTATACAATGTCATTTTCCCCTTAAAGTGACAATCCAAGAAAACACAAAACTATCCTAGACAACACAATTGGTGGACTCATATTCACAGAAAGCATCAAAGATACCTGATCAAACTTTTTGGTGTCTCTCTGCACTAGACCACATCTTTTCCTTTTTTTTTGAAAAAAAAATCTCACTAAATAGCAAACAAAGCATCTAGTGGTTCATTCAACAATAATAAGCATGGAGTTTGTTTATTGTTCTTATAATCAGCTTACAAGGTATAACCCTTAACAAATTTGAACTTCTTTTTCCATTTTGAGATGCCCTGATATTAGAGTTCGTCATTAAAAAGTAAAGCACTAAAAATCAACTTGTCTAACTCCTCGTTTTAAGAAGATGGCTTTAAAAAGTTTACACAAAAATTTATGAGTAAACGGTTGTGTGTTTCCAGTTTTTATCTTCTGAGTAAATATATAATTTTCCTCCAAGAGCAATAAATACATGTCCAGTTTTGAAAGTTGAAAAATCTAAAGCTGACCCACTATATGGTTTGACAATAGTAACATTGAAATATTTAGAAAACTAGGGGACTTGTATACTCTTTTTCCCTCAACACTTTTCTTTTAGCGTACACTCACTAGGATTTAGTTATGTTTTTGAATCATTTAGTAGATTATGTGATAAGAAAAATACCCGCGCAAATAGATATTGTTGGCTTGATATACATTGTTGGTGTCTCTTTTTAACAGCTTAAGTTTTCAGATTATTTTGTTACTTAACATGGCATCAGAGCTCTAAGTATGCAAGCTTTTAGGTTCAAATCTTCTCGACTGCACATTGCCCTTTATATGGGTGTTATGATTATAAGTTCAAATCTTCGCAACCACACGTTTCCCTTTATATACATTGGCTTGATATACATTGTTGATGTCTCTTTATATACATTTAAGTTGCCTCTCCACGTACGCATGCAGGGGAGTTTTTAAGCTTTTAGATAAGTTGGTTACTAACATATATATGCATAAGTGATGCTGTATTATTCCAAGTCATAAAACAAAATTATGAATCATCAACAAAATTATGATGTATCGGTGATTTTGAGAAACTTACTTCTTTCATAAAAAAATAAAATAAATAAATAAATATATAAATAGTCTTGATAGGTAAATGGAGCATAGATGATAGAACCTAAACTCAAACCCAACAAGTAAATAAGGCCATATTGGCTAGAAGATCTTGACTAAAGCTAAGATCAAAAATGCCTCCCCCGAGGCTCGAAGTCCTGACCATTCACTAGTTAAGCTAGAAGTAATTAGTTTTTAAAAATTTACTATGCTTTTATTAAAGTTTGGTTTAATTGTTCCTTGGAGTGTAGTCAAAACGTTCACAAAGTGTTCGTATATACTTGAAACCCATTTATGGAGTCCTAATTACATGAATTGGTTGTACCTAACTTCATGTAAAATTTTGAAAGATATAAACCAACTAATTAAGCTTAGGGTGCATTTAGTATGACCCACTTCGAAAATTGCCAGATCTTTTGATTGTGTCAGCTAATCCTGGGCATATGATTATGTGGCTCCAAGAATATGAAACTGCTATGAAGTAATGAAATTCTAGGAGGGGAGAATTAAATAAGACTTCTAGACAAGAGTTAAGAAATCCCCAAGCAGAGTTTTGAACTTTACCTACAACAAATAACAAATATGGCAATATAAAAATAAAAAATAAAAAAACACCACAGCCCTATAAATTTTACTCAGACGTTCCAAAATATAGGATCAATATTAATTTTTTGAAGTCAAATTTAAAACATTTTAAAATTCAAATCTGATATGGATTAATTTAGTTTGACAATGAGATTATGAAAATTGAATACTATCTAATAGAACTACTAGTTAAAAGTTGAAAATATTTTAAATTGAATTCAGAATATCAAAGTTAATCCTATGTTTTGCCACAGAGTGAGTATAAAACTAATGAAACTTTGAAAATATTACCAATTTGCGATTAACTTTAAGAAAAGTGACTAAAAACAATCACTATAAAAAAACTAATTAGAGAAAGGCATAATAATAATTAATAATAATAATAATAATAATAATAATAATAATAGCAACAACTGATCTTACATAAATAAGCAACCCTAGGGTTATCCTTTTCGACTTCATTGGCCACCCGGAGAATGGGGGCAATGGAGGCGAGGGACGACGGCACCAGTTCACTGTCGACGGCGGCGTTATCGTCGGCAGCATTGGAATCAAACATTGTGGGATTCCTCGACATCCTCCTGGAGAGGGACCCGGGTGGGGCCATCACATCTTTCGTCCCACTCGAGCTCGCCATATCCTTTTTCCCCAAAACTGCAAAATATTGCTAAAATCTTCCTCCTCCTCCTCTCCTTGAAGCAGTAAGTTTCAAAGTTACTGAAAATACTACCGTAAACAATAATAGTAGTAATCATCTTTATGTATATAGAGAGTGAAAAAGGCAGAGAGAGATTCTTGGATTGTTGGTGGGGCAATGGATTAAAGGGGGTCTTTCGGTTTCTCCGAGAGCAAGTAAAGAATTGAAGTGAGAGACTGGAAGATTTTTATGGAGATAGTGCTTTTGCTTTTCTTTTTCTTCTTCTCCTGTAGCCTGTAGGTGGTGCATATGCAAATACGATTAAAAGAAAGAGAGAGAGCAGATACTATTATTGTATACTTGAAGTGAAAAGATGACACGAATTTCGAACAACCTATGAAGCTTTTTGGGTCTGTGTTTCTTTTTGGTTTTTAATGGAATGGGATTGGATGAAAAAGGAAGAAGCCACTTCCTTTAGCTTCTTTATTGTTGCTTCCTTCAATCAGTCCTTTTATTCGTTTCGTACCTACCTACAAATATGGCCCCGGCCCGCTCGCCGTCTCCGAACTACGTTTCACGCGGTTTCTTTAATGATTTTGGGCCGACAGTTAATGAGATTTCACGTGGTTGGACACAGTAAGTTTTTAGCCCAATAGTTAATAATAAGATTTCACGCGGTTGCTTACTAAGATTTTAGCCTAATAGTTAAGCAGGTCTTTTTATAAATTTATTATATTATTGATTGATATTTTTTCTGCATTTTCTTTTTATGTTTTTGAATTTATAAGTTTGTGATTGTATGATATTACTAATATATTAATTGTATTATATTACTAATATATTAATTGTAATAATAATAAATTAATATTTTGCACGGTGATTTTTGTAATAAAAATGGTTTCTTCTAAAATATATTATTTATTTACCAATATATAACTGATTATTAATTTAAAAAATTAATAAATATATAATTTTATACAATAATAATTCATCTATTCTTATGATCAAAATAGCTGAATATTCATTTATTTATGTAATAATAAAATATTTTACATACTCGAATGTTATACAAATAAATTTTAATAATAATAAAATGACAACATAACTGAATATTATTGACAATAATAATAATATGAACTGCAATAGAACACTGATTAAATCAGTAAAATGTATGAAAATCTGATATGATGGCAAGGAAATAATGATGGAAGTAAAACTGTGGATAGAGAAAATTTTATAAGTCAAATTAAAGATATAAAAATATCAAAGTGAATCTTTTCCTAACAAAATATTATATTTTTATAACTTTAATTATACAAGGTTTGTTCAGCTACCGACATTTGCAGTGTTTGAACAATCAAATGCACAACACCAGTTTTGGTGCGTTGCATTTAATACTCAAATGCGCATTTGTAAGTTAAATAAGTTACATTTAAAATAAGTTATTACTAGATGAATAGGATTTTCAAGTTCATTTGGACTTCTAAACACACCAAACTCTAAGTAACCAAACACAAACATAATTAAAAAAATCATTATACAATAAGTCAAGTTGTAATTTTTAACACCTTAAATTTGTTAATTCAAATGAAATAAATCGAACAAAATAATATAAAAGTGAAACCAAATGGACGGTCTTAAAATGAAGAAACATAAAAGAGAGAAAATGATGATCATCAATAAACTAGAAAGAAAGAAAAAAGGACAGCCCATGAATTCCCAAATAGCACCTGTACAGCAACTCTCTCATATCAGCACCTTTCTTTACTCATGAGTCATGGATCCGCAGCATAAACATAATAGACAATAGTGAACAACATCAAAAACGGCAACTCATGGACTCCTCTCAATCCAATATTGCTGTCTTACATGCAAACAATATTTAGGGAAACCTCTACGTTAATTTATGAATGGGTTACTGAATATGAAGATTGAGAATGTAATTAACCACCCTGGTTGGTCGGTCATGTCTGACGTCCTATTCATGAAATGTCTCAGATCTTTTGCTCTCTAAGTGTTCTACCTTGCTTTCCACCTCAGCTGAACCACAACTCTCCTTCATGGATTCAATTTCTATGCTAGCTGTGTGGGTCTTCCTGTTTCCACGATCCTGCAAAGACGATACAAAATTAACCTATGATATGAGTTTCTCAAAAGTTTTAGCACAATGCACATTGCACCAAATCCCAGTTGGTTCAAGTATTTGTTCATCATAATATTCAACTTGATGCAACATCATGAAAGTGATTTGAAAAAAAAACAAAGGATGGGTTCAAGAGCACAAAAATTGCATTTTTAGGATTGAAAACATGTACTGTGTTGTATTTGTACCTAAACCTATACTAAACAAGGGCGCAACCAGTTGGCATGAAACGATACACAAGTCTTCTTCTTTTATTATAAGCTTCATTTTTGTGTATGTGAAATTTATACGGCTATGTAGCCACAATGTTAACAATAAGCTAGACTTTATGATTCTGGAACTTCAAAAAATCATTAGGATTCATCAAGACTTCTCAGGTATTCAAAAACAGCTGCCATCAAGATATTCCAGAATCAAAACAAGAATAAGGTTTTTCTTTTAAGAGGTAATTTCACATGGTGTCAGAGGTTGAGGAGAGAGCAGCATTACACTCGATCAGGTGAAGGCCCCAAAGACTTTAGGCTGCTGGATATATCCCTAGAGTGATACTACAGTCTGTGTATGAGACTGACACTGGTATCAGCAGATACTTCAGTTGGCATTATACCTTCTCTAACGTGAAACATATATTCGTAGACTAGAATTCATTATAATGTCTAAATGAGTTGAATGATGTAGCACAAAAGACAGACCTACAATGAATTATGGTTGAACCAGTTACTCGCCTGTTAGGTAGCCTCTCTAGAAGCACGTATATAGAGTGTTAACACTAGGCCACTTTGATGGTGATTGTTCTCCCAAGGGACCGTACTGCCTCTCTCAGTCATAGAAAGGCGAAGGCGTTATTTGTGTCTGAGTGGTGGGATGATGGACAAAAATTTTAACTAAGACTCGACTATAGCAACTGAAAGTAATACCAAGTCAAGTCTCAGAAAAGGCATCCCTTTTCAACACCAATTTTGTGGCACCAAGCTTCGGGAAGCTTAATGGCCCCAACCCAAAGGCCAAGCGGAAACCAAAGCTAACTGGGAGCAAAGAATTTGCCCACAATTTTGGCCAAGACTCGATTATCAGCAGGCAAACAAGATACCAAGGCCTCGAATGGAGCATGATCAACCCATCGTGACGTCAATGTTGTGGCACCAACTTCGGGGAGCTTCTTGTCCCTTACCCAAGCTTATAACGAGCAAAGATTTTTGTCCATGATTCTCATGGGTCAAAACATTCACAGAGTACCCACACACTGGAATATACCTTGTGGAGGACTTGGGAGCTTTTAGAGAGCACAGCGCATTACTGCACTTATGCTGAGGATCTCTACAAGTGCCATTGTGGAATAGCCCATATATTTGTGCGATGCCTATAGAAAATTTAACTTGAGCATGTCAGGCCTTCAGGACTAGGTTTTCTGGCAGTAATCGCTAAACGAATCTGGGGCATTTGTGGTGACATTTTTTGCATGAATTTGGGCTTTATGTGGTATGTGCCCATTGATTCTTGTTAAGAGTTACATGTGAGTTTTATTATTTTAAATCTACAAACTGCATAAATCAAAAAAAGAAGAAAGGAATAAAAAAAGGAATGCAGCAACGAGTAAATAGAGAACATTCACTCTAGGTCAGAAATTGATCAACACCTCACGATAAGGGAAATCATCGGCTTCGAGCATCCGAACAACTTGACTCATTTTTGGTCGTTTCTCCGAGTCAGGATCAACACACCTAAGTGCAACCAGAAGTGCACGTTTCAGAGCGCGTGTTGGGGGTTTAGTTTCAAGGTCTGGATCCACTACTTCCTCAGATCTTCTACTCGCAACCATCATTTTCAGCCATTCAACAAGGTTAACCTGCCATGAGCATAAGAAGTTACTACTCGCAGTTGCAGATGACCAATATGTTGAGATCTGAGTATTTACTACAAAGTCCAACCCCTAGAGAGTAATACAGATACAGAGAGAGAAAAAACACTTCCCTGAATAGTGGATGACTTAGTACCTCATTAGCAGCCCGACCATAGTCCACAGGGTCCCTTCCAGTAACTGATTCTAGCAGGAGGACCCCAAAACTATAGATATCACTCTTTTCATTTAACAAACCAGTGTTAGCATATTCTGGAGCAACGTAACTGTAAATGATATATAAAAGTGATGTTTGAGCACGAAAACAAAGTGAAGCTCCCATTCAAAAAACGGAAGACTAAATCACAGATGTGTTATAAAATGGAATCGCATACATACCCAAATGTTCCCATTACTCTGGTAGTTATGTGACTTTCTCCTGAATCCAAGAGCTTGGCCAATCCAAAATCAGAAACCTTCGAATTGAATTCATGATCAATCAGAATATTGCTAGATTTTATATCACGGTGAATAACTTTTGGTTCAATAGCTTCATGCAAGTAGGCAAGCCTGCAAAACCAACATGTGACAGTGACACCAAGTTTTCAGATGCTTCAAGTGATGTAAATTTATCAACACCATACAAGACCGCAAAAATTTAATTGCACACTATAACTTTATTGATATACTGGATTCTTTGAACATAAATTAAAAATTGACCATAATGTAGAAATAGCTTGCTATTTAGAATCTCAGATGACTGGACAAGTAGGCTTATAATATCGACCAAAATTGAAATGTAAGAAAATTGCTAAAAAGTGATACAAGCAATAGCAGAATTAAACCGGACTTTATAAAACTTTGTACTAGGTAGGCAGCATTAAATGTTCAAGCAATTAGCGGAAGATTTACTTACGCTTTTGCAGCACCAAGTACAACATTCATACGAGCTTCCCAAGTAAGGATACCATGTTGGCGCATGGCCCCATGAAGCCATTGTTCCAAATTTCCGTTATTCACATATTCATACACCAGCATCCTGCATAGTTGAGAAAAAGAACAAACATCAGCAACATATATATGGGCTGAGGCCAAAATTTAAGATGATGAAGGAAAATGATTAACTTAAACTTAAAGAACATGTTTGGAAATACCATTTTCAGGAAATATTGTGGTAACAAAGAAAAGTTTAGAGTAGATTAGAAGGAAATTAAAAGCTAACCAATAAATTGAAAAACCGAAGCTTACCTGTGAACTCCTTCTATGCAATATCCCAGAAGTCGCACAAGATTCTTATGACGAACATGACCTATAGCCTCCACTTCAACTCTAAATTCCCTCTCAGCCTGCCCCCTATAATCACATCATTACTCAAAAGGCAATTCAATAAAGCAACACTAGAGGCAAAAAATGGATTTCAAAATATTGCAAGCCTTTTAACTTGTACTCACAGATTATTAAGAAGCTTCTTCACTGCTACTTCCGTTCCATTGATTAGTACACCACGATAAACAACTCCATATCCACCCTCCCCAATCACATTTTCTGCTGAGAAACGATTGGTCGCAAGCTGAAGATCTCTAAGAGTAAACCAATGACCCCACCCGAGATGCGACATTTCTGGCAAACCAATTAAAGGAGAGGCCATTCCAATTCCATACGACGGCTGCTTCCGGACAGTCCCAGAACTTCCTTCTTCCCCTGAATGTGAACTACATGCCCTCTCGTGATAATACATCGAGCTGCACTGACTGATGTTATCAGCGTCACTGGATTTATTCATACCTAGATGCACTGACATCTTCTCAGAATTCTTTTCGCTTGATTTATCATCAACTGTAACAACTAAACTTTCTTGATGATTATTGGGATTTTGAACCCCTACTCTGTCAACCTTGATATCTTTTGTGACATTGGGTATTTGAGAAAGGGTGTTTGTGTTCAGGGTTCTTTTAGATTTTCTTCGAAATGTGACCCACATCGATAAGATACAAAGAATCAGCACTATAAATGCAACAACGCATATGCCAATCACAACCCATAATTTCATGCCCAAAAATGATGTCTTCTTCGTCAGTTCTTTATTTAAACTCCCAGATGACATTTTGGTGATCGAATATGAGAAACAAAACCAAGTTAATCCATTGGCTCCTGGATCCCAAAAACATGTCAAATAACCATACAACAATCGAAATGGAAAACACATCCAATTTTTTTGACAAGTGCCCATATGTAATTCTCGAAATACAAAAACAAGTTGGTCACCATTCTAATTCAAGGAATAATGAGATAACATCTACTTAATTCCAGTGTGGGGAAAGAAAAGAAATTACTCCTATAATTTATGCAGTTTATTTGGCCAAGTCAACAAATCAATTGGGTAAGATACTAGCACGTCTCAATGCACTAAAGAACTTTTACAATTTATGAGAACGTTGATCTGAACCCCAAAACACCTAAACTTTCACTCATTTTACAAAGCAAGTAAACCCCATTTTGGTAAAGTAATGCATAATTAAAACGCAACACAAAACGAGTTTAACCAACACATCAATTATCTACACCGATTAAAATCACGAATCTAAACCTTGGATAAAAATGTAAATCAAATAAAATGTCCATCGAGACAAAGAGAAAGAAGTTACCTTGACAATGATCTAAACTTAAAGACCTTATTTTCTTCCTCCAGAACCCAAAGCAGCAGATAAAAAGCCTCTTTTTTGAATCAATGGAGACGGTATAAGAGTAAATAAGCCAATGCAGACTTGAAATACAAAATCCCAGCAAAGAACAGTTCCAGAGGAGTAGTTTAGAAGTAGAAGAACGTATGCCCTGAAGTGGGCCAAATAGAATTGGAAAAATGAATAAAGAAATTGCTAAAAGACGGCCAGACAAAAATATAATCTTTGAGAGGCAAATGTAGAGAGAGAGAGAGTTTTTTTTTCTATTAATGGTGGGGAAGATTTGAGAAGGGTTCAGAAAGAAAAACAGAAGTGGGTGAAATGGGTTGGTGGGGTTGTGCGAGTATAGAAGATTGAGGGAACTTTTGAAAGCCGGAAAGAAAGAAAGCTTGGTTTGCAATGGAGGAAAACCCACGAGAGAGAATAGTAAAGGGAAAGCAAAAAATGAGCTTGAGGTCAACAGATGCGGCATTTATATCTGGGTAGGAAAAATTGATGGGAAAAAAATTGAAAATCCCCACAAAAGAAAAGGGCAAAAGCATATAATGATATAAACCTATGAACTATTGATAGAGGTACATAGGATGTCAGTCAACTCTACAGGAGGAGAGGAGGGAACAATCCAAAATCTAACTAGCTGTGATTGTGGGGGTACTTACTAAATTGTCCTTTTTCTTACATGGGAAAAAAATGTATTATTGAATGGAAAATCTTGAATTATTCATAATTAAGAGAAATAATATAAGAAAAAAACATTTTTAAATAATAATGACAATAATTTCGAACGTTAGACCATTAGCCCGCGCAAGGTTGGCCTCCACCGTGTAAAATCCACTGACAACTGTGTTGGTGTTGTTCTTTTCTTTTTATCCTTATTTGTGTTATTCAAGTTAAATAAATTTTCTAAAAACAAATTATACTCCCTCCTCTCAATCCTTTTTTTTTCGTTCAAGAAGGTCATTTAGAACCTTCCAAGCTTACCCCACAAGCAACTAACCATACCAGTTCTCTAAAAAAAAAACTAATCGGTCCAAAATTACGAGTCTTTATTTAACTTTTCTACCTTGTGTATTTTAGGTACTAGTGAAGATTGCTTATGAAGCTCTCCACATTCAATATAAATCTTTTGAACGAATCTTTCCGAGTTTAAGACTAAAAGAGTTTTTGAAAAATAATAATAATTCAATAAATATTTAAGTATATCTTAAATAGTCCCCAATATTCATTAAAAATTGAAAAAAAAAATATAGACTTATTGTTGTATGGAACATGCCACCTACAGAATTTAGAAAAAAATTAGGAGATTTAAGATCCGATATGATTAATTAAACAATTTTATTAATGATAAGTAGTAATTACATAAATCTGTTAATTCATTTCAAATCCCTTAATTTTATCCTAAATTTTATTTGTGACATGTTATTATTAGATGGTGTCAATTACTATATTACATATCATCCTTATATAGTTTATTCTATCTTTTTTTTATGATGAAAGTCAAAGTCTTCTTTGACAAAATTAATAAAGGTTTATTATTATGATAATTGCTATGATGACAAAACGATCTTATAAGAATTGATTTACAAAATAATATAATAAAGTGTAATTAGTTAATGATCCATCATAAATAAATAGACTTAATGATACTAACCAACCACGACTAATTACATTATTTTTTATAACTATTATTTAGTTACCAAAATATTATTGTATTATTATTGAATTATTCATATGCGCAATATATTCTTATGAAGTTATAAAAATTTCATTAGGTAGGACAATCGTTCATACTCCATTGAATTTTAGGAGGACGGCAATATGCAGGCTCTATTTTATTCAAGTGTATGTTCAAATAATAACGTATCTTAGTGCTGATCCACTAAAAACTACCAACAAAAAAAATATACTATTTGATATATTTATAAAATTAAGCTGCTACTTATGAAAGGTTTATTCTTAATAAAAGATTCACTTTGACTAAGCCAAATATCTTTAAAAAATTCATACAACGGATCTCAAAGGTAATAGAGTAAATACACATAACTGAGTCACCATTTAGGAACTAGCCTTCTAAAGTAATAGAGAGAAAAATAATTGTGTGTGTGTGTATATATATACATATATATATATATAAACCTAAGAGAGAGTTTACTTTAATAAATAATAAATAAATAAAAATGGGTCTTTATTGAAAATAATGATGATTATTATTATTATGGGGTTGGGAAGGAGATAAAGCCAGTATTGGAGGAATAGAGGCTTTGATGTGAAGCATAACTTTTAAACTTTACAATAAAGTATATCTAAAACAAATCCTTTTTAATCTTTTTTTTATGGAGAAATACGAGTGTTAATCAATTAGGTAGATGGTAATTGAGTTCTCTATATCAAAGGAAGTAGCCCGCTTGCTGATTGGGCCCCATCCACGTCATGGATTTATTGGCCTAAATGTAAGGTTGATGATGATGATTCTAGCCGCTTGATCTGTGAGCTACTTGTAGGCCTATGTTAGCACATTGTACTTGTTCTATAGTAGCAAAACCATGCACGTGCACTACATGAAAGCCACGTGGAGAAATTATTAGAGTAGCCTGCCTTTTCCTCCTCCAGATTTTCTTTTCTTTTCTTTTCTTTTTCTTTTTTGAACGACCTGTCACACTTTACCCCTACGGCTACCAAGTAGTAGCTAAGTATTTGTATCTACAATTATCAGAATAAATATAAATCACGAGATTCAAATATAATATTTTAATAATTAAAATAAATATAATATTTAATTTTATATTTAAATATTATATATGTAAACTCGTTTAAATAATTATAATCACTAAGAGTATCTCCAACAGTCTCTTCAACTACTTTGAGATACTCAAATAGATGAGCAAAAAATTATCTTCAACAACTTTTTCAACCTTAATTATCAAATCTATAATCTTATCCTCTCTCTTTAGAAGTGATAAATTAATCTTGCATCTTCAAAACATTTATTTTATTTTGGGAGAATCAAAATAATATGAAAAGGCTAAAAATATTTATTTTGCTTGATAGGTTTGATATACAACTCATTTTAAAATTTGGTATCATTCTTTTTTATTTATTTATTTATCATATTGGATAAAATATTATTTTGATTGCCCTTTGGATAATCACGTTAATTATGACCCTCTGATTTATCTTATATGACCCCCCTGGATAATCACGTGAATTAAATATAATTTATTTTTCAGAATATTATCTTTTCAAAAAATGAATGTTATTAATTATTTTAAATGTTATCAATTATTATTGTCTTAAGTCAAATACTGTATTACTTGAATTGAAGAGACTGGTGAGATGCAAAATATTAAAGTAACAAACAATATTTTTTAAATTATCACGTAAATCAATAAACTTCAATTTAAAGAATTTTTTTTATTACTACCGCTGAAAATGCTCTAATAAGTTCATGGAGCACACATTTGTGTGTAATTTAAAAAATAAAAAATAAAAAATAGTTGTATAGAAACTAGACCCTCTATTAGAGGAGAGAATTCAATACCACGAAAGTCATAAACAATTTAGTGTAGAAACGCTAGTGGGGGACTCGTACATCAAGCCCTATTACATGCCTTTCAATTCATAAAACAATTGCAACCTTCACTTTTTAATGCATGGCGGCATAAAACACTTATTTCAGGTTTACCTCATAATTTAACAGGATAATAATATATAGTCTTTTGTTTTCCGAAAACCTGCATGTGTTATTCCATTTTAATTACATGCATGCCCTGCGCAGAAATGTGGTGGGAGGGAGTAGAAGGGGAATTAGGAAATAATATTGGAGAAATTTATTTTTACAGCTAGGAACTATGAAGTGCAGCATGTCTACAGATTAGGGATGACAATGACCTTGTATAGATAATCTGTCCTCGTCTTAAACACTAACTTGACAAAAATAATCCAAGTTTACGGACCAACTAGGCCGGCTCACCTACAAAATCTGCAATTTAAATTTAGGCTTACATTTTTAAATTTAAAAGTCAAATTCAACTATTTTACTCAAATAATCCGATTCACTATAACACTACTCAAAAAAGTCAATAGTTAAATTCAATTATTTTAAGAATTTAGTATTAAACAAAGAAAAATAAAAATATTGCTTCTAATTTTATTTTTATTTTTAAAAAAAATTGCCTTTCAATCTAACTTCTTTTTTCTCACTCTCAACTTTCTCAAATTGATTGGTTATGTTATTTCAATTTAATCTTTTTACCGTAGAGCTTCTTCCATCTCCTTTAATATGGTCAGATTGAAATTTGCATGATATATTTGTTTTAATAATACACTACTTATAATATTTGAATAGAAAAAGTTATTATATTTTATTAGTGTTACATGCTTTGTTGACAAAGTGGGAGACAGATTGTGTATTTACTATCACAATAGATAATGCCTCTTCAAATGACACCGCTATCTCATATTTGAAAAAAATTCTTTATGACCTGGAAGCATTATTGGAGAATAAATATATACATTTGAGATTATGTGCTCTTATTTGAATATAGTTGTGAAGGATGGTCTAAAAGATCAACATGTGTCTATTGCTAGGATACAAAATGAGGTGAGGTATGTTAGATCCTCTCTGGTAAGACTTACAAAATTTAAGACTTTTGTGGAAAAAGAGAAAATGAAGCGTGAGAAAATGGTGTGTCTTGATGTTGAGACTAGGTGGAACTTCATATATACGATGTTGGAGATTCCCGTAAAGTATGAAGGGGTTTTTGATAGAATGCTTATTGAGGATCTTAATTATGAGGGACTCTCTAAGCAGGAGGAGGCTTGGGAGAATAATATTAGGAGAAGAAAATGGTTGAAAGGCATCCGGAGTGGAATGATTTAAAAAATGTCAAGTGTTTCATCCAATTTTTGCAGATCTTTTATGATGTTACAATGAAAATATATGGCTCCAAATATTGCACTTCAAATCTTTTTTTCATCGAACTTGTAAAAATGCAAGAGGTAATAGTGAAATTGTGTTCAAGTTGGGATCTTATGATAAGAGACATGGTCAAAAAAGATGAAAGAAAAATATGACAAGTATTGGGACAATTTGGATAATTCTAATTTCTTGTTATATGTCTTGGTTGCTTTGAATCCAAGATATAGGATGCATTATATATTTGGAATTTTGCTTTGTTAGACTTTATGGGAAATGATCTCTAAAAACTACATTAATGTGTGAAAAAATGATAAAGACACTATAAAAAATATTTGACCATTATAAATATAATAATGGAGATGACATTTCTTCTTCTTCTTCTAGTGTAAACATTGAAGGGGATTTAGATGATGACTTTGAAAAGTATATGCAAAAACAAGTTGAAAGAAGAAGGAAAAAAAACAGATATTGATATATATTTAGTGGATGATAAAGAGAAGAAAGATGAAAACTTCAATGTTTTGGGTTAGGGAAAAATGAATTCGGTGAAGTTTTCAATTCTTTCAAAAATTGCTAGGTATATATTGGGTAAGCCTATTTCTACAGTTGCTTCGAAGGTCGCCTTTAGCATCGAGGGAAGGACTATTGATGCATTAATTTGTACTCAAGATTAACAATTCACAAACTTTTGTAGACCTTCGAGAACAATTGGAAGAACTTTTCCAATTTGAGAATATTAAAAAATGTAATTTTTTATTATACTTTTTCAAATTGTTCTCACGTATAAATTGTAACGTCGGCCCGAGTCATTTTCTCAATAATATTTTCTCTTAGGTCATCTTAGCCTATTACAGACTCACTCAAAAGGTCATAACTGAAGATATTATTGATAATAACTTGGGTTCTTATATACACATTCAAATATCTCATATTAACCGATGTGGGATTGGGGTGTTACATAATTTTTTTTTATATGTTTCATAGATGAATTCAATTCACTTAGACAATTGCTCGAGTGATGTGTGGTCGATGAGTGACTAATAAAATGCAAATAAGTAAGCCTTCTTTTCCTCCTTTAGGTTGATCTAAAGGGTAATTTAGAGTATTGATTAATTGTTTAGAATCTCATTCATCTTATGTAGGTTGTCAATGTTTCATATCTAGGAACATTGATTGATTGTTTAGAATTTGGTGATGTATATTACGTTATAGAAACATGGTTTTAAATTGTTACAATTTCTAGTATTGCTAACATTACTAGAAAAAAAAAAATAAGAGACTTTTGAACCACATATAGCCATTGTAATTAATTTGCAAATAACTCTTAATTTTGGAAATTCGTTAGAAGGCCTAATTTTTCTTGCTTAAGAAGATATGTTTTGTAATACTAAGTTACATTTTTTGATGTTTTAACTTCTGCTAAAATGTTTTGTTGCCCTTCGTCTTCTGAACAATTGACTAGCCCTGAGAAAAATTAAACTTTCTTATTGTCCAATCATGAAATTGGACAATCTGTGATTCATCATCCGTTTCAGTTTTTCTTGCAAATATAGGACTCGCTCTTGAAAACCTTCATATATTTTATTTAATCTTATGGTAAAGACTTTAATTACTGAAATGACCTCTTGTGTTAACTTAGACATGTTTAACTATCAAATGCAGATTTATGCAATTCACTTCAAATGCAATAAAGTACCCGAACCTGTTCAATTATACGAAAGACATTTTTCAGATCCCTGGAATGAGTAGCACTGTCAACACAGAGCATATCAAGAAGTTGTTGGGCTTTGTGGAGGATTGGGTCGATAGGCCCAAATCGTAGCGCTCATAGACAAGCCTTCTAGGGGTATGTGGGCAACGCCCTTGGGATTTTTTTGTGTGCCTGTTTTGTAGTCCGTTGTAATTCCTGTGCACATGATGTAGAAAAATGCAATAATTTTGGTGATTAGGGTTGTTTGTTGTCGTTTTTTAGAGTGAGAAAGATTGCACTGCCGCACTTTGTATTCTTCCTTGATAATAGTGAAATATCTGCAATTTCGTAGACTAGGCAAATTGCTGAACTATATAAATACTGTCTTGTGCGTGTATTTTCTCTATTTTTGTTTCTCCAAGTTTGAGATTTTTTCGGGTTTATTTCTCTTCAGAAGCATTATTATGGAAGCCACCCTTCAATTATTTCATTTGGAATTGTCTCTCTTGTCTGCTATTCTTCTCCTCATGGTAGAGCGCGATTCTCTGTATAGAATTTTCATATGTAAGCAAATAATAATCCATCATTCATGTTTTTCAGGTTCTATTTTGCTTTTGTTTAGACAAAACATTATAAGTATGGTTGTGTGTTATCAAAGTGGTATTTAATATGGTGTGATGATAATTTGTTAATTTAAATTACATAAAATTTAATTATTTCAATTAATTGATTTTGAAATCGAAACCGCACCGCACGTTTTAAAATTGCACCGCACCATTCACAAGCAGTTTCATGTGCAAGTTTGAATTTGTCAAATCGCATTTAAGTGGTTTCATGTACAGTTTATACTTCAAATCGCACCATGCTCTACGCTATTAGAAAGAGGTCCCGGACAAAAGAGCCTGCAAATTGTTTACTCCATTGCTTCACTCTTTTGTGAGGATAATCATACTTTTTTTTTATCATCCCTTATATGTAATACTGATCGAATATAAGATCTGTATGTTAGCAGGATTACAAGTATCCAGCAGACAAAAGTTGGGATTTATTCGCGTGACCTAATTTTCCTGCAGCAAGTAAGGACTTTTAGTTTAAAATAACTACTCATGTGAGAAATATTAAGTAAATAATGCACGTTTGATTGCTGCTAAACTTGCGTTCAAATCTACTTAGTAATTAACAATCTGTACAATTTTATACATCAGCTTGAACTGAAACCATGCGCGCATATATATAGAACTATTTTTATACCACGACTCCACGAGACTTGTCGATCTGTACGTATTATGGAAGTATTCAATAATCGTACGTCGTCATCTTCTTTCTGTTTTCCTTGTAAAACAATAAGATTTATGTCAAGTAGATGTATTTCTAGCTAGAATGGTTTGGTTATAGCTAGGAGTAGTATATATATATATATATATATATTGCAGCAAATAAATGAATTAATACTTATTTTTAGTAATTCATTTTAATGAACTAAATATTATGTTTTGTCTGTATATTTGTTTGCATGTATGTTCTGATAATTCATTAATGTTCAAGGCCGGCCGGCCGACCGGAGGAGGAGGAGTGATTAAAATCCTTGGAATTGTTAACCAAATAAATCAAAATTATAGGAATAAAATAAATAAATAAAATCTCAGCATAATTAAGGATAACTATAGATTTTTAACTTCCAGCTACGACTTGATTAAATTATAAAATATGACATAACTTATTTTAATTCACTAGAAAAGGCCAACTCCAATTAATTAGTTTGAAAATAAAGCAAATGATTCATGTAGCTAATCAATCCCAACTAGTTTGGTAACAAGGTGCAACCAACTCCAATTAGTCTGAAAATAAGGTTTTGTTGAGTTGAGTTCAGTATCATTGTTGCCGTCCTTTTAACAATCACGTACTCATGTTAAACAGTCGGGTTAAATTAAGAAGTATTTATCATTTATCGAGTAGTTAATATGTGATAAAAATAACTGTCTAATTGGAATTATTTATTTAGGTTTTGAGAAATCAAAACAAATATATATTTAGGCAAACACTAAATTGTTTTGTTAGTCCTCAGTCGACTCAGTAATTTAAATATTTATTTTTGTCAATTCACCTGTTCACACACATATTTTTATTTTACTACCATATATATAATGTATCCTTATTATATATACAATTAATATACCGTTATTGTACATGCAATGTACCCTAATTATGCATACAATTAATACTTTACTTTTTTTTGAAAAGCACATGGATTTTATTTCGTTAGAATAAAATCCTTACAAAGAATGGCAATCCAAAAGGTATGGATTAGGTCATGAATAACCATGTAACTAATACTTTACCTTAACTATTATTAGAATTTAGTAATACAAATCCATTGTTCTTATACTGAAAAATATCAAATGTTATTCACCAATAAATAATTAGTTACAACATAATTTAATAAATTTTTAGATGATAATAACACATTAATATTGTTAAATACATCATATTACAATTTTTATATTTGAACTTATTAATTTATATTATAATATTTTGAGCATTAACT
This sequence comes from Hedera helix, assembly GCA_947179155.2. NCBI lineage: Eukaryota > Viridiplantae > Streptophyta > Magnoliopsida > Apiales > Araliaceae > Hedera > Hedera helix. Next base: position 40,449,562 of record OX359283.1, on the reverse strand, counting down.
TTCGTGATTTATGAACCTAAATAGTATAAAATCTCATTCAATTTACTCTAATGCATTTTAAATGGTATTTTAACTACACATTAAATTACACTAAAAAACAATACCTAATTTTTTATTAATAAACTTGCACTGATAAATATTGTTATTTCTGATTCTCTAATATATGATTTTTAAACTTACCCATAATTTACACGGCTAATTAAGCTTGTACAAAGTTTAATGCCCAACCTTTTTAATTGTCAAGTGACGCTAGTTATTGCACCTCCTAACGTGTAGCTCGAACACAATGTGTAGCAGGCAGGTGCATATCTACTATCTTACCTATATGCATGCATTTATGTAGGTATTGCCACATTCCTCCTAAAAACTGCATGTTAATCTGTAAACATGCGTTGAAGTTATCTTTGTTCCTTAGTACTAGTCCATATACAATTCGGACTAAAACTCCACAACCTACCTCAATAATCACAAAGGACACAATCTCAACCGTAAAGCAAGATGCAGTTTCTAATGTGATAATAAAATACAATACTCCAAATCTTATTTACTTCTGCCATTGAATTTTGAGCTCACAATAAATTAAAGCCTAACCAGTAACCATCAAATACTGATCTCCACAATGTGAACACAGAGACGTAAAAAAAATGGCTCAATCTGAAGAGACAGATCAGTACATCCAGCCACATTTGCTGTCTTAAGCCAATTTATTGAACGCTTGCCTCAACCAGCCTATAAATATATGCATGGCCGCCTGCAAATATATCCTCAAGTCATAGTCTCCCTCCATTACATAAACGCAAATTACAAACAAAACGCAGGGTACTAAAAGTAGCAAAATGGAGAAATATTCAATGATTGCCTATTTCATGGTGGTGTTTGTAGTGGTGGCTAATTTGATGGTGGAACCAGGGGAGGCACTGAGCTGCAGTGACCTAGGTGCATCATTGGGGCAATGCTCCTCGTATGCAACGGGTGCATCCTCCGAGCCATCTGGTGGATGCTGCAGTGCGGTGAAACAACTCAGCGGAATGGCTAGAACCGCAACAGATAGGAAGCAACTGTGCACTTGCCTAAAGCAATCTGCTTCTGCATTCCCCAATGTCCAGCTTTCCAATATTGCTGCAATTCCTCAGAAATGTGGCGTTCCTTCAGCCTCTTTTTCTGTTGATCCCAACTTCGACTGCAATTCGTAAGTCCATTCCTTTTCTTCTTTTATGTATACAAGTATAATGTTTATGTAAACTTAATTACTGCGGACATTCATGTTCTTTTCTTCTTTAATTCTGCAGCATAAATTAAGGCAGGAGTTTTTATATACGGAGAAGCAGTTGGAGGAGAATAAAGCTATATATATATACATATACATAGCTAGTTTATCATCTGTCTACCTGTTGTACCCTGTTAGTCCATATGGATGTTAAATAAAGAAAGAGTTGCCTCTGTAAATTATCCTTTTGTAATTTGCAGAGCTTTCTTGAATAAAAATTGCTTTAACGCTTATATAAGTTCGTTATCTTCGTAATTATAACTAGTTATGCTTTAGCAATCAAATGAAATAAAACAATTAATTCTAGCTAGTCCCTATTTCACCAAATAAACTAACAGTAACTGGATGACCATCACTTATCACATTATCTAGCAACTTCAACGGTGTATAATCTCAACTGAAATAAAATGAAAGATAAATTCGAGGAATTAACATAATAATCTGCATCTCTTAGTCCAATGAAACTAAACCGACAAATTTGATCTTTAGACACAATTAGAACTCGTGCATTTTCAAGTCTTGGAAAGTGTGTGCCCCGGTGCCCAAGAATATTTCTCCGGGGGCAAGGAACCATTAGTTAGCAAATTTTGTGACACCCCACAAATATCAGAAACATGATCCATATGGTGACACCCATTCTGGTACTGCTGGTGGTGGCTCTGTGCTGTTTCATGGTCATCGAGAAGCGGCAACCTCTCAAAAGTAGCATTCATGAAAGTTGCAGACATTATCACCACAGGACCAGAAGCAGTAAGTGCACCAACTACACCACCACCCACCACCTGCCCCTGTGCCCCTGCCAAGTATATTGTGAGCCCTGGTGGGGCTGGTGGCGGCAAGATCGACCCCAGGAGTGACAGAATCTCAAACCGTCCGTGGAGGGCCACAGTGGCCCCTGATGAGCCTGGTTGGCGCAATGTGACATTGGTCACGCAGCCTGTGGCACCAAGCACGCTGAGACCTCGTTGTTTCCTCCTAGCAAAGCTAGTTAAGCCCTCGCTCACATCACATCCAGAACTCACCTCTATAGCATGTGCTCGGAGTGCGTTTGCGCTGTCTCGAGTGACGATTATGGGTGGTTTTGGCTTGTTTTTTGAGCCAGCCGGCCTGCCACGAGGCCTCCGTAGGGGATCACTCTCAGCTCCATGCCTGTGGTTAGTGGCCTTGTCAGGCTCTGGGATATTATGATGGTTCATGGCACTTTTGGACACCAGGATGAGGTCTGCACCACCAGCCATTTTTTGTGCAGCAACCAGGGATTTTTGGTTTCAAGTACGGAGCTAGTAAAAATAAATTTATAGGATTAGGAGATGGTTAAGTAACATGAACCTTTTAATTAGTAGTGTTTTTTTATCTGTATTAATAATAATCCCAGTTGCCTAACTCTCAACAGATATTTCTTCATGTAAATTGTCTGTCCCAACAAATACAAAAAAATTACACAGAAAAAATGAACTATTAAATCCTGTCATGGCACATTGTATATATAAATGAAAGGCCAGAAAGCTGCTGAGCTGCAGGTGAATACTCTGATACGGGTATCATTCCCAACTGCTGTTCATAATTTTTGTGATAAGAGTATAAACAAATGGATTTCCAATCTGTGTGAAAGCAAACCCGGGGGTGCAGGGGAAACTGTAAATACCAAAAAAAGTTTCTGTAAACATTTAGAATAGGATATTTCACTTGCAAGGCAGAAGAACATGAAGTGCAATGTATTTTTACTAAAATTATTACACCTGTATTTTCTTCAGCCTTCTTTCTTATTGATGTTCATATATGTAGAAGCTATGTTATTTCCCTCCAAACAACTTAAGCTTCTTGTCATTTGTCTTTTAAAAATATTTCCTTGAATTTTTTCAGGAAACAATAATTTAGTGAAAAAAAATTCAATATGAAAAAATTTATAAGCAGCAAAATTTTATCTTCTCCTTTATCACCCTAATAATTTTGCTAATATGACTTTTATGTCTCTGCCCCTCTACCTCCTTGAGGACTTGTAACTCAGCAATTCTTTGTTCGTTTGAGATATGATATTTTCAAATTAAGCAAACTTTACTTCTTGCTAAGAGAAACTTGGAAGCTCTTTTTCTTTGTTGCTTGAGGTAGCCGCACTATGTTTAGGCTTTAGTGGGATCTTGTAATTTTTCCTTTTCTTTTTTATATTGAATACAAGTTATTTAATATCGTCCCACAGTGACATGGCATAAATCCAAAACAGAGGAGTTAAAAATGAACAAGTATACTAGCAAGGTTGTCATGAATTATTCTCTAAAAGCAAATAGCAGCAGGAGATCAAGAACTAACTCCATTCCTGTGAAATGTCGCACATTCTGAAAATTCATAAGATTCAGTCTCTTGTAAGACTAACCTCAAATCATTTAACAAATTGTATATCTCCGAGACTTGAGGATGCAACCTCCCACCAGCTACAAACTGCATTGCTTTCTGAAAGTAAGCAAACAATCGAAAAAATTGGAACAGAAAAGTTTGACACGGGTGCACGCCTAAAACGCCAAGGCCACTCAACCGCACCCGGTCCTGGGTCGCAGGCGGATAGTCTACTTTAAGTAGTTTTGCAAACAATGCACCTTTTCATATACCTCACTTTGAATATGATTAAAATATAGTATATAATTCCTACTTGAATTATATTTTGTTCTCTCTTAATCTCCTTTTAGTAGACTATCAAATGTACTTTTAATTTAATTTAAATTCAATCAACTAATGAGTCTAAATTAAACCCAAAATTGATCAAAACTCATATAATTAAAGGTGCAATTTAACACTCTCTCATATTGACCCATAGCTGCATAAACATTAGACATAAGTATATGACCACTAGCCTAATTCAAATCCAACTCCATCAGATTCTTTGTTGCCCATTTTGACATCTCAATGGAAACATTTCTTCTGCAAGCAGAAAGAAAAGATCCCCATATAATTGCATCTGGGCTCCTAGGCATACTTTTTATATGCTCTCTTGCTTCTTCGATGAGTTGTGCCCGGCCTAGTACATCAACCATGCAACCGTAGTGCTTAATTGATGGTTCAATCTCATAACTTCCTGTCATTAACAAGAAATAATACTTTGCTTTATCAACCAAACCCAAGTGATTGCAGGCCGTAAGAACACCAATAAAACTGACACTACCTATCTGGTTAAAGACTAGAAGATTCAAGCCTAGAAAATAACTGAATAGCTTCATTCTCACGCCCATTGACAGCCAGCCAAAAATCATGGAATTCCAACACGGTAAGCCCTTAACGAGGCTCATTTCAAACACTTATAACGCAATTTCAATACTTCCACACTTGCAGTACATGTCTATAATTGCTGTAACAACAATCACATTCAATTCGATATCATTCTTTTTTATGTAATCATGAATCCATTCGCCTTGTCTTAGAGATCCTAAGCAGGATGAAGCATTCAATAAGCTCACTAATGTAAATTCACTGGGCTTAATCTTCTCCTCTTGCATTTTGCTAAATAAGTCCAATGCTTCAATCCACATTCCATTCCTGACATAGCCACTAATCATACTATTCCATGACACTGTACTTCTCCTTGGCATTTTATCAAACAATCGCCTGGAATCAAGAATTTCCCCACATTTAGCAAGACCCATAATCATTGAATTCCATGCAACAACATCCAAATTCTTGTCTTCTTCAAATAATTTCCATGCTTGGCTCAAAAACCCACAATTTGCATACATATGTAACATACTATTCCTTATAAAGGGATCGAATACGAGGCCTACTTTAATGATTCTTCCATGAAGTTGAGCTCCATCATGAGCTAGACTAAGTTGAGCATAAGCCTTGAACAGTGAAGGATAAGTGAGTCTACGTGGCTTGATTGGTGAATTGACCAACATGTCAATGAACATAGAGATTGCAATTTGTGGGGTTGAGCTCTGAGAGAAGCCTCTGATGACGGCGTTCCAAGATAATAAATTTGGGTTAAATTGAGGGAAGACCAAGTATGCGTAATTGATGTCACCGGCCGGCGAGGTGGCACAGAAGGCTAGGACACGGCTGGCGGCGACGGTGTATTTGAGTTGAATTTAGGAGGCTGATTGAGTTTTCCAATTCAAAAATTGCTCCAGCACTCGCCTATTTATTAATGTTATCTTTTAGTGTAAAAAGGTTAAAATTGCATTATGTTCTCTACAAGTACGTACTATCAGAATAGTAGAAATCACACTGGAAAGTTCTACAAAATGTTCACTTGTTCTTTAAATAAATAAATTATAATTACTATTTATTATTTTTCAAGTAAAATTAATAACTACCTATCAGTTCATAACTCTTTACATTATTTATGTGGCACCGTTAATATTTTTTTTAATTTAAATTCTCTCTTGATATTCTGATTAATTCTGGTGGTGTTGCATAAAAAATAAAAATGTGTGTGTTTGGTAGCCTACAACTGTTTGGTATAATTGCCTCCAACATTGTAAGGGTCTATTTAATTGCTACCTTGTCCTACCTTGAAGGGAAATCATGACGAGATATATAAGTTAGTTGTTTCGGCAAAAAGGAGGAAAAGTAAACTAAAAGTTCGTAAAACAGCATACCCATTTCTTGGACGGCTATGCAATTATGCATTTGGTAGTCATGGTCACACAACAACCCAACAAAAAAGAAAAGGAGTGTTAATCGAACCTTTTTTTTTTTTGAATATTCTAATTTATTAAGATAATTTAACCTAATAAATTTAGTATGGAAAATAGGTTAAAGAGAGATGTTTAGGTGAGAGAGATAATAACTTCTGAATCTATCTTTATAACATATTATCAATAAAATTCAAAATTTTGACTTTTATATCAATATAAGTAAGTCATATCTGGATTAAATGGTAGTATCTATCAAACTTATTCTTGATTAATTTCATATGTGTGAGTTTGTTTGTGGGGGCCAACTAGGTAGATCACTTGCACAATCCTCTTATATATGCAAATAGGAGAAATTCTATTACCTGCATTACACTGCACTCTATTGTGTTGGTAGGTTTAGCATTAGATGTTAATTAGTTTAAATGGAAGTGAACTCATACATATATATGGCTATATGTATATACACAATTGTGTAGTAAATAATTGACCATAACGACGGATTTTTTGAATTATATTGACGGGTTTTTTAGACTATGACAACGATTGAACTATCGTTGTAGTTCAAAAAAACCGTCGTTATAGCCGACTTTATACTTTTTCTCATATATATATATATATATATATATATATATTCAAGGGTGGTGGTAGATACATTACAACTTTAAAAAGTGCGGGTGCATATTATAAATTTTCAAAATTTGACGATTATTTTCATTCAAGAGGGTTGATTTTAGATCAGCGATCATTTTCTTTTTAAAGTCTTTAGCGCGAGTGTTGGGTAATGCGCACCGAGAGCTGTGATTGCAATACTAGTAATAGTAGGTCACTTTCAAAATTATCCAAGCGGAACTTGAATACATATTTGAAATTTATGATATAATCATGAATTTAATTTATCATATTATGGTCAATAAATTTGGCAGTTTAAGAAAATAACATGAAATGGGACTACGCTAGTAAGAGGTGAAGAAATAAAATATATAAATAAATAAAATAGGAGAAAGCAAAATCGTACGTATAATAATCGTAATGATTACCAGCATCACTTGTACAACCCGCACTAAAAATTCCAAACAAACCCCTCTCTCTTTCACCTCCTTCATACATCCAACCCACCTTTTGCTCCCTCTCTACTCTCTCAAACCTCCCCCACATATCTCGTTTCTCAAGTTGCCTGTTACTCTCTCTCTCTCTCTCTCCAAAATTATTTAAATATAAATAATCATCAAGGGAACAAGATCCTCTGTTTTTCAACATGGTCATGATGCTCTTCCGGTTTGAATTATCTTAACTTGTCTTTCTTTCTTTGTTTAAAGCAATCAAGAACCATCTTCAGAAGAAGATTATGAATTGAAGAAGAATGGGTATAAAGATGGCTCATTGTCTTATGGTATTCATCCAGTTGGGGTTTGCTCTGTGTGCAGGTGATGATCACTTTGTTGGTCTTATCTACATGGGTATCTTATTCTCTGTTAGTATGGAATGGTGATTCCATATGTTTTCCTTCTTTTTCGTCTCTGTTTTTGAAGATTCTTTTTTCAATACATGCTCTTGTAATTTTCGTTCTTTCCATTGAATTGTAATCAATTTGCATGTTTAACATCACAAATTTGCAATTGAGTCCAGTTGCTGGCATCAATTTCTACTTCTCTGTTTTAAAAGCTTCTTCATCTTCATCTAAACGTGTTTGATTTTCAATGCACCCGTGTTTTAAAAAATTAAGTCTTTGGCTCTTCAAATATTTAATAATGATTCATTTCCATTCACTTTTACTTTGTTAATTAGGTCATTACGACCCTCAGCTTTTAATTTTTTATATTGTTCTGTTTGGCCTTTGAAACTGTTGCTCTTCACTTTTTATGATTTCAAACATAATTGTAGCAGCAGTACTACTTTGAATTCTGGTATTTCTGCAGAATTTCAAACTCCTTCTTTTCCACAGACACATGTACTGGCCCAAGCTCAAGCTCAACCACAACCACAACTTAGTAAATGTCTTTAAAATTTTCTAACAAAAATACAAAGAATAAATTCAAGTCCAATATTAGTTATAAAAAAAACTTGAAATTATATGTAGCACCTTTCTCCTCTGTTGTTTTTTTAGGCTGCAAAACTAACATACATTAGACCTACAATATTTTATTGATTGTATTTGTTACTCTTTTTTTTAATAGTTAAATAGGTGCAGTTAATTGTGTTGGATGAAATTACAAATTAAAATAGTAATAGTCATACTTACCCTAGTCTGATTTTGATTTCAGCTTCAGACCATGAAGCGAATAAACAAAATAGTGAACAACAAGCATCATTCTCTAGGACAATTTCCACTAGGCAAATGGATGTTACAACTCCAATAACAACTACTCCGACAGTAAATCCCACCCCATCAACAACTCCACTATTAAATCCAGCAATATCAAACCCCGAATCACCCTCCGTCGCAACCAATCCAACAATGACCCCAACCACCACTACCTCCCCTGCAACTGGAAGCAGCTGGTGTGTTGCTAGTCAATCTGCCTCACAAACTGCGCTGCAGGTTGCATTGGACTATGCTTGTGGTTACGGGGGTGCTGACTGCTTGGCTATTCAGTCTAGCGGTGGCTGTTACAATCCCAACACACTACGCGACCATGCCTCTTATGCATTCAACAGTTACTATCAGAAGAATCCGGTACCTACTAGCTGCACTTTTGGTGGCACTGCTGTTACTACTAGTACCAATCCAAGTAAGAAACCTCTTCAATTATGAATATGTAAACTACATGGTAATCTAGTATGATTTCGTAACACTTCGTACAAGTAGTTCTATATACCTTCTTTTTTTGTCCTAAACTTCGAGTCCTTGTGCCAGTTTTCTTGTCTTAACCTCAAAATTATTGAAGGACTTTCCTAGTAAGACTAAGACATAAGCTATCTGATAATGCTTTGAGCTTAGTTACTAAATTCCTCTCTTTTTCTATGTGCAGGTTCTGGTACATGTCAATACCCATCCACAAGGTTATTTGAGTTGGAAATTTTTTTTGTTGTTGATAATTTGAGTAGAATTTTAACATTCTTGAATTTCTTAAACAAACACGAGTATAAAAAAGAAAATTAACGTGATAAAATTTTGTATTTGCAGCACAAGCTCATCGGTTCTAAACATAAGCAATTCAAACGGTGCAACAGTTTTTGGCGCAGGACCTTCCAACCCCTCAAGCTCAGCAGCCACCTTGCCCCCTAGCAGAAGTTCGCTTTTCATCTACTCTACAGTATTATTTCTTATCACGATCATTCTACCAAGATATCGCTTTTAAATAATTAATTAGCGAACAGCATTCAGTATTTGGTCCGCGGTGACTATTGAGACAGCCGAGTATCTGAGGTTGGTGGTTTACGACACCATTACCATACAAGACAGATGATTGATGGTGATATGTATAGAGAGCCGATATGCTTTTGTCATTTTTTAATTGTTCTGGAGGATGAATTGTCAAGATGATGGCAGGAAGACCAAAAATCTATCAAGTATTTTTTTTGGGGTTGATAGACATGTTTAAATCTTGCCAAATTCCAGATTGCTGGAATACGTACGTTTCAGATAAAAGTCTATTTCGACTTTAGATGGTTTTGCGAATGATTGAAACGAGAATCTTAGTTGACAAACTAGTTCATACTCAAATTTCCTATATTTGTATAAAGGGTAATGGTAAAACTCTCAAATTTGTATCTTGACATCTTTATTATTATATTGGTTGATTGATATCATTATAGTCGGTGAGTGCATTTCGGTTGATTCATCATCTTTGTTGGGAGTCTCAAATGCCATAACATTTACCCATGTTTGAAAGAATTTAAGTGGAAACCAACTTATATAGTGTCAAAGTTATGCTAACTAACTTTCAAAATACAGACGTTAAGCCCATGTTGGCCCTTTAAACCACATAGGAATTCTTTATCAATACTGACGTTGCCCATGTTTGGCCCTTCAAACCACATAAGTCGTCTTTTTTATTAATAGCACTTTAGTGACAAACACATGGATTCTTTATCTGCCCACCCATGTATTGTAAAAGGTGAAATACTGCATCATTTTATAAGCTAACCATTTTTTATAAAATTCTTTTACCATCATCACATCCTTATGTACTCGAGAGAATACCAAAACCTTTCTCTGTAAACGAAAGCTCAACATATTAATTTAATTACTACTCTATGACTTTTATCAGTTTTATGTAGCAAACCTAGTATATAGATTTCATTTTGGTCGATGTGGGAGTCAGCAGTTGTGATGAAAATCAAAGGGTATTTTAGACATGCACAAAAAGTCTACTGCCTGCAGGTTGACTTGGCCCCGCCTGAGCCCGAGCTGGTCAAGACCTGGCTCAGGCCGATCTGCAAACCTTCAACAGGATGCTAAAAAATCCGACCTGACCAAAAGTCGGGGGCCTAACTCCGCCCGCATGCCCGAATCTGCTAAAAATCTGCTTTGGTGAAATACATTCAATACACATGTATACTAAAAGAAAAAATTTCTCAGTGGTATTGAGGTTTATGGTTGATAATAGAATATTTACTATTCTATTATTACATAGTTTATTGAAAGTATTTTTTTTTAATAAAGACGAAGAATCGAAGGAGCCATGTGCGGCTTGATCCGGTCCACAAGCCTTAACAGTTTATAGTTTTATTGGAAAGCCCGTTTTAGCCAGGCCCGCAAGTGCAAAAGTCAAGATTTGACCTGATTTGGTCAACGTTTAAAGTCTGTCAAATTTGCTTGGTGTAATCTAATGTGCATCTCTAGGTATATATACCTAGTGAATAAGATATTCTTCATTCATGCTTCTGATGTGAGACCAACTTGCCTAGTACCCCCAATCACGTTTTGAACATAACCAACAATTCTGATTGATGGAATTCCCAATGTGAAAAATATTAGTGAAGTCAACTAATATATTACATCCAATTTTTTTAAAATTTAACATTGGAAAAAAAGAAAAAAAAAAGTTGGTGGGATCAATTGACCCGGTCTGCACTTTGTGATTTCGTCGATGATTTTTTACCGGTGGCTTCTTAAGGGATAGTTGAACTACTTATAAAAAAAAATCTCGACTTAATTCCATCTCTATACTTGAATAAGATACTGCTCATTCTGTCATCAAAAGAATAAATTAACCAAGTAATTATGAAAGAATATAAAAATATCTAACCGTATTCGTTGTTAAACTTAATGCTAAGGCGTTCTTTTATATATCGTAAATTTTGGCTTTATAGCTGATAGTAATTAGTAAGGGGTAGTAATGAAGATTTAGCCATCATATATATCATATTTATAAAATAAAAAAATAAAACTACTATAGAAACATAACATAATTTATGCATCTAAGATTTTAAAAATCTAGTGAGATTGGGCATCTGTTGCTATTACTTGTATTACTTTTAAAGTACTTACTAGAAATGAGATTAGATTAGCACGCTATCTAAGAAAAGTATCCAATTAATTTGCCAAAGGTACAAGGCCTTTGATCTAATAGGAATCATTCATTATGCTTTATAGTGACCCGTCCATTTGTCTAGTCTCTACAACTTACTTTCCATCTTTCATTTTTCAGATGGAAGAGCATGACCACCGCCACCTCCTCCAACCCCTCATACCCGCCACCATTACCACCACCTCCCGGCCGGCAGCAGCAGCCACCGGTTGAAATTATCATAAAGATGTTGATAACATCAAGCTCATCATCTCATCAAATCCCGGCGTCATCTTCAGGTTTCTTCTAATCATCCTCATAGGATCAGTCTCCATATGGGCGAATTATGAAGCCTCCAAAGGCTTCACCATCATTATCATCAACGACGCCGGAAACTCATCCCCCGGAAAATGTTTCTCTCTCTTCTACGTCTCCAATGATAAAGCCACGTATAGTTCTCAGAACAAGTCAATTAATTAATTGAAAATTTTCTTTACCCTGAAGACCATCATATTCAATCCCAATCCCACCCCAAGAAACAAGTCAACCATGTCATTCTCCGGCATGAGATTGGATGGGATCACACTTGCATGTTACAGCTCTATATATAACATAGGATACTGATGGACGACCGTGATGCGATCTTTAAGTGGGGATGGAGATGCCTGCTGCCGTACATCAATCATGATGATCAGGAGTTGATTTATATGTTGATTAGAACATGAAGCGCACTAGAAATTAAAATGTTTGATTCTCGTGGCCAGTATTAGATAAGTGTTTGTGTGTAGAGAGATGTCTTTCTGGATGGTGGTCAATCATAGATTACTTTTTCTTATTTATTTGTAAAAGTTAGTAGTATTTTTTAACCAAAATAAATACAATAATTTATTCATGAAATTAAAGTTGACTGGATTTTCTTTAATGTTTAATTTCTTGTACTTTCCGTATTAGATAGAGGGATTGCGATACATTCTAATAACGAAATAATTAAGAAATTGGGAATTGAAAGATGTACCCTTTTTTAATTTTTTATTTGTAAAAGTTGGTATTTTGTAAGCAAAATAAAAACAATAATTTACTTTTGAAAAGTTAACTGGATTATCTTCAATGTTTTTTTACTTTCCGTATTAGAAATTCGAAAGAGATGTTTACTTAGTTTATTTTGAATTATTAACGTAATAGTCAATATATATGTGTGTGTGTGTGTATATATATATATATATGTGTGTGTGTGTGTGGAAATTAGAAATTCGAAAGAGATGTTTACTTAATTTGTTTAGAATTATTAATGTAATAGTCAATGTTGGTAACTAGTTACTTAAGAAGTAGTATTACTAAGTATAAAAAAAAATTATTTACAATTTTAAATAAAATCGCATAAAAAAACAAACACAAACAGAACTCTTTTACGAGACGGATGGAGCGTTTTTATTCATTTTTAATAGTACGTCTTCTATTGAACACGCTTAAAATAGTTATTTTTGGTGATTTTTAAGAACATTACACTTCAAAAAAAAATATTATTAAAAGAAATAACTGAAATATACGTTCAATGGTGTACATTTTAAGTCTAAATGTCAACAACTCCTCAGTATTCTTCCACGTAATCCTTCGAGGTCCGTCCCTTAATCAGTCCTATGTTCAGATCTACTAGTTGTCAAAAATCTACGACTGATCCGCCAAAAGTACTTGCAGCTCATCTATGTGTATCTAGTGTTTATCGATTATCGGAAGTACTTCGGTTTTGCAATCATAATATTATTATCATACTTGTAAGACCCCGAATTTTATGAAATACAAAATTTAATTTTTCTTCATATATATTTTTTTTGAAACAGTAAGTGGTTAAATTAACAAAATTGAAAGTTAAGGATGTTATGTGCAAATTTTATTTTGTCGGACAATATTCGCTTTGTCGGGGAATATTCGTTTGGTCGGGGAATATTCGTGCCGTACGACGGCGCCGAAATAATAAATTATTGGTGGACCCCACAACGGAATATTTGTCGGATATAGAAAACGACAGAAGTAACCTTTTTAAATAAAAATAGTCAACGGAACTGTTAAAATACCGGTGATAAAAGAATAGTAGCATACGGTAGTTTATGGTATTTTCTGTAGCACACGGTACTCTACAGTAACACACGGTATTGCATAGTGTCTCATATTATTGGTCTGATAATTGACACCGTAACTGTTACGCATCATTTCATCGATAATTGTCACTGCATAATATTTTATATTATCAATTCAATAATTGTTGTTACACAGTATTTTGCATTATTGAATCAATAATTGTCATTACACAGTAACGTATGCTTTATTTTACATTATTGTTATCTCTATTATGATGTTATTTAAACAGTTGTATTTCATTAATTTATTGACTTGATATCTAAGAGCTAACTATACTGTATTTATAACAATTAGTCATAATAATTGAATTGATAAAGTTATTTGTTTATAATATAAAGTTAGGTGATTATTAGGTGATATGAAATGAATGGTGTAGATTAAAGTGTGAATTATTGTTGAATAATTAAATTGATTTGTTTATAATATAAAGTTAGGTGATTATTAGATGATATGAAATGAATGGTGAAGATTAAAGATAATATAATATTTGAAATGGATGGTGTAGATTAAAAGGTGATCTTTAAATGAATGGTTTAGATTAAATGAATGATAAGATTTTTGGCTATAAATAGAAGCCTTAACTTAAGGATTTTTCATAAACTTCCTTACTTGTTCTTTCTTTCTCTCTCTAAATACTTCTTGTGAAAGTTCTCTCTAAGTGTGCTTAAGTCATCTTGAGTATTTGTGAAGATCTATAAGTATACGTGTACTGTTCAAGTTAATCAACCTCATTTAAATCAATATCCAGTCACGTGTTACGGTAAGGGATACCATCTTTTTCATCTTCCATTATTCAAACATACTATGGTAAGGGATTATTATTATTTGATTCTCGATAATAATATTGTTTCTTCCTTACTCATAAGACGTGCCTTTTATTTCCATGTATTAAATTGTGGGAATAACCTTACGGAGCGGATTGCCGCCTGTTGGTGAATAACCTTTCGTATTCATTCATTATTAATCTCTGAGAATAACCTTACGGAGCGGATTGCCGCCTGTTTGGTGAATAACTCTTTGTACTCAAATTCTATTAAATTGTGGGAATAACCTTACGGAGCGGATTGCCGCCTGTTGGTGAATAACCCTTTGTATTAATTTCCTTCACATTTTGTTAATCAAACCTGCTACGGTAAGGGATATTATTTTCTTTCATACTCCTAAATCGAAATTTATTATGGAACTATTGCTTCTATAATTCCTGAAAATATTATATGTTCCATAATAGTTGAACTTCATTATTTCAACTGAACCTTCCTATTTACGTGAACCTTTCTATTGAATTGTAACCGTTATTCTGAACTGTGGATCTTGAATATCATTTTTAAATTTCACTCCACATCATGTTGACAATTTGGACATTATTTGAATCTGTACAAAGTAAACTTCCGATACTTATTGTTATCCTATTTCTTCTGTTCATCATTTATATCATTCTAATCATCCAAAAATCAAGCTGTTGTGAATATCTGTGGCCGGGGGCACAGATGTGATATATTTGTTGAACAGATGATAGGTTAAAGGCGATATAATAGGTTAAAGGCGATACATCTGTTCGGTGTCTTTCATGGCACGTGGTGAGTGTTCTCTTTGGCCCGTAGTGCAAAGATGAACTGTTGTTTGGTATGATTATGACCAAAGGCTGAATCTGGTATAATCATGACCGTTGGTGCTATATTGAATATCTTTGGCCCGTAGTACAAAGATGAACTGTTGATGTGCATGATTATGATCAGGAACTGTGAATTTGTATTATCTTGACTAATGATATTTCAGATGATAAAAGTTGATGATGTTTTTCCTAAAAAGAGAACCGAGTGGACATTATAGTCTGCATTATTCTTCTAAAAGATTACTCATTCCGCTGCTATTATTGATCTGAACGTTGTTTAAGAATTTAACTGCAGTTTTTGATATAAACCTTGTAGTCTATTGTATTCTATCAAGAACTCAACTGTTGAAGACTAATGATAATTTATTCGTCATTATCTTAGTCATGATATTCTTTACTGGGCTATTTGAGCTCACCCTTTCTTTTGTTCCATTGTTTTTCAACAGGAGATGAAAACATAACAGGGTCTAGCCGGGGAATGGAGTGAGGGTCCGAGGAATAGTTATCATAGTCTTCACGTTTTGTAAAATAGTGTGGCAATAATAGTGAAGACTTAGTTGTGTATTATTATACACTGTATTGTTGTACGTTGTGCTTTGTTGTAATAATTTTGTTGTAGTCTTTTGACGACTCAAGTTTGGGCTGTGTGGACCCAGATTTGGGGGCGTCACAGTTGGCATCAGAGCTTAGGGATATGATCTTTAATGGAGATCTGGGGTTAGAACTAGGAGGGGAGAGACGAATAGAATCAGTCACTAGTGTGTCCTACCTAAAATAGATTTTATTATCTAATGAGTCGATTTGAATGTAGGAACATGAAGTGATGAGTCAGTTTATTTGAACTAACATTTATTTTGTGACCACAGTTTAGTATGGCATCTGGAAATCAAGAGGTTAACTATGGAATGCCTGAAGCAAATGTAGCCGAGAATCAAGAGGCCCCAAACAATCCTCCTGCCAACTCAGGAAATAATGTTCCTGATAACATGATGAACGATGGATTCTTTAGGAATTTCATGCAGTTCATACAGAATCAAGGAAGAGGAAATCCAGTCAATAATAACGGTAGAAACGCTGGCAATTTGAGGATGGTCACTGTTAAGCAATTTAAAGAATTAGGACCACCTGAATTCCACGGGAAGCCTGACCCACTCAAAGCGGAGGCATGGCTAAAGCAGACGACAAAAATACTTAATGTCTTACAATGCGCTGATGATCAGAAGGTGCCATTTGCCACTTTTATGTTACGAGGTGAGGCGGACCATTGGTGGGAAGCGGTAAAATGTATCCAACCTTCAGCACTCGAAATGTCTTGGACAGAATTCGAAGAACTGTTTAACGAGAAGTATTTCCCAGAAAGCATCCGCCATATGAAAGAGGTGGAATTCATTAAGCTGGAGCAGGGAAACATGACAGTCTCCCAATATGAAGCCAAGTTTGCCGAGTTATCTCGCTTTGCCACCCATCTTGTGGATGACGAAGCACGAATGAGTCGGATGTTCCTAAGAGGTTTGAGATTCAAAATTCGTCAACAACTTAGCTCTCATAAATTTAGTTTGTATTCAGATGTTGTAGATAGGGCTCAAAGGGTGGAGCAAACAGATGAAACATTGCAGCCAAGAGTTAATGATCAGCATAGAGAAAGGAGTGACAACAACCACAGGAACGAGAACCATCGAGGAGGTAACCAACACTTCGGTGGTAATTCCATACCAAATAACAGAAGAGGAGAATCTAGTGGGAACAATTTCAAAAGAAAGAGATTCCATAATAATTATGGAAGGGCAGCAGCACCAGTACCAACACCAGCACCGACCCCAGTTTCAAGGGGAGAAGATCGACCACCAGTGAGATGCTATAGGTGTGGTCAGGAAGGTCACATCAGCCCAAACTGTACACTGCAGTCCAAAAAGTGCTACAGTTGTGGGAAAGAGGGTCATCTTGCGCGGTTTTGTCCTGCCACAAAATCTAGTCCAGCTGCAATGATGATACCAAAAGCTAGCGCGGATAAGGGAAAATCTGTAGTTCAAGGGAGAGCTTTTGTTGTGACATCCCAAATGGCGCGAAACTCGAACGAGGTGATAACCGGTAAGCTATTCATAAATTCTCGTGAAGTCTACGCTTTGTTAGATACTGGCTCTACCCATTCTTTTATCTCACCTGCATGTGCTCAGCGTTTAAACTTAACTCCTGAAAATTTGGACTTTGACTTATCAGTTGAAACCCCATTAGGAGAAATGACCATTACATCTACTGTCTATAAATCTTGCCTAGTTCAAATCAACAACCTCACATTACCTGTTGACCTTATTTCTTTGGAGATGCATGAATTTGATGTGATTTTAGGAATTGATTGGTTGACTACCCATCATGCTAAAATTGATTGTTTTCATAAGATTATTAGTTTTCATATTCCTAATCAACCTGTCATGCAAATTCAAGCAACTAAACCATTGAAATCTATAACTGTTATTTCTAGCCATAAAGCCATTCGTTTATTGAAAAACGGATGTCAAGCCTTTTTAGCTCATGTCACTGATTTGAACAAAAATACGTCAAACTTAAATGATATTCCCATTGTTAATGAGTTTCCTGACGTTTTTCCTGAAGAACTTCCTGGCTTACCCCCAAACCGTGAAATTGATTTTTATATTGATTTTGAACCCGGTACCAAGCCCATTTCCAAAGCTCCCTACCGAATGGCTCTCATTGAACTTCAAGAGTTAAAAGTCCAACTACAGGAATTGTTGGATACCGGTTTCATTCGTCCGAGTGCATCACCTTGGGGTGCTCCTGTTCTTTTTGTGAAGAAGAAATACGGGAGTATGAGATTGTGCATTGACTACCGAGAATTGAACCATGTCACCATCAAGAACAGGTACCCGTTACCTCGGATTGATGACATGTTTGATCAATTGCAAGGCGCTCAACATTTCTCAAAGATTGATCTCCGTTCTGGATATCATCAGTTAAAGGTTAAAGCTGAGGACATTCCAAAGACTGCTTTCAGAACTCGTTATGGGCATTATGAGTTCTTAGTCATGCCTTTTGGACTAACTAATGCTCCTGCAGCTTTCATGGACATGATGAACCGGATATTCAAGGAACATTTGGATCATTTTGTGGTTGTCTTTATTGATGACATCCTCATATACTCCAAGAGTCGCGAGGATCATGAACAACACCTGAGATTGATACTACAAAAGCTCCGTGAAAACAAATTATATGCCAAGTTGAAGAAATGTGAGTTCTGGCTTGAGGAGGTCGCATTTCTTGGGCATGTGATTTCTAGTAAAGGAATATCAGTCGATCCTGCGAAGATTGAAACGGTACTAAATTGGGAACAACCCAAAACAGTAACCGAAGTCCGAAGTTTTCTGGGTCTAGCTGGTTATTATCGGAGATTCGTAGAAGGATTTTCTCGAATCGCCACTCCATTAACGCAGCTTACTCGGAAAAGCACAAAATTCATATGGAGCGAGGAATGCGAGAAAAGTTTCCAAGAACTCAAGAAGAGACTGGTTTCAGCTCCTGTTCTGACCATACCATCAGGATCAGGAGAATTTGTTATCTACAGCGATGCTTCTGGCAAAGGTCTAGGCTGTGTCCTTATGCAACATGGAAAGGTTATAGCATACGCCTCTCGACAACTCAAAGATTATGAGAAAAATTATTCTACTCATGATCTAGAGTTGGCAGCAGTCGTTTTCGCGTTGAAGATCTGGAGACACTACTTGTACGGAGAAAAAGTGGATATCTATACGGATCATAAAAGTCTCAAGTATTTCTTCACCCAGAAGGAACTCAACATGCGACAACGACGTTGGCTTGAGCTGTTAAAGGATTATGACCACACAATCCAGTATCACCCGGGAAAGGCGAACGTTGTAGCTGACGCTTTGAGCAGAAAATCTTATGCAAGTACAAGTGCACTGCTGACAACACAAAAGTGTATTTTGTACGACTTGCAAAAGATGGAGATAGAGCTAAAGACACCAGGGACCCACTCGAAGATTGCTCACGTGCGAGTAGAACCAACTTTAATTGATAAAATTAAAGCTGCTCAAGCTACCGATCCGGAACTGATAAACATGATAAAGAAAGTACAAGAAGGTGCCATTCCCGAAGCAAGAATCGACGAGAAAGGAATACTTCGAGTCAACTCTCGACTCTGTGTTCCTAACGATCCTGAATTAAAGCATAAAATCATGATGGAGGCACACAACACGCCGTTTGCAATCCACCCAGGAGGTACCAAGATGTATCGAGATCTTCGACATACATTTTGGTGGAACAATATGAAAAGAGAGATTGCAGAGTTTATCTCAAGGTGCCTAACTTGTCAACGTGTCAAGGCAGAGCATCAAGTTCCTAAAGGTCCATTACAATCACTTGAAGTTCCCGAATGGAAGTGGGAACACATCAATATGGACTTCGTGACGGGTCTTCCAAAAGCTTCTCAAGGCTTAGATGCAATTTGGGTGATCGTAGATAGATTGACCAAATCTGCTCATTTCTTGCCTATACGAGAAAACTTTTCACTTGAACGTCTTGCCGGTATGTACATAAATGAGATCGTGAGATTGCATGGCATGCCAGTTTCCATAGTTTCTGATCGAGATCCTAGATTCACTTCACGCTTTTGGATCAGTCTACAAAAAGCTATGGGCACTGAACTACGTTTTAGTTCTGCATACCATCCTCAAACGGACGGACAATCGGAAAGGACGATCCAGACCCTCGAAGATCTTTTGAGACTTTGTGTATTAGACTTCAAAGGAAGTTGGGATAAGTACTTGCCATTGGTGGAATTTTCTTACAACAACAGTTACCAAGCAAGCATAGGCATGACTCCATTCGAGGCTTTGTATGGAAGGAAGTGTCGCTCTCCAATATGTTGGAATGAGGTAGGAGAAGCAAAATTGTTGGGACCCGAGTTGGTACGCTTGACGACCGAAAAGATCCAAATGATCCGACAACGAATACAGACCGCACAAGAACGACAAAAGAGTTATGCTGATCTTCATCGGAGAGACGAAAGTTTCAACGTCGGAGATCATGTATTCTTACGTGTTTCTCCATGGAAAGGGGTTACGAGATTCGGAAAGAGAGGAAAGCTCAACCCTCGATTTATTGGCCCATTTGAAATCCTCGATCGAATAGGAACCGTAGCCTACAGACTAGCCCTACCACCAAGTATGTCTCGCATCCATAACGTTTTTCACATATCTATGTTACGTAAATATGTGAAGGACCCAAACCACGTCATTGAGTTAGAACCAGACGTTATAGCAGAAGATTTAACATACGAGGAGGTACCTGTTAAGATCCTGGATAAGAAGGAGCAGATCCTACGCTCAAAGGTTATACCTCAAGTTAAGGTTTTATGGAGGAACCAAGATACTGAGGAAATGACCTGGGAGCTAGAATCTGAGATGAAATCTAAGTATCCTTACCTCTTCGATATGTCAGGTACGTCAATTTCGGGGACGAAATTTCATAAGGAGGGGAGGTGGTAAGACCCCGAATTTTATGAAATACAAAATTTAATTTTTCTTCATATATATTTTTTTTGAAACAGTAAGTGGTTAAATTAACAAAATTGAAAGTTAAGGATGTTATGTGCAAATTTTATTTTGTCGGACAATATTCGCTTTGTCGGGGAATATTCGTTTGGTCGGGGAATATTCGTGCCGTACGACGGCGCCGAAATAATAAATTATTGGTGGACCCCACAACGGAATATTTGTCGGATATAGAAAACGACAGAAGTAACCTTTTTAAATAAAAATAGTCAACGGAACTGTTAAAATACCGGTGATAAAAGAATAGTAGCATACGGTAGTTTATGGTATTTTCTGTAGCACACGGTACTCTACAGTAACACACGGTATTGCATAGTGTCTCATATTATTGGTCTGATAATTGACACCGTAACTGTTACGCATCATTTCATCGATAATTGTCACTGCATAATATTTTATATTATCAATTCAATAATTGTTGTTACACAGTATTTTGCATTATTGAATCAATAATTGTCATTACACAGTAACGTATGCTTTATTTTACATTATTGTTATCTCTATTATGATGTTATTTAAACAGTTGTATTTCATTAATTTATTGACTTGATATCTAAGAGCTAACTATACTGTATTTATAACAATTAGTCATAATAATTGAATTGATAAAGTTATTTGTTTATAATATAAAGTTAGGTGATTATTAGGTGATATGAAATGAATGGTGTAGATTAAAGTGTGAATTATTGTTGAATAATTAAATTGATTTGTTTATAATATAAAGTTAGGTGATTATTAGGTGATATGAAATGAATGGTGAAGATTAAAGATAATATAATATTTGAAATGGATGGTGTAGATTAAAAGGTGATCTTTAAATGAATGGTTTAGATTAAATGAATGATAAGATTTTTGGCTATAAATAGAAGCCTTAACTTAAGGATTTTTCATAAACTTCCTTACTTGTTCTTTCTTTCTCTCTCTAAATACTTCTTGTGAAAGTTCTCTCTAAGTGTGCTTAAGTCATCTTGAGTATTTGTGAAGATCTATAAGTATACGTGTACTGTTCAAGTTAATCAACCTCATTTAAATCAATATCCAGTCACGTGTTACGGTAAGGGATACCATCTTTTTCATCTTCCATTATTCAAACATACTATGGTAAGGGATTATTATTATTTGATTCTCGATAATAATATTGTTTCTTCCTTACTCATAAGACGTGCCTTTTATTTCCATGTATTAAATTGTGGGAATAACCTTACGGAGCGGATTGCCGCCTGTTGGTGAATAACCTTTCATATTCATTCATTATTAATCTCTGAGAATAACCTTACGGAGCGGATTGCCGCCTGTTTGGTGAATAACTCTTTGTACTCAAATTCTATTAAATTGTGGGAATAACCTTACGGAGCGGATTGCCGCCTGTTTGGTGAATAACTCTTTGTACTCAAATTCTATTAAATTGTGGGAATAACCTTACGGAGCGGATTGCCGCCTGTTGGTGAATAACCCTTTGTATTAATTTCGTTCACATTTTGTTAATCAAACCTGCTACGGTAAGGGATATTATTTTCTTTCATACTCCTAAATCGAAATTTATTATGGAACTATTGCTTCTATAATTCCTGAAAATATTATATGTTCCATAATAGTTGAACTTCATTATTTCAACTGAACCTTCCTATTTACGTGAACCTTTCTATTGAATTGTAACCGTTATTCTGAACTGTGGATCTTGAATATCATTTTTAAATTTCACTCCACATCATGTTGACAATTTGGACATTATTTGAATCTGTACAAAGTAAACTTCCGATACTTATTGTTATCCTATTTCTTCTGTTCATCATTTATATCATTCTAATCATCCAAAAATCAAGCTGTTGTGAATATCTGTGGCCGGGGGCACAGATGTGATATATTTGTTGAACAGATGATAGGTTAAAGGCGATATAATAGGTTAAAGGCGATACATCTGTTCGGTGTCTTTCATGGCACGTGGTGAGTGTTCTCTTTGGCCCGTAGTGCAAAGATGAACTGTTGTTTGGTATGATTATGACCAAAGGCTGAATCTGATATAATCATGACCGTTGGTGCTATATTGAATATCTTTGGCCCGTAGTACAAAGATGAACTGTTGATGTGCATGATTATGATCAGGAACTGTGAATTTGTATTATCTTGACTAATGATATTTCAGATGATAAAAGTTGATGATGTTTTTCCTAAAAAGAGAACCGAGTGGACATTATAGTCTGCATTATTCTTCTAAAAGATTACTCATTCCGCTGCTATTATTGATCTGAACGTTGTTTAAGAATTTAACTGCAGTTTTTGATATAAACCTTGTAGTCTATTGTATTCTATCAAGAACTCAACTGTTGAAGACTAATGATAATTTATTCGTCATTATCTTAGTCATGATATTCTTTACTGGGCTATTTGAGCTCACCCTTTCTTTTGTTCCATTGTTTTTCAACAGGAAATGAAAACATAACAGGGTCTAGCCGGGGAATGGAGTGAGGGTCCGAGGAATAGTTATCATAGTCTTCACGTTTTGTAAAATAGTGTGGCAATAATAGTGAAGACTTAGTTGTGTATTATTATACACTGTATTGTTGTACGTTGTGCTTTGTTGTAATAATTTTGTTGTAGTCTTTTGACGACTCAAGTTTGGGCTGTGTGGACCCAGATTTGGGGGCGTCACAATACTCCATATTATTTAATTATTATTAATTTTTAAAAATTAATTTTATTTTTTAATTTAAAATTGACATCATCATCTTTCAATAAGCCACACCATCACCTTTCAATAGGCCGGGCAGGCTTGTAACAGTAAAACCATCTCTAGTACATGCCCCATTGTCCCTCACTTAATTTCTAACTCTGATCTCTCATGTGGCACATGGAAACTATATATAATGAGAAAAAAAATTCGATCGATCTGAAATTTCAATTCTATCATCAGAAAAAAATAAATATGAGAAATAGGTCCGTGCATTTATTATGTTTGTTATAAATTTTAGGCAAAAACAAAGAAAAAAAAAGTCCATTTGTTTAAATTAAGTATATATATATTCGTACCCTCTTGCCTCATATAATAGTCGCAGAATTATAGCATGAATTAGGTAGACTATTAATGCACAATGAATGCCACGAACGTGTGTGTATATATATATATATATATATATATATATATATATATATATATATATATATTCGTATCTATTAATAGTACTGAAATTATAATCTAAATGGAGACAAACAGGCCTCATTTGCTCATGAGTGGTTCATTTTTCCATATTATGCAGCTCCATTGATTAGCCGTTCAGTAAGAAAATGTACGAGTGTATCGTATCTTCTCGTTGGATTCTTTATGTTTATAGTATAATACTTCTATAATTTACTGGGATCCACTCGAAATTAATATAAAAAG
Source organism: Hedera helix (assembly GCA_947179155.2). NCBI lineage: Eukaryota > Viridiplantae > Streptophyta > Magnoliopsida > Apiales > Araliaceae > Hedera > Hedera helix. Next base: position 40,425,505 of record OX359283.1, on the reverse strand, counting down.
CCTTCTGATTTGCAGTTTTGTTTAAATTGTATGAGCCAAATAATTATTAGAATCAAAATCATACAAGTGTGCGTCTTATTTCTCACTTCATCATTTTTAATAAGTTGTTCGTACATACATTAATTAATTAGATGGGATAGAGCATTTGAATATTTTAACAGAAAGCTAATCATATAGTATATTTGTTATATACTGCTTAATTACGGCCATTTCATTTGATCCTTCATAAGTTAAGATCGGATATGACATTTAAGTAAACTCCTTAAGAGCCAGTTTGGGAGAGTTTTTGAATAGAGTAAAAATATTCTTAATTTAAATATGTAGTTTTTTTGGTGTTTGATAATCTCGATCTTTAAACACTACGACAGAGTGGATGGGTTAAAAATATTTTTAACAGAAAATTTGTACTTATCTTAAAAAATTATCACGAAGTTGTTTAAAACAAAATAAAATCTCACACCACACATTTATCTTAAAATTGTCACTAATACTTTTAAAAATACATCTAAAATTATGCAATTGAACACAACTATTATTTTAAATTTCGTATAAAAGTACTTTGTAAAAAAAATTACATTTAAAAATGTATCAATTCAACGCTCAACACCATACAGTTTTGTCAAATGAATATTTTATCTATCCAAATTAATCTTATTTTGTTTCTTTTATTTTAATTATTTGTTTTTTGAGTTGGATCGATCATCTATTAACCTGACGTGACTAAACTCAAAAGTAGTATTTTTTTTCTTTTAAATAAACTGTTCATAATTTATTTTATTGATAGAGTGAAATAATTATCTACTAAGTGTCGTTATATGATATCTTTTCGCCCTACCTATAGGACACAAAACAAAAAGCACATATTAACATTTTAGAGTCGTACCTTTTCATATCTGCTGATTGCATTTCTGTATAAAATGTCAGACTCGTCTAAATGCCTCATTGCTGTTGACTTAATTAATTACAGCTAATTGCTTTTACCTCCCGCAGTCAGTCGTTTATTAAACAAATGAATATTATTATGCTTACAAAGATTTATTATTATAAATATATAATTTATAAAAAAATTGTCAATGTATAATTAGTAAAAAATCTATTATATGTAGTAGATAAGTTATAATTATATAATCAATCATATACATATATAACAAAATATTACTGAAAAAAGATAATTGTTAAATTATCTTTAGCAGCTTCATCTGTTAAAGTTTTATATCAGAGTGTAGACTGCGGATTGAACTACCAAGTTTCAGCTGCACTTGCACGGAACAAAAAACCCAAGAGGTGGCTTGGTAGAAGACCTACGAGCAGAAAAAATTATTGCATGTACCGGGAGCATAAATATAATATGCTCCCTCCACTTACATAACAGTGGACTATACGTGCTGTGAAATCCACTGCTATATGAGTGGGGGGAGCATACTGTAGTTATACTCCTGGTGCACCGAATAATCTCTATGCAAGCAGGGCATGCAGCACCTGAAATTTTTTTAAGCTTTGATATCAACTACTATAATTTTGAAAAAAATGATGAATTTATATAAATCAGTAATAAAATATATTTTAATAATTAAAAAATAGAGTTTAATATAAAAATTTGTGACAAATTTTATTTTTTAATGAGTGAAATAAATATAGTATTTAATTTTGTGTATATAATAGTATTTCAATTTTGATCTTCTCTTTAATTTTCCAAAGTGCATTTATTTAATTAAGATTTTCACAGATGTGTCGCTCTCCACCAGTATTATATTTTTTAACAAATATTAGCAATATATTTAAAAATATTTTTTTATAGTCATTTATTTTCAAAAACATCACTAATTTTAAAATATACTCTCTCATTTCCATTATATAAGTCGTTTAAGACATGATTACACATATTAAGAAATGTCATTAATACTAATGTTAGGCAATTAATGTTGGTTTGAAATTCTATTACTACTCATACACTCATTAATTACTCTTCTTTTTCTCTCTCTTAATTATTTCATCTTTAAGGATAGAATAGGAAATGATTAAATTTGTTCTCCTAGATATATGTAAAACGATTTATATTTTGGAAAGAAAAAAATTTTCTAAAACGACATATATAATGGAAAGGAGGGAGTAGTTAAGAAGCTAATTAATTAGAAATACTTTGACAAATTCACCTCCTTTACATATACATACCCATGTATACCCAAAAGTTTAGATCTAACCAACCAATAAAATTCGAGAACATGTGACAGAAAAGAAAAGAATTCAAACATTAAGCCGGTCATACCAAAAGATAACGAACGGGTACTAACTATAAACCTCTCTGGCTGGCTGGATAACGGATTTTATTTTAATCATCTCTTATTATTACCGTCATTCTCCTTCACCACCCCTTCGTTTCCTGCCAGCATCATATACTTGTCCCTCCTCGTAAGACTAGTGCACTCAAATCCCAATGCATCAGCCAGCTGTCTCTGTATGTAGTTTGCCACGTCGTGGCTCGATTTCCCACCCGCACACGTCATCTCCCTTGGCAACTTCCCAAGTACATGCACGTAATAAGTTGGCCTCGGGTTCATCAAGAAAAAGATCGGATCTAAACACTTGAGCCCACTCGCCGTTGTCCCATAAAACATGCCCACATGAGTATTTATAGCAACCGGCACAATCTCATCGGCCAGCTCAGCAAACAAAGAACTAAACCTTAACAAATATGGCTCCCTACAAGTAGTCCCTTCCGGACAAACCACCAAATCTCCTTCGCTTAATAATCTCTCCATTGTTTCACCATCTCTTTTTCGATCTCTTGTTAATCGGACCGTTTTAATTGGGGCAATAATTTCAGAGACTCTGCTCAGGCTGTATGTAACTGCAGTCAAGGGCTGGCCCAATGAAGTGCTGAGGAAAACGGGGTCCAGTAGGGTTCGGTGGGTGCAAACGTAGAGGACCCCTTTTCCGGATTTGTTGGCTGATGGGCCGCAGTTTTTGGACTGGATTTTGACGCCGATTAAGCAGCCCAAAAAGATGGCTAGTCTGTAGGGTAAGTAGATGCCCACAAAGAGACGGAAGATGGCTAGGATAATGCCGGGTGGGAGCCAGATGAACATGGAAAGCGTCGCTAAAGGTGTGGGCAAGAAGGCTAGCCTTCCGTCGTGAAAGATTAAGGGCTTTGGGTATTTCTCCCTTGGCATTATTGAGGCGGCACGGCTTTTAATATCTTCCTTGGACACCATATAAGCTTCCTGTCAAAATCATACACACGATTGGTGATGGAATTATATCTGTACACTACAAAATTTTAAAATGTTTTAGAGTTCATTTTGTTTTATTTTTAGATATTGTAGAATTAAATTAATTGGGTATATAGCCTGCCCGTGAGTTAGTTGTTAATCCCAATAATTAGGAGACCTAACGAGTCACGAGTGTGAAAATTGAAAGTTGGACAGAAAGGAACTACGGGGCGGGTGGATGATACAGCTGGGGCCGGTTTTTTTGGGTATAAGCAGCTTGGGGTATAATAAAAAACAAATTAGCAGGTGTAAAAGGGTGGGAAAAGTTGGTTTGCTTGCCGTGAAAGAAATTTGGTGGTTTCTGATGGGAAAGCAATGAAAGTTTGGAATTAAATATATATGTGCATGGAATGTTCGATCGATCTTGAGGAGGATCCGTCCTATCTGCAATTGCAACCCAACGGTTACAACTTGCAACATTTTAAGTTGTAACGGTAGAATTAAAAAAATAAGATTTTTTTTTTTTTTGCGTTTCACAAAAATAATTCAGTTTAATTTTTTTATTTAATATTTCATGTGTGTATATCCATCGTTATAAATTTAGTAGTGCAGAAGCATAATAAAAATTATAAATTTATGATGACAAATTCAAATTATGTTGTTATAACCAAAAAGTGAATTATTTTATGACAAAAATTTAGTAGATAAAACTCTTATTGTGATAAGATGAGTATAATTAATTTATAAGGGAGAATGTAAACACACGTTTTAAAATGTAACTGTTGTTTGATTGGAATTTATTTATACTACGACAGAAAAATTTCGTGATGAGTGAATATAAATAGAGACACATATAATTGGAAAAAGATGTTGCAACTGTACGTTATGATGAATATTACTCGTTCTTGATGCATGACTTAAAATTCTCGCCTACTCTTTTCTTTTTATTATATAAGTCATTTTATATGTTTTTATTTTTTTCATAACATAAAACATTTTATATATATTTAGGTGAAAAAATTTAATTACTCATAAAAATAGAGTTATTGAGGGAAAGAGGATAAAAAATAATTAATTACTACATATATATTAATGAAATTTTAAATTAATATTAATTATCTAACGTTAATATTAATAAAAAAAATTAATATATGTTATTATATTTTAAACGACTTATATAATAATAAAAAAAAATATTTCTGTTTTATTTTATATACGACAGCTAAATTTTGAATACTCAAATACTCCGCATAAAGACGCATAGCTTCAATTTCAGGGTGACGTACATATGCTATGAGCAAAAAAGTAATTGTCAGCTGTGTGTCTGAGCGTCTCTTTGGGCTAAAACATCAGTTCATTACACCATGAAAGACTAAATGACAAATAAATCCAACTGCTTTATAATATCAGAGTAATATTTTTATAATATTATAATAATATTTTATACTTTTAATGATATTTGTTGATATAATAATATAATTATGAGTAGTTCTACATGGACATGGAAATTGGACATGAAAATTGGACATTTTCATGTTCCCTTAGTTTTTTTTTTTTTTTTTTTTTTGGTATATATCCAAACATATTTATACTATGGATTTAAAAAAAAAAAAATTAAAAATCCAAAAAAATTAGGTATAATTTGGATATATATCAAAAAAATGGTTGTATGGGACCCATACAATCATTTTTTTGATATATATCCAAATTATACCTAATTTTTTTGGATTTTTAATTTTTTTTTTTTTTAAATCCATAGTATAAATATGTTTAGATATATACTAAAAAAAAAAAAAAAAAAAAACTAAGGAAACATGGAAAAAAGGGGGACCGGTCCAATTTTCCTGTCCAATTGGCCGGTCCGCCCAGACTTATTGTATAATTATTATTTTCACATTATGAATGATATATGTATAGTTTTGATTTAAGGAAAATGATATTGAAAAACATAACAATTGAGAAATATATATACCTTGAAGAGGGACATAAAGAGGTGGTCATGATGATTTGAAATTCCAATTTCAGGCTTTCTCTCTCCAAAGAATTCCTTAAGAACTCTGTGCTTCACGAGCAAGCCAGAATCAGATAGCAAACCAGTAAAATAGTAACCAGAAGTGTGGAGCTCTGTCCCAAAAACATTGTCAACACTCAAATACTCCTTCAAGAACCCTTGAATCATGACTCTAGGGACACTTGTGCAGACCACCCTACACCCTGTGGCAGCCCAAATCTCATACACCTGAAGATTCAGATTTTCAAGATAAAACTTGGGCAACACTGCCTTTCCAACACTCTCCATGTCCCTTAATCTCAGCCCACAAAACGTAATGAAAATCATGACCCTTAACTTTAACTTGTAGTCCAAAAAACAGAGGAATGGAGATGACAACAGCAGGAGGAAAGCTCTGACTATGCTACCGCCTTCAAAAGCCACCAGCATGAAGTAGGGGAAGAAGGACTGTGACCTTAGCAAGGTCCCATCCATATCACAGACCAGAGTTTGGGATCCCCTGTTCTGTAGCACACATTTGGTTACACTGGGGTACAAATTCTGAGGAGGTTGATGCTGTGATCTAAGAGATGGGTTTCTTAAGAAAAACCCATAATTTTTCACCTTCATTGCAGCTCTGTAACATGAGTTGGCCAAAAGCTGGTACACTAGCCATTCTGCTAGCTTCAGAAGTACCATGGCTAAAACCATGTCCTTTTTTTTTTACTGGCACAGTCAGTGATTGCTAAGCTTCAGTATGTTTGACAAAGAAAAATTCTTATTGTGTGTTGTAGTGTGTGAGAGAGAGGAGATTATTTTTGGTATTGGGATGGGGTGAAGAGAATGGGAATAGATGCAGAGGGAATTTATAGGAGCTGGTTGACCACGGGGGCATTTGGTTAACCACACCGCTGGCATTAACTGCACACCCTCAATTTTCTTATGTATATTTCTTTGTTGTTTAATTGTATAGTATTTGTTTTTAATATTTGGTGAAGTACCTTCGACGTGGGGGTTACATATTTCTCTGCCTTGATTAGCAACATGCAGGTAGGTTAAAATGTTGGTGACCACCTTTTTTATTCTTTTTCTGTTTTTTGAAAATCATATACTCCTCTGTTACATATTATTTAATTATTATTAATTTTTTAAAATTAATTTTAAAAAAAAATTAACTTAAAATTAACATATATTTTTTTAATTTTGATCAATACAATAATAAATATTATGAATTATTTAAAAAGTGTTATTCGTTGTAAGATTTATTATTTCATAATTTTTAATAAATTATTTTAACAATAATTAGATAATTTGGAAACGGAGAGAGTATAACTTTTACCCTTTACCAACATGTATATCAAAGTCATCCACATACTATTTACCAACATGTATACTAATTATTCTGCTCTATTTTTCTTGAAAATCATAAAATATTTGCCTCGTTTTAGCTGTGGGAGAGAGCATTTTTCCTATATTCCTACCGTTTATATATTCTGATTTATTTTTCATAATATATATAGGACGCTGATATATCTTTTTCTTGACTTTAATTTTTATATATATAATGAACACCACTCCATTATTTAGTCTCAAAGTCTTTACTTTTATACAATATAAGAATATAATTTGACTAATGAGTAAAATTTTGTGAAAATATTAAAAAAAAATTAAAAAAATATCAATTTCCTATAAATAAAAAAATTGCTTACTTTTGTATTTTACAAAAATTAATAATCTTCTAAGTATTTTACACACACACACATATATATAGGTGTGTATATGTGTCTCTATTGGAATGTGTGCAGAAACATGAGGATGATGCCTTCAATCCCCTAGTGTTTATGATCAACAGTGCTGGCGATAGGCACAGAAAACCATCAATGTGTTTCAATCCAGGGTGTTCGGATCAACTTATAAGTTGTCAACTTAACTTATAAGTTAGTAAGTTAAAAATAGTGTTCGTTTGTTGCTCTTTTTCTTTACTTATAAGTCAAAAAAAAAGTCAAAAAAAATAAGTAAGTTTTTGGAACTTAAAAAAAATGACTTAAGTCATTTTTTTTAAGTTTGTCAACTCTGATAAAATGACAATAATGCCCTCATTTATTTTTTTAATCTTCTTCTTACTAAAGTATATTTTAATAATCTTTATATTTTACTTAACTTATAAGTCATTATTATCCGAACAAATCAACAACTATTACTTATAATCCCCGTCTTATAAGTAAAAATGATGTCGAACACTTTTACATATAAATCTATTAAAATTTTAACTTATAAATCTACTAAAATTTTAATTTTAAATTTAAAAAAAATCATTCTCAAACGCCCCTTAATGCACTTTTACAAAATACTACTCCATCCATCATCCATCATCCATCATTTTCACTTCCCAAAGTAAATAGTTGTATCCATTACTAATGTTTTTACAAGAAGCTACAAATAGTCAAAAGTCCTGCAGAGTAGTAAATAGTAGTAGTAATACATGCATGCGGCAAGCAATCACGACACACGGTTGACTTTTGCTTCAATTACTAGTAAAAATTATTTTAGTAATACTACTCTACTAGCTAGGTCCATCTTAATTTTTTTATCTCACATGCACCGTCAAATGAAACTGTTTTATGAACTGTTTCGATCTTGATAATCCATAAATTATCATGTGATAGTGGATCTTAATAAGAAATGTCTTTTTTAAGAGTATTATTAGGAGTTCTAAAGTTTTGTCTCAAATAATGTGGGACATTGTTATAGGAGTATTAATTAGTTAAGTATATTTTTTTTTGAATTGATTTTATTAATTGTAAGAGTAGTATTTTTATCAAAAAATTAATATTTTTACAAGTAAATTTTTTTTGACATGAATGTGAGACCTATTTATTTATTATTCATGTGAGAGTGAGAGAGAACAGTACTTATGTAAATATTAAGTCTCTTTTTATATATTATTCAATGCCACATAATTTTAAGCATATTTAAGACAAAATATTTGAATGATAAGTGAGGACACCTAATAATCCTTTATAAGGCTTACATGCATTTGTGACAGAGAATTAAATTTATCCTTTTGCCAAGCAAAGAAATTAAAGTGCGTAATTAATTTTTGAGATCTCTGCAGCAAGTGGTAGTAGTAGTTCACCAAAATAATGAAGTTAGACTTTTCTTTCTTTGCCGTTTACGGAGAAGTTTCCTTGAAACCATGTGAAATTGCAATATTTTCATAATATCCAACTGGAAACCTTGAATTAGTAATTTCTTTTGACATATATTTTAGAAAATGTTTTTGAAATAGTATTCAATTTTGGTCGTATGGGTAGTAGTTAAGATCATGCAGTACTTCTGGTTAATGGGTCGGTGAAATTCAATCATTTGATATATGTGGATATGTTTGATATATTAGGATCGATGCCATAAGATTTGCATGCAATTCCTCCTTACCAAATGCTAGTTTGAATATATATATATATATAGTCTATACACGCATCAAATAATTCGTTCAAACTATGTCGTGCAATTCTGTATTTCCTTTCAACTGGCATGGCCGGCCTAACACTACATAAAGTGCTTCATATAGGATAACAAAATTTGCATATCATTCGCATGATGTTGATCAAATTTACATAGATTTCCTGAATTTTAGTTAATACATGTATTAATAAATATTGTAAACTATTCAACATTATTATTGATTAATTCGTATTTTAGATACGCACATCATATCAATTTTGAATAAAATATCTTAATAATAATTTTATATCTCGGAAGAAAAAATATATTATATGACCCTTTTTTTTTTGGATATGTATATGTATATGTTTTTTGGGACTTGATGTGCGTGTTTGCTGATATATAAAGCAATGATTGCAAATGAAGTAATACTTGAGAGTTTATTACTCCATGCTTTTATATCAATTATTTCAATATAAATTAATCCAGCTCGATCAGGGCTTCACCTGGCTGGCTGGTTCCACCACAATATGAGCCGGACCGCGAACACCAGCATGACAAATCCAAACTAATGAATATATACTAATATGGCCATTTATCCGCACGGTACAAATAGTACACAACATATATATTGATCGGTTCATGTGCTTAAATGGATCAATTGATCACTAGTGTCTTGGGACTGAACCGTTTGGTTCAAGTCTGTTATTTATTTTTATTTTTTTTGGACACTGGCAGTGTTAATATATGATGTTTATACTGGTTTCTAACACTGTCATTAATTACTAGTATCACTAGTTTAAGTAATGACATGGTAAAATTTTCGTATTACTTAATATAAGGAATGTCAAGATTAATTTGGTGCTTTTACTTCAATATTCATTGGTTGCAGTATAAGCTGCTTTTTTAATGGTTAACTGCTGATCAAATAGATTGTATTCGTTTCTCCATCTTTTAGGATTATTTATTTTGATGATAACAATATTTAATAAATAGATTTAGTAAATATTAAAATCCTCTTTATAAGATTTATTTTGATAAAAAAATCTTTTCAAAATTTATTAAATTAATATTTTTTTGACCTTGATAATTTAATATCAAGGTTAAAGAGATTAGTTCATAAAATAATATTTCTTAAAGCAAAGAAACTCCTATTAATTAAAATGTTTTTTTTTTTACCTCAAAACTTTTAAAATAGTATATTATAAAAAATGGTAAAAGATTTTTTATAGGAACAAAAAGCAAAGGCTAAAGCATTGTTTCGGCTTACTCCATCCGAAAATTGCCAGCAAAGTTTCAAAGCCACATGGTGATTTAAGTAGCATGTGCATGGAATAGTAACCTATCCAAGACTAGCATGTGTTCTAATTTGCTAAGGAACTTTGAAAATTTTGAAGACTAAATGCCTTGGTCCAACCGAGAGCACATGTGCTGGAAAAACTTTCAAAAATAAAAAAAATTTAAGTGTGCTTTATTGGTGGGCAAAGCCGTGTGAGCTTGTTTAAATCATTCTTAGCCATTGTTTTTTAAACTACCAAATCCTTGCCCTTGATCTTCAAATGAGCTACCAAATAACCTTTTTCCCTCAAGTTTCAAAATTCTATGAAAAAGGAGGTTTTTCATTCATTTTAATTTGTCAATTTATAAACAAATAAAGCAAATACTCTTTGCCTATATTTTTTCTTTAAAACTTTTAAAAAACTCTCTTCTACTCAAAATTCTTATATTCTGTCAAAAGAAAAATTGATTAAAGTATTTAAAATAAGTTCTTAAATTGTATTATTTGAATTATGTCATACTTGTTTACACACACACACACACACACACACACACACATATATATAGATTTATAAAGATTAATACTTAGACACTGAGACTATAGCAGGGATATTTCTCTTAAGTGAGAGAATTAACCGAACGAGTGCTCAAAGTCCCAAGTAATCTTTTATTGATATAGTTTATTTATATAAATATTATAAAGTAGATCAGTACTTAGACACCGAGACTATAGCGGATATATTCCTCTTAAATGAAAAAATTAGTCGAACCAATGCTCAAAGTCCTACGTGATTTATTGAAAATATTTATATAAATATTAGATAGTGAAAACTATAAATTTGGTTAGTACTTATACACCGAGCCTATATCTCCCCTATTAAGTGAGAGAATTAGTCGAACGAGTGCTCAAAGTCCTAAGTGATCATATTTAAAGTATTCATATCATAAATCGATAAAATATATTATTATATATAGATTTGAGTTAAACAAATTTATTTGTTACATCGAGTATTATTTAATTGATTTATTTATTGTACTTGATATATGACATAATAAGTATTTGAACTTAAATTCATTTATTTATAAAGAATTGTTGCATAATAAAAAAATTGTTTAAACTTTTATATCACGAACATAATTGATTATATCTGCTTACACAGAAGCATATCACTTACTGTAAAAGTTATTTAAATTTTTATATTCGGACTTAAATTTATATCTGCTTAATTTAAGAAGCACTTTCTTCATTTATAAAGAAAAAGTAAACCTCTATAAATCTGTACTGAAATTATATATTTGCTTATGTAAGAAATATTTTTTTTAAATTTTTTTTATTGAAAAAGTTAGTTGTCTTTATATCTATAAGAAAAAGAGAATGATCCTTTGATCAAGATCAGAGTTTTAGAGCGGTCAACGAATAGTTGAGTCTTTAGTGTACTTGTGAGTTGAGGGACGAACTTCTTGTGTTAAGACCAGATTGTAAAACAAAAGGGTTAAGAGAATTAGTTGTTTTTAAATCTATGAGAAAAAAAGAGTAATTATTTGACCAAGAACAGAGTCTTAGAGAGGTCAACGGGTAGTATTTGTGGAGTGAGAGACAAATTTCTAATTTTAAGACTAAATTGTAAAGCAAATTTAAACTCAGAAAACAGGTAAACTACATTTGAGGAAGTAGCGGAGAAAGGAGGCAGAAGGAAGGCCACATTTCTGAGGAATAGCAGCAATATTGGAAAGCTGGATATTAGGGAATGCAGAAGCAGATTGCTTTAGGCAAGTGCACAATTGCCTCCTATCTTTTGTGGTTCTAGCCATTCCTCTGAGGTGTTTGGCCGCACTGCAGCATCCACCAGATGGCTCGGAGGATGCACCCGTTGCATAAGAGGAGCATTGCCCCAATATATGACGCACCTAGGTCACTGCAGCTCAGTGCCTCCCCTGGTTACACCATCAAATTGGCCACCACTGCAAACACCACCATGAAATAAACAATCGTCGAATATTTTGCCATTTTGCTAAAAAAATAAATCTAGTGATTTTTGTGTATGTTATGTAGGAATTAACAGTATTATGAGTTGAGGAGAGATTTGCAGGCCATATTATCATGCGGTTTTTCGGAGGAATTTGGCAATACCTACATAAATGCATGCATGCAAGTGTACATTGTGTTTGAGCTACAAGTAGCACTACGTAACAATTTCTGTCAATAAACAAACATTCAACATTTAACTTCTAATTTTATTACTGAAAAATGACATGTATTCTCGCTCTTACCTTCCAAAATATAAGATTATTATTAGTTTTTTTTAAGTCGATTTGAGGTATTTTGAATTCATAATTGACATGTATTCATTTAATTTTACTTTATACAATTATGAATATTGTAAATTATCTAAAAAGTATTATTTCTTAATTAATTATTTGGCAAATTTTAATAAATATTATTAATTTTTTGTTTAAAAATATCTCATATTTAAAATTAAAGAAAAATTTCATTATTAAAAATAAAAATAGAAAAGGATCAAAAAGCATCACTCTTTTATTATAAAAGACCAAGGGAGTACTAATTAGTAACTTTAAATACCTGTTGAAAAAAAATACAAACATTCTGAGTTTGTAGGCCCACGTTGAGAATACATATGATTTGTAGTTTAGGCCCAAGCTCGTAGCAGACTACACACTTTTAGTTTGTAGAGAGCCCCGCTTAGAAGCAAGTAAAATGAGATCATGGAATGTAATAAAATCTGCAGGAGTGATTTTTTTTTTTATAATTTATTTCCTCACTATAACTAATATACATGAACATACCTAAATGAAATTAATTTTATCTTAATTTGATTAACTTTTCTACGACCATTAATTTGGACCAAGCAAATGTGTGTGTGTGTTATATTGTGTGGTCAAGGATTGTATTAGTGCTAAAGGATCCATTATGCTTTATATGCTATTGGTTTTCTTATCCAAAAAAAAGAGACTTATATATATATATATATATATATATGTATATATATATATATGTATGTATGTATTGTAAAAGTTATTACTATATTCATATTAAAGGATGATTGTATTTGTAGCAATGAATAATATATTTAAACATTAAAAATAACAGCAGAGGATAATGAATCAATGTTGTTGCGATCAAAAAATTAACAGATTAAAGAAGAGAGGCTAGCTATGCTCTCATTTTTAAAAATAGAATAATTTAATTTAAGATACCACCTATATATATATATATATATATATATATATATATATATATATATATATATATATATATATATATACACACACCTTGTTTCTCACTCCTAGTAGATTTAATTGGGATAAAATTAAAATTTAACTTTGAATGGATTGTGGAATCTTGTCGTCGATTCAAATTTTGGACCAAAATATTTCTAGTCTAGTTCAAAAATAATGACCACCCAGTAGTCGCTCTGACTTTATTATTCTCGTTCAATGATGGACCATTATACTTTTCTTTTTATTCAGCAAATAAAAAAATTATACTTTTCTTTATTCGTTTTTTCCACTTTTATTGGAATAGACCAACTGATCATTTTCTTCTGCTTTCTTAAAAAAATAAAATAAATGAGGTGACGGCTGGGGCCAAACAAAATGTGCCGATACCTTTGGATTTGGATTGTATTTGGTTGCGAGTATAACCATATCCCAACCCATTACATATTTGGTCGTAAATAAATAATGTTCACAAACGCTGGCGTCTCTTTCTCTCACTTGGCGGCAAAACCCTTTTGCTAGCGGCAGCGGCGCAACAAATTCTGACCGTTAATTCTTGAAAAAAAAAAAAAAAGCCATATGGAGAACTCAAAGAAGAAGCAAGTTCTGCTCTTTTACTGCGTGGAATCAGAAGATCTTGCTCTCAAAGTGGCTTCTCAATCCGACCTCATTCACCTCCAATCCATTAACTGGGGGTTCTTTCTCTTTCCCTTTTCTCTACTTATCTTTCTGTAGATATATGCATTCTATTTCGTCATAAAATTGAATGATTCTTGGATTGCTTTATCTGCCGAAGACCCAAACAAGATTTTAGTTTCCTCTTTATTATCTATTGTTTGCTCTACCTTATTTTGCTTTATAATCATGAAATTCCAGTTATGAATTCTTATTTTCAGTTTCTATTCTCTGCATATGTACATAAAAGAGTTGCCTATGTTGGGTTACTTTCAAATACCCAAATATGTAAAGGATTTACTTTCCAAGCTTAGATATATCTTTACATTAGCAAGAAATTATATGAATGAAGTCTAAATATCATTAAAAAGTCCGATATCAACTGATTTAGCCTGGATTTGCATCTAAACTTGTCATGGACCACATTCCTCTTTCCTGGTGCATCTAGCTCTTGAGAGTTGGGGTGAGGCAAAACATTAAAATTTTGCCTGCATGAGTAATTATGATCTAAAACTAATTTCCTAACCAATTGGTGGCGCACTTATTGTTTGGTTTCAGACTTGTAATTTAAGATTTACTCCTATTGTTTGATCATGCTGAAGATATAACTCCTTTATTAGCTCTCTGCCTTTCATAATTACACGTGATTATTTTCAATGTACATTTTGCAAAGATTATCACGACTTTATTTTGTAAAGTTTTAATTTTTTGTTTGTTTTAGGGAATAGATGAACTTATTTAATGGAAGAGAACAGTTATAAACTTTTTTGCATGTATCAGAAGTTTTGATGATGGATTCCCAAACCTATTCATAAACAATGCACAAGAAATCCGAGGGGAGCATGTTGCCTTTCTAGCATCTTTCAGTTCCCCAGGGGTTATTTTTGAACAGCTTTCTGTCATATTTGCACTTCCCAAGCTTTTTGTTGCTTCTTTCACATTGGTATTACCTTTTTTCCCAACTGGTTCCTTTGAGAGAATGGAAGAAGAAGGGGATGTCGCAACTGCATTTACCATGGCAAGAATATTATCAAATATTCCTATATCAAGGGGTGGACCAACTAGTTTGGTTATATATGATATACACGCTTTGCAGGTTGGTCATCTTGCATTTCTGCATGGATATATGTTTAAGGTGTTACTCTCTAACGTGCTTAATATATCATCTCTATATACGACGTATATATTGATACTATTATAAGGAGCTCTACGTTGTCTATTAGGATTTTTTATTCTTCCTTAATATTTTTGTTTTGCTTGGGAACATGACTTTTGTAATCTGCTAAATTTTAATCTCTATTCTTCTACTAACCATAAAATCTCCCCTCCCCTCTGTGCTTATTTCAAGGTTCCTTTGTTTCCGTAAACACTACTGCTAAGAGCTATCTGATGCACCACTTTTACTCCTGTATTTTGTTGGGGTATGAAAAAGTAACTCTAATAAATTTTTGAATCGTCATTTCTTTCGTTATATGAACGATCAGGAGGTGGAAGAGATATCCTCTCTTCTTCTCTTGTCGATATCCACCTCTTCGGATAAGCCATCTTGGACTCTACTTTCATGTGGGAGTTACATTTGTGAGTCATACTTCTCTTATATAGTTGGAACCAATCCTTCAAAGTGGTTTCCTTTGTGGGAGAATGTTGAGTTTGTCCCTTGGGAGTATGGTAAAGCACGTAATGCACCTAGTCTTACAGTTAGTAGTTTACTTGATTGATTTCTTGAAGATTATATAATTCCCCCCTGCTTAATATATTTTCTTGTTCTGTCTTTTGATCTCCCTCTAATCTGTTTCTTTCCTGTAATCTTATAATTCAAGCTTGAACTCCTATTGTTTTTTTATACGTTCTTTCCTTTTTTTGTTTTTTTCTTTCCATTTCTATGTTTGGATTTTATTTTTTTCACGATAAGTAACTTGAAAATATTCTCTCATGTAACTGAGTTATTAATCTGGTTTTTTATATGTTCATTTTATGAGCTGTATTTCCTCATTTTATAGATGATTTTCATAATTATCAACAAAGAGAACAATTAAAAACAAAATCAGTTTTCATGTTTATTTTCGTTCTTACCCTATTTTGCACAAGCTCAAAGCATCTTCTGAAATCTTGTATTATTTCTTATACCTAATTTTGGTTCTTGTGTCCCAAGCTCTTATCCCTTTTTATACCTTATGTTTTTCATCTCTGTAGGAAAGATTTTACTTTGGGGACCATGTTTTGCCTTGTTTTGAAACTGGTATTCCTCTGCTGAAGCAACGTCTTCACCAGCTCCCTGATGCAGATAATGTTAGTATTTTGCATAATCTCACAATGTAGGGTAGCCATAATTGCTTCTTTAGTAATTTCCATGAATTCTGTTGTAAATCTAGAATGGAATTTGTCTAGTAGACTCGTTTGCTCTCTGTAACTTGTATATTATCATTTTCCAGATAGTAGTTGCATTTCCAGATGATGGAGCTTGGAAGCGATTCCACAAGCAACTGGATCACTTTCCAATGGTGGGTTGATACCCATGGAGTATTTGTACTATTGATTTATTTACTCTATCCTCTTTTTCGGGGTTTCATGTCTTTTAGTGACAGGTGGTTTGTGCTAAGGTTCGTGAAGGCGATAAGCGAATAGTTCGGCTGAAAGAGGGTAATCCTGCTGGTTTTCATGTAGTCATTGTAGATGATCTGGTGCAATCGGGAGGTACCCTAATCGAGTGCCAGGTAATTCTTGTTTCCTTAACAAAAAATGCTTAAAGTCGCTCACAATATTTTCCATGAAGCATACTATTACAGCAAAAGCAGATGCACTATCCACGTAACACTCCCTCCTCCTTTTCTTCTTTCTCGTCAAGTCAAGTTTTAAGCTGAGCTGAGCGGAATAGTCGGTTGGCCTAAAGACCATTTTATGGACTAATTTTGCATCGTTAGAATTCATTGTTGAAGCTTCTATCATGTGGATTCATTTGTAGCTATACTTGTTTACATTTCAATAATCTCCATAAAATCGTTATTGTCAACAATTTCTTAAAAGAACTATAGTTTGTAATCATCAGAAAAGTTGATATTGGGAAGAAATGTTACACATGTAGGGACTAATAGGGGCACACAAACATGGACTCTGTTCGCCAATATTGTGTTTTTTCCTGAACTCCTAAATTTTTTCATATTACCAGAAAGTTTTGGCAGCTCATGGTGCAACCCAGGTGAGTGCATATGTCACCCATGCCGTTTTTCCAAAGTGCTCATGGGGGCAATTTGTTCACAAGAACAACGGTAATCACTTGAGATGATTGAATTCATATTGCTCTCTCCCTATATACTCATAATATATGAATATATATATATATATATATATATATATATATATATATATATATATATATTTGTTTTTCTGATTTTTCTTGCAATACTTTGTCATCAGAAAACTCAGAGAAGGCATTTACCTACTTTTGGATCACCGATTCATGCCCCCAAACTGTTAAGGCTATAGCTAACCAAGCTCCTTTTGAAGTTTTGAGTCTCTCTGGATCTATTGCAGATTCGCTTCAGATCTGAATTTTTCAAGGGATCTAGATTTATGTTGCGAGGAAAGTTAGCAGCTCAAAAGAACCCTTCTCCATGATTTTTATCATTATATTAGACAGCTATAAAAACAGGGGTCGGCAATGGGAGCATCATCAGATTTCCTTGGTACTTCACCCCACTATTTGACAATGATGTATCATAAGAATTACTATCTGAATATCTGCGAAAAACAAGATGAGAGCAAATCTAATCTTTTTTTTCTTGAGCTATTCATAGTAAACAGCTATACCTGATACAAATCGTCATAACATTTGTTTCTAGTTTAATTACAATTGAATACAAAAGCTGTTTCTAGCCAAGTTACAATTGAAATAGGTTGAGATTCCAAATACAACAAACTTCAAGGCAAAAAGGAAAATGTAAAGTTATCTGCATGTTATTAGCAGATTAATTTCAAGTAAAAATGCAACATCAATCTCAACTAATCCAGAAATAAAATTAGACAAACACAAGCCAGCTAATCATGAAACATATTTACAACACTGGTTAAATTACACAGTTGCTTTGGGCACATTGACAACAGGAGGTAGGAGTCTGCTTTTGCCACCCTTCTATACACTTGTGAGAACAGCCCCTAGCTCCATATATTTCCAATATCACAAGAATGTACATGAAGATGAATTATATTTCCAGACACAGAAATTAGCCAGCACCAACTAAAGAAAAACACTGGAAATTGACAAAAATAAGCAAATTAGAAGAGGAGATCACGGCTAGCAATGCATCTGGCAGCAGGAAGACTTCACCTGTCAGCTGGATGCCTCAAATTATTCTTCTCCCCTTGTTGAATGTCATTGTTGGTCTGCCTATAATTAAAATGCTTCCTCTGCCACTTTTCTTTGAAGCTTGCTTGACGAATGCTATGTAGTATCCATTACCCAAAAACCAGACACTGCCTAGTATATAAAGTTATAAATCACAAGGCTGATAATGAGAGTTCAGTGCATGTTTAATTCTTCTATGGCTTCTCTTCTGGGTTACTGGTTGGGCTCTCCAAGGAATCCCCTGAATAAGACCCATCTGGCTGACGAATACATATATTCAAGTTGTTGTAGGGGAAAGGTTCCTGGATGATCCAAAATCATACACTCGAGAGGTCAGAAGATGAATTTATTTTAGTATGACTGGAGGATAACTCTAAAAATTTAAACAATAATTTGAAAATATAAATTTTACAGATCAAGCTTCTACACAAGTTTTAATTTGGTTTCAGTTATCAAGATCAATGTTTGGAAATCGCAAGCTGAATGAAGCACAAGGATTGCCACCCTTTACACTATTACACACGGGCATAGGGCCATAGGGGGGTAATGAAAAGTCCCTTCTCTATCTAAACTTCGTAGTATTGTTGTTTTTTTAATTATGAGACAAGAGCACTACCAAATCATTGATAGGTTTCTACAAGTATCATATACTCCTCTCTCCTAGGGCCCTTACTAATCTTTATACTTCAAACCTGTTTATAACCAGTGACGCAGGAAACTGAACCAATGAACTACAAACTAATGCCACAGCCCTTGCGGCTGAAGTATCCTGTGTGCCAAAAACATTGGTAGTATTTTTCGAAACACAATAAAATAGGCAGTGAAAGGCTATTTATGGGTCAATTTTTGGATATATAATTGAAGTTGCATGGTATATTCCAGTTTATTTTTCCATTATTATTTTGGAGTGCCCACAATATCCATTCTAAGGGTGATGAAAGATTATACTTTATCTTTGTTAACTGGTCAGAAATATAATTAACTTCTAAGACGCGGATAAAAATTTGAAGAAGTAATGATATGCAGATCAGCCAAGAAGAATTTTACTATAGAAACTGAAATATTTGGTTAGAGAAGGCGAGATAGGAAAGTTATGGAGTGAAGTTGAAGATAAGAAAACATGACTTATTCTCCTTACCTGATCACCAATCCCTTGGCCCTCTGACTGAAAGAGGATTGGCCTGCATCGCTTGTCTTCATTCATCAGATTTGAATTCTGGAAATGAGTAACAAGCGCTCCCTTGCCTTGGATGCGTGCATATGCTAATGAAGCAACTTTTTCACTATTAAACTTTTCCCATTTCTTCCCATTAAATGCCTGAACAAGTTTTGAAATAATAATCATTTTTTAAAACTTCAAAAGAGTAGCATATGGAAATTTAAGGTTGTGGTTTGCTAGTCTAAAATGTGAAGACACAGAACTGGTCTTGGAAACAGTACCACTTCATGAACCAGAAGGTACAAAAGTACATATACCACCTTCTTGAAGTCACTTGAACAAATTCTAATAGGCAAAAGTATATTAATAACAAACAACCTCCCAACAACATAGCAAAGGATAGGAAAATGAACCTGATAGAAGGAGACAATAAGTGAAGGAGAAACCATGTTGATAAAGGCATAACCAACATTGCATTTATTCTGCAGCCAACAAGAAAACATTCAACAGTCATGATTCATGGCGAGGGAATATAGTATAGTGTATCATATATTATCATTAATTACCTTAAAATCAATTGGCAAGTACAAAAAATCATAAGTACCCCGGTGATATTCATCAATAGCTAACAGCAACATCTTTGAAGTGTACCTTAAAGAAAGAGCAGAGAAGCACAAGTATCAAGATGTCAACAATCTCCATGAGAATTAAAGGTTCTAAACTAACATACCATGAATTTGTAGTTTGTTCTTACTTGTTGGGGATGTTTTTTATCATTAAAGTTGTCCTACTATCTTCCCCACTGATGATTTTATCCAAGTCAAGCTGATACTGCTGCTTGTTTTCTATCTGGTTCCTCGCATACTCGACTCGCCGAGCCCGTCCCCTTTCAGTCAATCCCTCATTTATTGCTCCTGTTCCTTGATAAGAACCATTCCCGAAAAATATAGGACCATTCCTGGGCATTGACATCATTCTGGAACTAGGAGAACCACTTTCAATCATGTTTCCGAGTGGAGCAATGCCAACACTTATAGCCTCAAGGGAACCTGTGTTTGTCACATAGCTTCCGCTATTGCGACTTAAACCCACACCTCCAAATGCTACTGGGCTCAAGAAGGATGTTTCAGGTGACTCTGGTAAGTAGCTAAAATGTCTGTCAAGAGGAATGCCAGATGGAGCAGATCCCACATGATGGTGATGTGGTGAACCAAGAATAGTGCCATGTCTATTGGAATAGAGATGACCTTGCCCCTGTCCACTGGATGCAAATGGGAGTCCCATGGACGAAGTTGGCCAGGTAGAAGAATTTCTGCGTTCAGAATAAGTATTGGGACTTCCCCAGAGAAACTGAGGACCAGATAGTGTTCCAATGCCTGATATATTAGAACTCGAGTCACCAAAAGATGACACAGGTCCAGGACTCGCAATTAAATTCTGGTCAGGAAAGGAATGGGAATGCTGATACGCCACCATTTTCATGGACCTTCCTTGATCTTTAGATTCCTTACCAATTGGTGCAATCTTCACAGGGTTTGAGGCACGGACTGGAAGAATAGAGGCCAACCCAGACATTTGGGCCTGGTTGCTGTTTATAGGGCTGAGTGTTTCCAAACCTGGTGACCAATTAAAACCTTGAACTGAACTATGTTCAACTGGACTGCCAAAGTGTGTCCAGTTACCTGTCATGATTACGCTAGCTTTTTCAGTGCGTCATCAGAAGACCATTTACTACACAAGAATGGGCATAAAATACTGTATGCGTCTCATATGATGAAGACTAACTAGATATATACCTGGAGGAGAGCTCATTGGTGAACCAACTTGATTTCGAAATGTCCAGGTTTCATCTTGTTCCAGCTCTTGACTTAATTGCTGCATCAAGCTAGAGATAGAAGGCAAAAATTAATTAATTATGCAAACTAATCTAAACCATCAAACAAAGAATCTGAGGTTAGTAATATGGAATTATGGAAATGCAACCAGACCTAGTAAACAAAACAATAAGATAAAAGGCTCCAGACACTAGGTTATAGCAATAAAATGAAATGCAAAATAAAGCTTAATGCTTTTCTTTTTTTCAATAAATTTTATTTTTTGGGTAATTAAAATGCAGTTCTAAAATATAGGAAAATTTGGATAGTTAAAATGAATAGTACTACCATTCACAAAAGAAAAGTCAGCAGTACATAGATGGCGTTACTTAATTATTTGTTCTTGAATGCTTTATTAAAACTAATTTTATGATGTATGAGTAAAAATTCTTGAAAATCCCAAAAAGGAAAGAGGATAATAAAAGGGGCGAATTTAGTAAATCAGAAATGCATCATGAGAGTGCATTCATAGAGATCAGCTCTTAAAAACCTTTTGAGCAACTATGGCAGACTTTTTAACTAATAATCATTCTCCTCTTATCTTCCCTACTTTTTATTTTTCTTTGTGCACGTGTATGAGTGGGCTTGGAGTTAGGGTGAGGTCAGGTGGAGTTGGTGGGGAGGGATAGACTGTATAAAACAAACAGACGAGAAAACCAGTCTTCCACAAGAAGGGTAAAAACAGATGTCAAATACAAAATATTAGAATAGGTTGATTCTGAACGGAAGTTACGTAACCTGGAGCATTTTACAGTATCTGTAATACAGATAATTTAATATTGTAACAAGTAATATTCTTGCTAAAGTTTCTCAGAAGTCATCATAATATCAGAACTAGACTGCATCTCCATTAGAGTTAAATTATCATTATCGTCTATTTTTATAGTAATAATCGTATATAAGAGCTATCTATGTGAAGTATTCAAAAACAGGGACAACTACCCGGCGAACCCTACAAGTAGGGAACATAGACACTAAAAAAACATCACAAACTTTAAGGCTAAGCTCCAACAAAGAATCAACAAAGGACTGTATTGAACCTGGAAAGGATTTATTTTGTCAAAGAAATAGGAGGCTCAAAAATAATGATCTAATATTAACAATACAGAGCGCAAAATATCTACAGTTCCTCTCCCTCAATATCACCCGCCATAAGCAATGTCACAGTTGAATTATAGCTCTTTGCAAGAAAGGAGATCAGTGTTACTGTTAAATAAGCCAGCACACAATTTTCATCAAATTAAAAAAAAAATGGCCAATGGTACTAATAAAGAAAACAAGAAACACATACCAAAAAGAGTGATTAATAAATGACATATTATAGTTACATACTTTCGACGGGCACCACCAGGCCGGCTGGGCTCAAGCTTTATGCGTTTCCCAGCTATATCACTCCTATTTAATGCTTTGAGGGCTGCCTCAGCGGCTCTAACATCATAAAATTCTATAAACTTGTGGTGTCTCTTGTGAGGTGTTTCCCTGATCTTTATTTATATACAAGAAAGTCGAAAACTCACACATTATCAGAGCACAGGAGGAGGTATTCATATCCAATTTGTTAAAAAAATAACAGCAGTAACAATTATTATGAGGAAATAACACCTCTTTGACGTCTCCATAAGCCCCAAATATTTGCCGAAGGTCATCATTTGAGACAGATGCATCCAAGTTGAACACTACAAGAGTTCCCTGATTAATATCCTTTTCTGATGGGTTATGCTGTACATAGCAGGGAAAACTATACATGATATAGATGCTAGTCTTATCAACAAAACTAAACTATGGCAGAAGAGACTAACTCTTGGTTCAAACCTTGGGAATTGAAAAATGAATGTCAAGTTTTCTTCGTCTCAAGGGTTTATTTTGAAGTGCACGCATTGCAGTTCTAGCAGCTCGGATGTCATAATAAGATATCATCACAAAGCCCCTATGCTTGCACGCAGTATATAGGGTCCTGATATCTCCATATTGCTGAAAAGAAAAATCAATTTCAAGAGTATTTAGGATTGTTTTCTTTTCTTTCTTTTTTTCTTGATAAGTGAGTATTTAGGATTCTTATAGAATATCTTTAAAATCAAGTCACATGTCTGTTTAAAGTTAAACAGTGATTAAAATAATCAAGAATCTATGTCGTACAGATCTTATTTGAACCATTCTTGCCCCAAACAAGAAATTTATGTTCTTTTCAATCATCAAAAAACTTAATAAATCTTTCATAAAGTATATTATGTGGGCACAGGCACTCTATAACAAGAGGTAAGACTGTATACATCTGATCCTCCGCAGACCTATATTATGTGGGCACAGGCACTCTATTTACGGAGCCTTGTGCACACAGTACAAACTTTATGGGGTGTTGTTTCCATTGTGGCAGTGTTAATGCCTCATTATCAAACCAGTAATACCTAAGATCAATAATTTATTAATGACGTTTGACTGTTTGTAAATCCTCTGAAAACCATAAGTCATAAACCAGTTCCGCACAGGCATGGAGTCTGGATTCTACCACAGTGCCAGGAATCATATTGCCTAAAAGTAAAAGGAGGTTTTTTAAGCTACACTGGCTCATGTGCAACACATCACTCCTGTATTTTCTCAGTGCTCAAACCATATGCAAGAGTGTAGTACTATTTCCTTATCCAATAATGTCAATTATTGCCATATCCAGATCAATTGTGAACTATCCACCCAATTTCATTGGGTTGCTCTAAAAATAACCGGAACAATTAGCAATTGTCTAATTTTGGATCAACACTCATATTCTATCATCTTCAACAAAGAGAAAGATCAACAAGATTTTTTTTTGGAGGGGGGAATTGATCATCAAGTTCAAAGTGAAGAAAATTGAGCTCACTTGCCATGCTACTAAAACATCATTTATACATTTAACTCGGTTAAAGAAATTCCTTAAATCGGATTAACTCAGAAATATATTTGCTAAGGAAATAGCAGTAATGCCAAGAGCATGCTTTTATTTATTAACCAAGTTTTAACTTTTGAGTAAAATATGTAAATTTACATTAAAACTGAAATACTGGGAAAATTATGCACCATCTCTACGATTGACCCCTTAACAACCTAGCACAAGAGTATGGACCTTTCTGCATTTCAACAAACAAAACTCCTAAAAACCATAATTTCAAGTACATAAAGTAACCATAACAATTTCAAATGATATAATTGGTAAGCAAAAGATAATAACTAAGGTTCATAAAGTTGAAAGACAGATACAAGTGATTTAATGGATGAAACATTGAAATACCTCAAAGAGGGATCTCAACTCAGAATCTTCAACATTACTATTGATATTTCGAACAAATAGTGTCCTTGAAGGATGTTCGCCATATGGATGTTCTCCAACAACTGTTCCCCCGCCATTTGTAAGTCCAAGATTACCAATGCCATTGGGAACACCATCAAACATGCTCAAATTTGAGACACCAATTAGTAGGCTGTCTTGGAGATCAAAATCCAATTCCATTCCACCTCCACTGTCAAAAAGATCATCTTCCAAATCCTCCAGTTGAGTAGGCAAACCGCTAAGGTCAAAATCATCCATCACGCCAGCTAATAGCTCATCTACATCTCCAGGAAGTAAGCTTCCAACTGCATTTGACTTGATATCTACAAGTGATTTTGGACCATCATCTTCTCTATGAAGCTTACTTAACGGAGGAAAGTCATCGTCAACAACAGATAGACCAGAATGTCTCGACCCGTTGAGGTGAACTACACGTAAAAACAAGTTTAAAAATAATTTGAAGTGACAATATCCAAAAATGAAGCTCAAACATACACTTATCATGTGGAAGGACAGGCAATGAGCTAGAAAACAAGCTAGCATCAGTTGATGCATGATAGGCATCAGTACTGCATGGGATATTCCATGGATTGTCCACTTTTCTCGAAATATCTACCGAGGGGATTCTTGATGGACCTTCAAGCAAAGATAAAAACATACGGAGATGAGCATGTAGAAGCTATCCATACAAGTCTATATACTATCTTGTCAGTGAAGGAGGAGGATGATTGACATCTTCAAAATTACCTGAAACATAATTTTTTAAATACTTCTCCATTGAATCACTTCCTGTAGACACAATTGAAAGGAATTACTAGTTATACAAAATTTGGACTCTGGATATTTGTTAAGGGTGTATCAAGAAAATAAAATTTTGAAAAAACAGCATGTAGATGAGTAAACAACGGCCTCTGCAGCAAATATCAAAGACAAAAGAAACTGCAATTAAACAACACCATAAAATAATTCAAATAAGAGAGGTCCTAATTAAATCTTTAGCACATTTGCAAAAATAATTCAAATAGTTTAATGACCAAATGTCCCCGTAAAATACAGGGCATATTTCTGATCAAGAACCCTTTATCTTTTTCCAAAAACATCTTGTTAGCTAACAACAAAATAAACAATTTTCTCATAGTACAATACTCTACAGGAAAGCTTGAAAATTTAGAAACGGAAATGAACGCATGCAGTCATGAAGTATAGAATTCCAATCAAAAACAGGTAAGCCACATACTTTATAGACATACATATGAGGACACATATTTAGGTAGAAAGGTGAATATGAAGTTATTAAAGCTCAAACATGAAACAGCTTATTTACAACTATAAACTAACTTCACCGACTACTATATTTAATACGTGAAACATCAAAGCCCCCCCACAGTTTTTCCGAGTGAAATGATTATTATATGCACTAAACGCCAACAAAATAAGCAAAATTCAATAGACTGACCATTTTGTTAACAGAATTTTGCTCAATATAATTCAACTAGAAATAACCCCACATAGAAAAATCAAACAACATCATTCTAAAAGCAGACAGGTTGTACCTCACAACTATTCTGGTCAACACTGATCAAAGCTAAAAAAAAATGTTGCATAATTGAACACCGCAAAAGTTCAATTAAAACAAAAGAAAAATAAAAACAGAAAACTTAAGTTGATAACAAATAAAGCCCCCATAAATACAACAATCCAACTAAAGATCGAAATATTAACAACCCAAGATGAAAATCACCTAATTACCCAAAGAATCTGAATACCCACTAAAGTACTAAAGTTTTGAGAGGGATATAGAGAGAATACCTCATAGAAATAACATATAAAACTCACTTACTGCCAACAAAGTAGAGAGAGAGAGGGGGGGGGGGGGGAGGGAGAGGAGTATAATGGAGGTTAAGGCTATAAGCAAGAACAGCAGCAACAGCAACAAAGACAATAAAAAAAAAAACAGTTTCGTAGAAGCAGAGAAATTAATTGCTTCTACTCTTCTACTTCCTTCTCTCCCGCCGCCGGGAGAGTAGTAATTTGAGAGAGAGAGAGAGTCAAAAAACCACATACACCGCGGTCCACGATTGGAGGGAAAGGAGGTACTCCTCCTATACCAAATTATGGATTTAATTAACATGAAGTTGCTTCTTTTTGAACATTAATAAGTTGATAGTTTTGAGTGTGGATACCTCATCACACGGAAAAATTAATAATTAAGATTCGATATTAATTTTTAATTTATTTTTTTTTTTAAATTT
The DNA here is from genome assembly GCA_947179155.2 of Hedera helix. NCBI lineage: Eukaryota > Viridiplantae > Streptophyta > Magnoliopsida > Apiales > Araliaceae > Hedera > Hedera helix. The sequence continues at coordinate 40,398,744 of OX359283.1, read as the reverse complement.
AAAAATTAATACTGAATTTCGATCATTAATTTTTCTGTTCGATAACGTGTCGGCACCCAAAATTATTAATTGACCGATAATCTTGACAAATTTATATTAACCGGATCCCAAATTATTCAATAAGATTCTCTTTCTTCTGCAATTATTTGGCTGCATTTGAATTTGGTTTGGCGTCCGTTGACAGAAGTGTCCCACAAGCGATGGATAGCAATTAAACGTGTTTTAGTTAACCTTGAACGCAGTTAAAATTACGGGAGCTGCCAGTCGTGCTGTGTGAAACTGATTGGTTGGAAAGATGGGACAAATGGAGCACAGAAAGTATTTTACTCTCTCTGTACTTGGAGTATCTTACTCCTTTAACTTTGTAACAACAATTTAAGATTTTCAAGTATGAGAATGTGTAATTTTCTCGACGGAAAAATAAAAGTTAACAAAAATTAATAATAAAATAAAATATAAAATACATTTTAATTATTAAAAAATAAAATCTGACATAAAAATTTATATTAAATTTTAATTTTTAATAATTAAAATAGATATAATTTTTAATTGTATGTAATAATATCCTTTATCAACACATTAACGGATTTTTTATTATTATAAAAAAAATTAAATTTCTAACGTACTTTGAGGATGTCCCATCAATTGTAAGTCGACCGTACTCTCAATTAATAGGACGAATCCACGTTAGCAGTGGCGCACAACTGAGATTAGTTAGGGGGCCGCCCACGTGCTTGAGAAGTTCCTTATGATATTAGGTGGGCCCTATCACTTAATGTAAGCCTTGTGCAGACGATTTGGTGTTAGTTAGTGGGTCTCTCAAAATACGATGTTGATACGGCTACACGAACTTAGGTTAGAATGGAAGACCCAATCCACAAAGGGCTCATGAAAAGCCCACTCACGGTGACTCACCTAAGCCCAGTAAGCCCAATGATTTAATAGACCTGGGCTAATATTTTGCCAACCGAACTATAAAGAAAGAGATATAGATATGTGATTTATGTGCAAAGGTATAATTACAATTTTAGATCTCAATACTGAAATCTAAGTTGAAAAATAATAAAAAATTATTATTTATGAACCAACTTGAGTATTTACTGTTTTTATTGACTGCACTAAGACTAACTAATACATCGATCACAAAAAAAGAGTCAAACTTTAAAGTTAATTAAATCATTTATAGTTATATTAATTGAAATCAATTAACTCATTAAATTTAAATATATCACCAATTAACATCAAAATTAAAATAATAAAAACTCAATTCTATTTTTAAATGGGAGTAATAAACACATATACTTAATTCCTCATTAAACTTAACTAATTGAAGTTGTTATAGAATTCTCAAAATTTTAGTTACCATTAATAGTTATCTTGAAAATTTATATATACGTCTATATCTATAATATATAAAAGTCGAAAGTAAATCTTTTTGTTGGACCAGATATTCTTCTACATATAATGGTAAATCCGAGCCCACCTCCATAAGCTTATACGAGCTTTTAGATGTTTTCAACATCTTAGCACTTATCCTCAATTAATTTTAAGTTGGTTGTTTTAATAGGATGTGATAAAATTAAGTCTAATATTATCTTCCTTTCGGTCGAAAAAATAACTCAAAAACACACTCATACTTTATATTCTCTTTGCTTTAAATTATATAGTTATTATTAATTTTGGAATGTCAATTTGAAATTATACAATATTCATTATTGTAATAATTAAAATTAAAAAAAAATTAAATATATATATATATATATATATATATATATATATATATATAGAGAGAGAGAGAGAGAGAGAGAGAGAGAGTGGTAGCATAAATATGGTAAAGACATGCAGAAGTGAAGAACATTGAATCCATCAACTCAGTTACCAAATATGCAAGCCCTCCCATAAACATTTTACAAAAAATACTTCATTGAAAATGAAGGCACGAACTTGGTATTTCTTTGGTCGGCGGGTGCAGTTAGAATTTAAGATCGAATAATAATATAATCACACGAAATATTAGCTGAAAAACAGAAAAGTAAAACACACACAATATACCCAGTTTCACCAATTTGGTTAGTCCTAACGTATTCACTAGATGGCTCACACGCTCTACAATGATTCACACACCAAATAATTACTTTTATAGTAACTAGAAAACTTTAACTGTTATAACATGGACTCAAGCCTAATATATTAGTAAACCAAAAATTGGACCACAAATAAATTTTCAAGTCCAATTACACCATTGCGCTTGGCTTCGTAATGGTTATTAATCGAACCCGCAAAAATATGAGTCAATCCCAACAGGTACAAACTACAACCTACTGTGATTGGACCCACCTCCAGTGGTGTTGGATTTTTTTTGAACTGTATGAGAAAAAGAAATGTTACCAAATATATATATATATATATATATATATATATATATATATATATATATATATTTGAAAAATATTATCTAAGAGAATGATTTAGTCAAATTTGAAAAAGGCTACTTAACATTAAGTTTTTTATTTTTGTTAGTTAAGAGGAGAGGATATAATTGAGATTAAAAAATAAATATATCAAGAGATCAAATAGTTTACAATATAGATAGATAGATAACCCTCGCGGCTCACAAAAGAAACATTATTTGGGAACCGGGTGTTTTTAACATGGTGATGGTACGTAGTAGGAGCGAAGGAAACGCAGTACGTAACTCTATGCAAAATGCATTCAAGAAATATATTTATGTTTTGAAAAATCGGTTTGGAAATGTAAAATGTTTAGGGAAATTTTATGTTTCCGAGCAAAATTAAGGATAATACAAGATGAAAACTACACCTAACTGGGCGACAATAATAGGGCTACGTACATGGTGAATACTACCAAGTACCAACAATAGTCGCTAAGCGAGATAAATCAACAAGTTTATATTATTACATTCATCGGTAGTGTTTCAATGGATACAGGATTCATTGGATAGGATTGAAACACAAATTCACAACCTAATTTAAGAGTCGCTAATAAACAAAATACCCTCTCCAAGTTTGCAATGCCTCGTCTGATATACTCGGATTAACTGCACGTATATCGACATCATACTGACTGCAGTACAATTATAAATTTAGAGTTATGGCACACCTATATTTGTTTTTTTTAAAAATCGCATGTTGTTGTCAGACAATTTTGTGAAGGAAATAGGATTTTCTAATTAATAATAATTATATTAAGCAAGCAAGGAGTGGAAATATATATATTTGGTTTCTATTCCTCCTTGCGAATTGGAATCCATCCTTGTCACAACTACAATACTGCGAGTGAGAATTAATTAAATAGTACATACCTTTTAAGTATATGCCAAACAAAATTTTGTAATGGCAAGAATGTGAGTGATAAGTAAAATAGGGGAAGAAGTATAGAAGAGTTAAAAAAAATAATTAATTAAACATGATACATAACATATGTAAGTACGTATATACAGCACCTGTCGTTTCAAAACGAAAGACATATATAAGTTCAAAATTTACTTACTAATTATTTACTTTGATAACCACGAGAGCAAGTTACTACCCTCTTTTATTGATCCTCCCTCTAAAATTAACCACTTATTCTAAGTACGGTGTCTAAAGAACAATCATATGTGACAAAAACGATTCAGTGTCCACAATTGAATGCAACTTTACGTAGAGCTTAACCGTTCAGCCTGCCTTTCTAAAGAATGTTATGGCTCAACTTTTTCCCACCATAGCAATAATAATACCATCCCCCTTCCACATTTTGGCCTCTTTTTTGTTTTGCCCATTGATATATGTATAAAAGAAAAAACAAAACAAAACCATTTTATACATTTTATTATTTTTCTTGTTCTATATATCCACCTTATATTAGAAATTTTGTGGTCCTTAGCTAGACATGATCAAATAGCCTGCAGCCCGCGGCCCGGCTTAGGTCCGGCCTAGACCCGGCCTGGTCAAGGACTGGCCTAGTCAAAGCCTGGCCCAGGCCGGCCTGGCCAGCCAGGCTGACAACAGACCACCTTTTTTTGTGATTAATGCGGTCTGGCCTAGTCTTCCCAAAAATCTGGCCCGCCACTCGGCCCGGCCCTCGGCCTGGACCGGCCTGATGCCTCGGCCTGCCTTCCCAAGCCTGCGGCCTGGTCCATTTCTTGCCCGACCTTGGTTGATAAAAATATTATATATATATATATATATATATATATATATATATATATATATATTATATATATATTAATATATTAAGTAATTGAAAATCTCAATTAACTTAAGGCCTGGTAGGCGATAGCTAAAAATTTAGTTCTGGTGTGTAAACTCTTTTATAGATAGGAGTTGGGTAGAGAAACTTTGTATTGGAGTGATGTGGGACTTATGGTATGTACACTATTTTATAGATAAGAGTTGGGTAGAGAAACTTGGTATTGGGGTGATGTGGGACTATTACAAAGCCAACTAAAAGAGCAACCTCTTTACTACTTTCATCAGTACTAGTGGCACTTGTTCCAACCTCTTTGTTTAATGTATTGTTCGGCTAAAGCTACTGCCACCAATTCCCTTCAGAAGCTGCAAGAGATTGAAATAACAAAGCTGCAGGGGATTGTTTCTTGAAATCATTGTATAATCAAAGGATGAACCAAATCAATAGTTTTAATTTTTCTCCAAAAAATGCCCATATGTGCAATATGAAGGTCATTTTAGTATATCCATTAGCAATGAAACTCCCTCAAACCAAAATTTTAAAAAGAAGACTTTTCATCCCATAATATGAAAAACAGTTGATTAAAAAATCAATCAAATTTCTTATTTGGTTTAATTCACAAGAACTAGCCTTGTTTTACAACAACTATCCAGTCTGAGCAGTAACAACAAATGATGTTGCCCAACCTTAGCATATTGGAGTTGTTATGGTCACTGGTTAGCAGCAAAAGTGCAAGTCTAAAGGTAGAAGAGCTTGATTTGGCAATTTTTGGTCAGTAGAACATAGAAACTTTCATATTCATCTTTGTCCTCGCCATTTGCACCCAATGGAATTAAGCAACGAGAACAATGGGCCATGTCAAAACCTCTAGATGGATACGGTAGCTTTATAGTTCCAAGCACACCAATGACTGATGGTACTCCTCTTTCCAAAGCAAATTGAACTTGTGCTTCATGCGAGTCTCTAGGTGCAAATGACATGGCTAATATATATTTTTTTTGAACAGGTATGCACCCCAACTTGCAACCTAAGCACAACCACACACCATATGCAACAATAATCAACAACACAAAACAATAACACAATCCAGAAACCACCTGCAGAAATGAAAGTGACAATAATAAAAAAAAAACTTGAATCACATATGATTTATTACCCCACCAGAAGAGTTCACAACTCACAAGTATGTAAGAGAATTAGGAAATTTTAAAAAAGTCACATTGAGTACTAGGTGAGCTTAAACAACATTTGTACTTATGGTTTCCCAAAAGAATAAATAGCATTTGTGCATAAGACCTTTGAACAGATGTGCTAAATTCATACAGTTATGTTAAAAGTATATTGTCATTCAAACATTTGATGCTAATACAAAGCTCTCAAAATCAGTTTTTGGTTTTGGGGCTTCGGGCTTCCAAGGTAGAAGCAGGGGGGAGTATTACTAGGCAGGCGGTGGTGCACAAGAAGAGTTACTAATGTACAAGACTACTACTCTCACATCGATTGTTCGAATAAAATTCAGAGTTCTTTAGCACTAAAAATAAGGCAATAGACCAATGATTTTTTTACAAGACTATTACTCCCACATCGGTTGTTTGAATAAAATTCAGAGTTCCTTAGCACTAAAAATAAGGTAATAGACCAAATAATTTTTTAATGTTTAGCCAATCTTGGGCCTGCTTCGCATTTTGTAGGAGAAATGGTCTAAGGCTTTAATTAACTTGGCAGGGCCTGGCTCGGTCCGGCCTGCAGGTATAAGCAGGCCAAGTTTTTTTGGGACAAATTCGGCCTGGCCTGGTCCGAAAGATACAAAGTTGAGGCCTGGCCCGGCCTGGTCAACGGTCAATGCCTGCCAGGCTTGGGCCGGGCCAGGCCGATCCGGGCCAGGCCGATCCGGCCTGTTGTGCAAGTCTATCCTTAGCTATGAAGGGATCGAACAAAATTACCATATACCTACCTTATAGTAATTGAAATACAGTCTTTGTTATATATATTATTATTATTATACACACATTTATGTATATATATATGGGGATCAATCCGTTGATAACATTCTAAAAAATGATATATTTTTACAACAGATCTTAATTGTTTAAACTGAGATCTGATGGTTAAAATAGCCCTTGTCCGCAATTTAATTTTCAAGACGATGTTAAATGTCTAAAATAACCTCAACATTCAATTAATACACTCATTGTCCGCAGTTTAATACTGCGGACTGTAATTTTTTTTAATTAATACTCTTAAGTCGAACTACCTAGATTGATACTATCAAAATGAGATGACATCCAAAAATAATTATTATAAATTAGGAAGAACTCAGTTTTATATTTAAAAGTATAAATTTTATATTTCACGTCGTCGTTGTATATTCATCATATTAATAAGAATAAGAATACACAAGAAGAAATAAAAAATTATAAAACATATACACACACATATACACATATATACCAGTTCTGTCACGTAATAAAAAATAAATATAATTTTTTTAATTTTTGAAAATTAAGTCGTGTAAGATGTATGTACAATTGTAGTTTGTGTACAAATATATTTATCGATTTAAACGACCTAAACGAAGAAGGACTGATAAACAAAAGTAAGGTAAACCATGTCACCTATTAAAAAGGAATAATTTGATATAACAAATAAAAATTGGTTTAGCATCTGCAGTGCTAGTTAAGTTACAAAAACCATATGGATAATTAATTAGCAAATAGAGAAAGAGACAGCGTAGAATTAATAGACTTATAGCCCAAAACTATGTGGTCAAATATTAATGAGTTGGCCTGTCTTATTAACAAAAGAAATGAATGAAAGTGACCATAAATCTGCTTCTTATTTTTTTAAAAATTTATTTATGCAAGTTCTTGGCCTCTAGCTAGCTACATTAATTGTAATCGAAGAAATTAGGGATTCCATTCCTTTATTTGATATTTTTCCTTTACCCTAAAGCTATCATTTTCAAGTAAATCATCTAATTTGCTTGATCATAGGCTTTCGATGTGTCAACTAGAAGGCAATTATATCAGATTGCTAGTACTTTTTCTGCTCAGTTAATTTATATATTATACGATCCTTATTAAGTGTCGGTTGTGCTATGAAAGACATATCATACCAATTAAGCAGTTTGATTAAATTTGGATAAAGACTTTACTTAACATTAATTATATATTGATCGGTGGATGACTTCATTTTTTATAAAAAGCTCATATGATAAAAAGCTACTACTATATTATTAGTAATTGTTTAAGGGATGCCTCAAATAAGTGGGTTCCACCTGATAAGTCAATAATTTAATTTGTGCACAATGATGAGGAATGCACCAGTCAATTTGCAACGAAGTTAAATCTCGAGTCCATCTAATATGTTGTTTTAATAATATTTATAATTTATTTAAAATATTATAATTAAAAATATTAATAATAATAATTTAAAATTTTTATATACATATTTAAATATATCATATTAATCGATATAAGATGTTGCACAATTAAGAGATAAAAACAAAAAATTAAATAAAATTTGACTACTACACACAATCTTGAGATATCAACTTGATTAGGCTGGGGTAAAAAAAATAAAAATTTAAAATAGTTTGTTTTTCTCTGTTTTAAAGCAATCACTCAAGGTATGCACGGGATATAAAGTAGTTCAACAATTCTGTAAAAAAAAATTAAACAATTTATATGTAATATTTCAATCGCAGTGATATGTTCAGAATCTACTCTTCGCCCTCAAAATTAAAATATAAACATCTGAATTGCAATGGCATGTTTATTCTCTGTTACTAAGTTTTAAAATAGACAAAAAAAATTAATTTTTTTGTTCAATTACTTTGTTATTGACCATTTTTTCCAAAACTTCTCACCAAAAATGAAAAAAATTAGACAAAAAACTAAATTACATAATATCATCTTTTATAATTTTTATTTTACCTTTTTTTTAATAAACATAATAAAACTAATATAACAATAATTTAGTAATTTAAGTGTTAAACTTAAATTTACTTTTCTTTTTTTATAAACTTAATAACAATATAAAAAATATATATATAATTTTATTATTATTATAAATTTAGTTTTCTATTCTTTCTCTTTTCGTCCCAAACACAAATAGTGTTAGAATCTGCCCACCCCTGTCATCTTACAACGTAAACATGCATGATGTAGACAAACAACCATGTCATCGAGGACTTAATTACAATTATATATCACAGACAGTTACGTTGTCCCCTGTTGTGCTGCTTTCATTTGCCGACACAATATGCTTCTTATAAATATTTACTGTAGTATTAAAAAAGCAACAGACTCTCTACGTGATTGAGAATTTTATGTAATTATTCTTTTTATATATACATATATATATAAACAATGAAGACATACTTAGGTTTTTATAATGCAAGCATGATAGTAGATAATCAACAAAGAATAAATGTTGGTGAAAATAAAATAAAATAATAAGAATAAATGAAATGATAAGTTAGAAATTCACTCACTTTATAATCTAAAAAAATAAAAATAGATCTATACATTTGAAAAAATAATAATAGACGTTTAAAGTTTTTATATCAAATAATGTATCAAATGATGTAATATTATTAATTATATTAGTTAAACACATTTTTTATAATTAATTATGTCATAATGTATTATTTGTCTTATTCGACTTACTGTGACATTTTTAAAGATATATTTAAGACAAAATAAAAAAAAAATATGTCCTTAATTTTAAAATAAATAGAATATGCATTGACAAAAAATAAATATCAAGGGACCTTATTAACTTAGTAGTTGGGACGGAGGGATTACCATTTACATGGAGACGCCAGACAGTGCACAAATACAAAATATAAATTCAAATATTAATAATATTTATATTATTAAAAAATAAAATTTAATATTAAAATTTATATTATATTTTATTTTTTAATAATATAAATATTATTAATATTTAAATTTATATTTAATTTCTATATTTATAGACTTGTCACAAATAAATATAGACGTACCATAAACAAAACTTTTTGTTGGTTCGTGGAGCGGTGGAACCGTGGAAGTAAAGAAAATAGAATAAAAATAAATATAGTGGAGAGATATTATTATTTAGAGCATTCAAAATGGACGGTGGAGGTATCAAAATTTTTACGTTATACTGCAATTTTGACTTTAGAATTTTTGATGCGGCATTGTCAAAATGGGTGTACCTAATCCTACTTCAAGCAACGGCCAGGTAATTCTTTCTTCTTTCTAGAAAGGCACGTGTAACTCGACTAAAAAAAAATATGAGTTTAACTTAAATTTATTAATAATATAATTTAAATTTAAACATAAAAAATAGTTTAAATAAAAATACGAGTAAAATCTGAGTAAAATTATACTCGATTAATTTAAAATTCAAACTACTTGAATTTTCAATCATAATTCGATACATACTCTCGATTGATATATATTTAAATAGATACTCGATACATTATTTTAAAATATATACAATTTTTTTTTTTGAATAATTAGTTATTATTATTTTTATTTATAATTTTATATTTATAAAGTGTAATTATAATTATATTTTCTTATTTCTAAATAAAATAATAAGTTCTATTAGTAATTGTATGTATTATAAAGTTAATTGTTATGTAGAGTCTTGAATTCGAGTTTGAATTTAAAGTTTGTGAATAATTTGAATATAATTCGATCCGAGTCGAATCGAATTCAAGTAAAGAAATTTTGAGTCAAGTCGAATTTGAATAATTTTCTTAAAATATAATTCGACTCCAAGTATAAATTTAATCTTACAAGTTGAATCTAAATAACTTAGAATTCAGATCAATTTGACTCGTTTACAGTCCATGATGTAATAACAAAAAAAAGGTTAAAGAAATTCTTAAGTTAAAAAAAAAATGTATCAATTTTTATATATATAACGGAGGATATATAACGGAGGCTCATTTGGTCGATTAATTTTTTTTCCAAGTTTAATTATTACATTTTAAAAAATTATATTTTATTTTTAAAATTAAATAATATTTATATTGTATCTTTTAAATTAAAATTTAAAATTAATCACATATGAATTTAAATTAAGTTAGGTGTATCCGGCATCCCGGCCGAAGTGTCTATCATTCGCATTATTTGATATTTTTTGAAAATAATTTGATATAAATCCCAAAATATCTTTTCAGGAAATAAAAATTGTTTTATTAAAATTAACGCCACCTACAGGCTACAACAGCTAGCTAGATTCATGCCTGCCGATATATATATCTCTATATAGGCACACATTCTTTCTCTCTCTCTACTCTCCCTTGTTCTATCCAATATATTCTTTCTCACCTTCTCTCTCTGTTTTATGTCGGTCTCTTCTTACGCCAGTTAGGGTTTGTTTAGATCCAGAAATTCTGGTCATGGAAACAGAGATTTAACGATATATACTATAGGTTTTTCCTAAATTTGGAGCTATGTGGCAAGAGTTTGATGAGAGCCGATTAGTGTTGTTGTTGATCAACCTATGATCATTGCTGACGGTGCGGAGAACATATACGACGTCGTTTAGTGAACAAAGAATATAAGAAGTGTATGAGTGATTATTTCTTTAGGTTTCATTGTTTATGCTTCTTTGTGAAAGATTCCAGGAGAAGAATTAGGTGGGATTGTTCTTTTGTCATCCGAAGTCGAGGTCGTTGGGGCAAATGTGGCTAAGCATTTCTTCAATCAATCAATTAATTCAGTTCCTATCTCTCTCTGTCTCGAGTGATTGATCTGAAAAATCTATATTTTAAGTGCTTGAACTCAGGTTTTGCCGAATTTGTTTCCAAATTACACTAAGAAATGCAGCAAGATCACCGAAAGAAAGTGAGTAGTTGTTTAATCTCCCGTTCCAATTTATGTTTCTATGTTCATGATCTTATTTGTGAAGTGAATTGCTAGTGTTGATTTCCTAAATATGATTTTTTTTTACCCAATATATGAAATTTTAAAATTTTAGAGTTTAGGGTAGAATGTTGGTCATGTAGAAGACATCTTTACTCTTTGATTGCCAAAAAATAGCAATAATGGACGAGCCATAAGAAATTTGTTCTTTTCTGGTATATATGGATTAACCAAAAAATAAATTGTTTACTTCTTTTTTCTCAGGCATCTATTTAAAGTTTTATATTTTGCGTAAGTTACTAGCTGTCTTAAGCGTCTTTGGTTCCATCTTTATGGATTATTTTGTTTTAATATTTAGTAGTATATAGGATTCTGTACCTTAAAGTAGTTTTCCACCCTTATATATATGTTTTGGTATTCTGAATCATAGTTGTTAGAATCTTACGATACGCGATACATATCTTATCATATGATACGGAGACAATTCGATACGTATCGTAAGGTGAATCTAAAATGATTGTGTATTTTACGATTCAATTACAATTCAATTACGATTTGATACGATTCTTACGATACAATACAATGCACGATACTTTTTAAAAGCAATTAACTTGAAAAAGTTTTCGTATAGATCCAAAACACTAAAAATAAAACTTTTAATCTTTTTAACATTTCAGTTGAAGAAATTTTCTAGTACAAACATATTTTATATCGTTTCATGAGTCAATAATCACTTTTTAGAGAATTTTATCTAATTAAAAATAACGCTTTATTTTTTCTATGTCACTTTCTATAAGCAGACATGTAAATCTCCACTTGTTAATTCGAATTATTCTCTTTTGTTTTATAGATTAAAGGTGAATCTGAATTTTCGTTTTTTCTTGTTACTCTATAAAGATTACTGAAATAATATCTAATTAATTAATTTAGAGTATTTTGACTACTGTTTAACTTTTAAATTTATTTTTAGTCTATAATAATATTTACTTGATTACTTTTATATATAGTCAAGCTTGTGTTTTATATGTTTAAATATATATTACTACATTTTTTTATTTTGTTTTCATATCTTACGATACAATTCACGATACGATACACGATATTGGTATTTTCGATACACGATACGATTCACGGTTTAACAACTATGCTCTGAACTTTTTTCCCTTTTGAAAATTAAATTTATATACTTTGCATTATGTATTTTCTCAGAAAAAAATATACTCTTTATCGGGATTCATATTAATTTTGATTTGACATTCACATTACTATGTATGCACGGCTACAGAAGGATTGATCTAATTTTAGGGCATGAGAATTTGGCCTTTCTTTGCTTTCACATGTCCTATAAGTTTTGAAATTTGAGTTGGAAATATGTTGGATCCGTTAGAATGTGGCATGGAAAATGTCATGTTTGGATGTAAACCTTGATCATAAGGACATGGGAAAGAAGTTACTGTTCTATTTGGTATTTATGTTTTGTGGAGATTACTTGTATGAATTGACTTGAATCAGTGCTCCTATGTTGTAGAATTCAACAGAGATGGAATTTTTCTCAGAATATGGTGATGCCAGCCGATACAAAATTCAGGAGGTTATAGGGAAGGGAAGCTATGGTGTTGTTTGCTCAGCCATTGACACCCATACTGGTGAGAAAGTTGCAATAAAGAAAATACATGATATATTTGAACATATCTCTGATGCTGCTAGAATTCTGCGTGAGATAAAGCTGCTCAGGCTACTACGACATCCGGACATCGTGGAGATTAAACACATTATGCTCCCTCCATCTAGAAGAGATTTCAAAGATATTTATGTTGTGTTTGAGCTCATGGAGTCGGATCTTCACCAAGTCATCAAAGCCAATGATGATTTGACGAAGGAGCACTATCAGTTCTTTCTTTACCAGTTGCTTCGAGCACTAAAGTATATTCACACAGGTAAATGTCACCAGTCGTCTGTATTTGAATCGAGGCTGACATTGTTGACTGATCAGTGGCACTATTAGTTGCATATCTATTTGTGTGCGTGTATAGAAGTTTCCATTCAAGTATTTTAACTTTACCCTTCAGAGTAATTAGGCTTATATTTTATTACTTTTCTGCAGTGGATGCAATTATATTTTAATACTTGTTGATTAATATTTTACGCTTTTTTTGGCTTCCTGGGATTGGAGCACCGAGTCAGGCTTAATGGAATTTGGATTATTCTGACGGTTAACTATTTTTCTGCAGCAAATGTCTACCACCGTGATTTGAAACCAAAAAACATATTGGCAAATGCTAATTGTAAGCTTAAAATTTGTGATTTTGGCTTGGCAAGAGTTGCTTTCAATGATACACCAACGACTATATTTTGGACAGTATGTGATCCAGAATTATGATACATGCATATACAACTTTCATTCTTTCAGCGTTTTAACTACAGGAGTCTATATAAATTTTCACAATGATCTACTTACAGGATTATGTTGCTACAAGATGGTATAGAGCTCCAGAACTATGTGGGTCGTTTTTCTCTAAGGTATGGTTTGCGTACTTGTCTGGATTATTTTAGTTTCACCTGAACATTAGAACCATGGTCCATGATCAATAACGCTTGAGATATTTTGATTTCTTGTGTTTACGTTGTCATGTTGAGCTATAGAGATTAATGCAGAAAACACCTTGTGGACCTGTTGGTTTGACCCTTTTTAGCTTTTTAAACCCTGTGATTTTTTAAAAATTCATTGGACCATGAGGTATGTTCAACTATTTCAATTGAATACCGATGTTTATATTTTTTATTTTATTTTATTCTTTTTTTGGTGACGTTTAGTGTTGAGATGATTAATTTATGGTACCTCTTTGCATCTCGTCTAGGGTTGTCATAATTTTGAGAATCTGGGAATTAATTTTGAGAAATTGTTAGTATTACTTGAGAAAAAGAACAAAAATAAAAGCCATCAGCGTAAAACTTGAGCTTCGCTTGCTGCTGGTTGTTTGAAACCATTTAAAGTACCTTAAGGTTCAATATGTAAAATAAATTTTAATAGGGTTTGAAGGCTAAAATGTTATCAAATGTCAGGATTATTTTGGTATCAATCTCTGGATCTATACTATTACAAAGGTAAATTAACTTCTAGATAGACTTGATGTAGAAAAGTACAAATAAGCTAATAAACAGAATGGGAAAATGGGACTTTCAGTGACCTTTCTCAAATTTTCATGCCCTACTTTCTATAATGCTATTAAGCTCCCTTCTCTTTGCCATTCCAAGAAACGGACATATTTTGATAGTGTCTAGTTTAGTCTTATTTGACATTTTTTTGAGAACGTCTTATTTAACATTAGTTTTATGTTTATGTGTTACTGGAATTGTTCACTTTCTGTGTTGTTATGTCTTGTTCATCACGAAGTATTTACGTAGACTTAATATTTGCTGGACAAGGGCATGGGTCTCTTGATCCTTATCTGACAAATTAAATTATTTGGTTCGCATATGGACTGGCAGGAGGTTTAGATTGTTTGTGCAGTAAAAGAGGTGTAATATTATCTTCAAGTCATTTTGATATTGGATTTAAGAGAAAGTCGGTCCAAAAATATTGCATGTTCTTTCAGTTCATAAATTGTTTGATAATCATCGGGAATGTGGGTTTGTCGAGGATTTTTCCTAAACCCTTGCAAGGATGAGTGATGTCTTTCTTATCCTTTTCTTTTTCTATTTAAAGCTTCTACTCATGTGTTTCAATTTGAGCTCCAATTATCCCCAATCACATCCCCAAAGTCCCAAACCCAACAAGCCCTAATTGGTTTTCTCCCTTTTCGTATCTTTTGTTCTTTTCTAAGACGCAAGGATTTGATTTGCCATATGGGGGGAGGGGGGAAGGTTACCTAGAACGTGGTTCGTTTTGGTACGTGATACACTACATAGCTAAAACACAGTACGCTAAGGTATTTTTTATGTAAGTTTTATAGTTAAGAATTCTCTTAGAATTTAAATGTGATAAGCCTAAGTTTTATAGAAGATTTTTAGTTTAATCAAGAAATTGATTGTTTTATAAATAATCTAGTACAAATGTAATTTATGAGCATCCAATACTAAGTTATAATATTGATAATTGTGCAATTATAGACCAAACTACAAATAAATTTTTCGGTACACTAAATTTAAAGTATTGGTATATACGAGTAGCATGTTCGGGCAATGAGAGTATGGTACACAAGTACCAATACCTGGTTTCATTAGGGCAATGAAAGTATCTGGTAACTTTGGTCATTTGATGGTTTGGGAAATCTCAAAAAGTGGGATTCAAGTTCGGCGGGGATTTGATACATGTATAAATATTAAATAAATTTATTTACTTTCATATAATTATATGTAATGAATTAATGTATACACGCACATACATACATTTTTCAAGAAAAAGCCAAAGTTTTTATACGCTAATACTATCTATCAATCTATGAAATGTAATAAATAATTCTTATAAATATATATAATTAATATATGTATAAACAAGCTTTTCAATGGCTGTAAATAATATTTCATGAATTTTAAAAAAAAAATCAAGAAAAACCAATTTTTATATACTAATACGAGATAGGAATTTATGAAATATATTAACTAATTATTATATTAATTTCCTAGGTAGAATTAGTATAGATATTTCTTGTACTATATAATATTTGTATTATAAGTAATTCTTATCATTAGAGGAGGGGGAAGAAGAAAAACTAAAGAAGAAAGAATCCTGCCAAATCTAGAAGAATCCCGAATTTGGTTTTGGGGATTTGCCTACATACAGAAAAATTCTTGCTTCTTAGGTTCTATTTAACATTTAACACACTGAAGATGTCCATATATATTCTTATGCAATTCTCTTAAATATCATGCAGTTATACACTTTATCAATCAAACCATTTCTGACCCCTCCCTCATCCTTGTAATTAGTGAAGTCTGAAATTATCAGTTACACAACTCTGTTTTCTTAAGCGGCCATGTGAACCTGAAAATTTGGTTGATCTGTATGTATCATTTGTAAGGTGAGACCGTTAGAGTATCTGGCTGCCTATTACGTTGTTGGAGAATAAATTATGGTTCCTGGTATATGCATAATTACTTTGTTGGAGAATAAATAATGTGTCAGGTGCAACACTGTAATGTTTGACTCGAGTTATCATTCACGAACTTGAACTCTTAAATTTTTATTTTTTGTACCTTTCTAGAAGAGGTATTATTTTGGATATCAGGTTGTATTTATTAGTTTTTACAGAAGGTATTTGTCCATAATTTTTTTTATTGAAACATGTGTGTATATCTTGTTATAAGGATAATAAATATAAAATCTCATACTTTTCATACTTTGATGCAGTATACACCTGCAATTGATATATGGAGTATAGGCTGCATTTTTGCGGAGGTTTTAACAGGGAGGCCACTCTTTCCTGGAAAGAATGTCGTTCATCAGTTGGATTTGATGACGGATCTGCTAGGGACACCTTCAATGGACACCATTTCTAGGGTATGTTTCTTCCCCCTAATTTACTTCAGGATCAGATTGCTAAAGTCCATGTTTATTCTCCGGGCCTCAACAAACTTGCTTTGGATATCAAGTTTATTGTGTTTTCCTTCAGGTTCGGAACGAAAAGGCCAGGAGATACCTTACTACCATGAGGAAGAAGCAACCTGTGCCTATGGGAAAGAAGTTTCCTAATGCAGATCCTTTAGCATTGCGACTATTGGAAAGGCTACTTGCGTTTGATCCAAAAGACCGGCTAACTGCTGAAGAGGTTTATCATTGGATACTTAGACCTTTTGTTTTATCATATTTTATTCATATGTTGATGTAGGCATGTAGTGAGAGTCGTTCTCAGCTTTGATATTCTATATTCTGTAATATTTTCTGGATTAGTTGGATAGATTCTCAACATTCTATATTCTATCTGGTGTGCAATCAGGCACTGGCTGATCCTTACTTCAAGGGACTTGCCAAAGCCGATAGAGAACCGTCTTGCCAACCAATTTCAAAGATGGAGTTTGAATTTGAGAGGCGAAGGGTTACAAAGGAAGACATTCGTGAATTAATTTTTCGTGAGATTCTTGAATACCATCCTCAGTTGCTCAAAGATTACGTGAACGGAACAGAAAGAACCAATTTTCTATACCCAAGGTTACAATGAATTAGTTATTTCTTATGTATAAAACATCTCCCCTTTCGAATTGTCTGTGTTCTAACTTCTTCTGATTTTTGTGCATGTATTTATGTAGTGCTGTGGACCAATTTAGGAAACAGTTTGCTCATCTTGAAGAAAGTAGTGGTAAAAGTGGGCCGGTGATTCCGCTTGAAAGAAAGCATGCGTCCCTCCCCAGGTAGATACAATTCTTGAGTACTTTTGTTTGGAATCTCAGTATCTATTTTTGATTAGCAAATCTCAGTACCTTTTCTGAATTAATTTTTTCAGTACAATCATGAACGGTTATTAGGTACATACATATCAATTGGACTTTGAGATCAATCAATCTATGTAGTTTCCAGAATTATTTTTATTACTATGTAACTGAATTTTGATATTTAGCATGTGGTCCATGAAAAGCATGTGAAAATACTCTCCATACAAGCCACAGCACTAGCATTAATGATAGGCAGTGCGAAAAAGGTTTTCTTGGACAATTTATAGGAGAATTTTGTTTCTATAACCCTGTCAGGAGGTTGTGTAAGTGTTGGGGTTGAAGACCAAGTGCGCAGAATGCGGAACTGAGACCTATTAAACTAGCTAGGGTTGAGATTGTCTAAAAATATATTTTTTAGTTTTTTTTCCCTGCGTTTAGTAAAAGTAGCGTTTTTATTAGATTTTGACTTTTGAGTCGCTGTTTCTTGTGATTTTATAGTAAAATTTGTTCCATTGACTGTTGCAGGTCTACAATTGTACATTCAAATACAATCCCACCTAAAGAGCATCAAAATGCTGCCACCTTGAAAGATTGGCAACTTTCAGAAGATTCATGTAATAGGCACTCCAGTGAGGGTGATGGAATTCCTGGAAGTCTGTCCAGAACCTCACAAGCACCACAAAGGATTCCAATGGGTAATCTTAACTTCTTGTTGGAAATAATTATACATCGTACTGTTTAAGTTACATATTTTGGGTTAAATGTTCAAACCTGTTTGTTCTTCAGCCAAACCAGGAAGAGTTGTGGGGCCACTCCCACCTTATGAGAATGGAAATCTCATTAAAGAACCATATGACCCTAGAACA
The DNA here is from genome assembly GCA_947179155.2 of Hedera helix. Lineage (NCBI taxonomy): Eukaryota > Viridiplantae > Streptophyta > Magnoliopsida > Apiales > Araliaceae > Hedera > Hedera helix. Next base: position 40,380,452 of record OX359283.1, on the reverse strand, counting down.
TTGGTGAGAAATGCAGTCGCCCCTTCGCAGGTGGTTCCTCCAGCATACTGTTACCGCCGGAATGGCACAGTAAAGCAAGAAAGATCTATGGAGATGGAGGACTTGTCTTCACAAACAAAACATGTCCCTCAATGTGGCATGGCTTCCAAACTTGCTCGTGAGATAGCCATAAACATAGAAACAGATCAATTTTACATGACCCGAGCAGGAGTGACGAAGAGGGATCATATTGATGACAGGATTGCAGTTGATACAAACTTGTTGCAGGCCAAATCTCAGTACAGTAGGATCGGTGCAGCTGCCGCTGCTCACAGAAGAGTTGGGGCTGTTCAGTTTGGTATGTCGAGAATGTACTAACGGGGGAGTCAAGGCCGTGTTTGATGCTTGCGTTCATAAACGGAGGACGTTTTCCTTTGAAGACCAGTTGGCTGGTTCTCGTGTGTAGGGCAAAATTGTTCTTGATCATGAGATACCACGGCAGTGCGTGTACATACAGTGTTACATAAGAAAATCTATGTTGGTGGGTGTACACGTGGTCTACAAGGGTTCCTGGGTATCGGTCTTGGGGGAGTGAAAGAACTAGTGTATCATATTGAATCAGTTCTGGAGTGAAACCCTACTTCTTTAGTTTCTTCGTTCCTCTCAATCTTGTAGTTCGTTGGGGCATGCTGTATGTTTGTTTTTTCCCATCCCTTTCATAGGAAGAAGGAACCCAAAGGACTGTAAATGTGGGAACTAAAACAATTTGAAAACAGACTACATTATGTAATGCAAAAAAAAAAAACAAAAAAAAACTAGTCTCTCAAGTGTTCCCTTGTGATATTGTAGACTTTTATTGTACTTTTTTCGTTATAAATTATAAGATTTTGAAAAATTAATTTTAAATATTTTTAAATTTAAAATTAAGATGAATTTATTTTGTTTATATAAATATAATTATAAATATTATAAACTAATTTAAAATAATTATTAGGTATAATATTTATTAGTCTAAAAAATTTAAATGAATTATGTTAATTTTAAGTTTACAAATATTTTAAATTAATTTTTAAAAAATTAATAATAATTTTATAATTTGAAAGGAAAGGGTATATCAGTATGCTAAGACCTAAGAGCGTGTTGCTCTAAATCTAACTATTACAGCCTTGACTATCAGATTGAACTTTCATTTTTGGTCTGGGTGATATATATATATATATATATATATATATATATATATATATATATATATATATATGCATTCTACGAAAAAGTATTATTTTATTTTATTCATAATTAATTTGATCTTAGTAAATTTGTGAAATTCTAAGATTTAAATTAATGTTAATTTATTTAATATTAATTTTAATTTATACAATAGTTAATATTGTAATTTACACAAAAAATATTATCAATTATAGAATTGTTATTTTAAAAATTAAAATAAATTTACACCGCAATTTATAATTTTAAAATTTCACGAGTTACTTTATATAAGTTTCACGAGTTACTTTACACCGCAATACACTACCTCCGTTCTTAAAAGTATGTGTGAAATATAAGTTTTACATGAATTAAAAAAAAAATTAAAGGTGGGCATCTATAGTAAACCAATGCAAGTATATTAATAATTTCTATTTTTTCTGTAAAACGTAATGGACCCATTTAAGTATAATTTAAAAAAAATTAACATTTTCACAATTTTTGTTGTTGATATTTTTACAATATATACCTTACTTACATGAATGTGTGTTTCGTTTATTATTCATGTGAGGAGAATTGTGAAATTATTAAATTATCTTATAAAAATATTAATTTTTAATTTTAAAATCAATTAATATTTATGCTTATTTTATAGAGTATTTATGTATTATACTGTTGTCATAATTTTATAAATAAAATAAGAAGTTGTACTTGAGAACATATTTGGGGAGTAGTATTGAAAGTATAGATTATACAGTACTTCATTTACTTGTATAAAAAACTGATCACAAAAAGTTTGACTCAATTTTATTATTATAAAAAAAAAATAGATGCCTCAATTTTATTATTTAAAAATAAAAATGAAAATAGCTCAGAAGCTACGAAAAAAGACGAGAATGTTCGAGAGGGGGGTGGACGGTGATCCACTCATGAGCACCGGTGGATCACTGGGTCTATTGCATGCTCGTTCCCCACATTCCCTCGTTGTTTCTAATGTTACATCCCGCTAATAAAGATATAGAATTTTGTCAAAACGATCAATGTTTTTTTATTAAATTTAAGGTGACAAAGACCACTTAAAAATAAAATTTTTTATACAAATATAATAATTAAACACAATTATTTTATAATTTTATTTATTTGTATTCTTATTACCTTCTTTACCTATAGATGAGTTCTTTAAAAATGAATGCCTACGCGCCTGCGACACAAAGCCCAACACTAGTCTAGTATGAGTCTTCTCCAAATCCCAATGAAAGACAGGCAGCCACCCGCTGGTTTCTTTATTGGAAACATCAACCATCCCATCCCCCTTACTGTAATTCCATAGCCAGAACCACCAGTCCACCACTATATCTCTCCCCGCGATCGGTGGCTGTCGCGGGCGTGCGATCGGACCCTCTTCAAATTACCACGTGACTCTCAATTTTTTATTCATGTAATTCTTTTCTGTCTTCGTGCTATAAAACAAGCTCTCATTTCTTCATTTTATAAATTGATTAACTGTTTAATTAATATGATTGATATAATAATAAAGTTGATGACAATACATCACTTTACCATCGTAAACTGGTATATCTTTTATAAATGAGGTTTTTCTATGAAATAGGAAGAAGAGTATACGTTTGATATACATATATTTTCACTTGAAAATAAATTGATGAAAAATGTAATTTCTGTTAAATTTAATAATTGTTTAAATCATTCTTCACGACTATTAAATTATTTGACAAACTTTGCATGTTATCTAACTTTGTTTAAATCATTCTCATGATTATATGAGAGATTAATGATTATAATCGTTATAACTAATTTGTTATGATAACGAGTTTTATTAGTAATAATTTTATAATATAATTTTAAATTTTAATGTACAAATACAATCATAACCATACCAGGCAGTAACAAGAATGTCGAGACTTTATTTTATGTTTTGTATCAAAAAGAGAAAAGAAATTTGGTGCTTCTAGTTCTAGCCCAAATTTAATTAATGAACTTTGTACGCTTGACTAACTCATCCGCTTGCTTCTAAACCTTGAAAATAAATTGGTATATGGCTTGATTGATCCATGTCATTTGTCAATCCTCAAAACCCATGCGTTTGTGAAAGAAATGTACAAGCAAGCAAGCATGCATTAGTATTTCAAACTCAAGTAATGGGTTGACTAAACAAAGAACTTTGTAGGGATCGTCGTGTGCTATTACTTTGTAAAAAAAGGGGTGGTCTTCGTCCCATGACTACTGACCTTTGAATCTGTTTTAGGTAGAGTAGGAAATACTCCTTTCTATATGGGCCAGTGTGGGTTGGGTCATGAGTCATCACATGATTTGACTCTATATTCTAAAAGAATAATTTAAATATTTTTTTGTCAACATGTAATATTTATGTGAAATATTCTATTACACACTATACTAATAGCACCATTAAATCATCTTCACTTGAATAACTGTCACATGAGTAAACATGTTGGATTACATTCTTACATAAAAAATTAACGTATTAAGTTGAGAATTTACCGTACTTATTAACTCATTTATATTTTTAAATTTACTCGATATGAGATTTATGTGAAATATCTCAACAGTAAATTTTTGAACTTTGATACGCTACTATTATTTGATTCGGACAATTCTACACACACAAATACCAAACACAAATTTCATTTTAACCATTAAAAAGTGGAGTTTAGCATGGATTTTCCCGTCAAACATCACTTTTTAATAATTGAATATGGAATTTGTATAAAAATTTATGTTTGGTATTTGTGTATATAAAATTATTCATTTGATTCAAGATTCAACAGCCGAATTTTTAAAGTATTTTCTTATAAGTCATGACTTTCACAATAAAGCCACAGTTTTTCGATCCAAAAAACATTTTTAATAAATGTTGAATTGAATGTTTTTAAAACTACTATTATACGTTAATATCATGACTAATATAATTATCTATACTATTAATTGAGAACTCATTTTCCTTAAAACTGTATAATATCTCTTTTCCGTTCTTTATCTCTAACTTCTCTCCTATTTTTTTTAATTCATATTTTACATCTTTTATTAAATAATTCAATTTGATTTTTAATTGTGTGTTCCACAAATACTAGTGTGTGTATTCATAAATTGCTTTGGAAACACTAAACATAACTTCGACTTTTTTTCATTCAAAACATTTCTAATAAAAAAAAAGGGTCATTTACATAAGTATACAACTTTTAGAAAATAATTACAAAAATAGTGCACTAACAAAAATAATTAAAAAAAAAGTGCACTAACAAAAATAATTACAAAAAGAATGCAAATGAGAGAGAAAGAAAAAACAGAGGAGAGGGAAAAGAGGACACCTGTCCCTCCCTCCCCCCGCTTCCGCTCCCGCCTCCTCCCTCCCCCCCGCTTCTGCTCCCGCCTCCCGCCTCCGCCTGCCTCCTCCTTCCCCCCTCCCTGCCTCCCTCCCTCCTCCGTCCCCCCTCCCCACCTCCCTCCTCCCTCCTCCCTCCTCCGTCCCCCCTCCTCTGTCCCCGCCTCCCTCCCCCCGTCTCCTCCCTCCTTCGTACTTCCTCACCGCCTGCCTCCCCCCTCCCCGCCTCCCTCCCCCCATCTCGTTCATACAAAGGTAACCAACCCTGTAATACAAAGGTAACTAAACCTTAATAAAGAAGGTAACAAACTTTTATTACAAAGGTAACCAAACTTTAATACAAGGTAACCAATCCTCAGTACATAAGTAACCAATCTTTAATACACATGTAACCAAACTCTTAATACAAAAGGTATCCAACCTTAAAACAAAGGAAACCAACCTTTAATACAAAGGTAACCAAACCTTAATACAATGGTAACCAATCTTTAATACAAAGGTAACTAAACTTTAATATAAAGGTAATCAACCCATAATACAAAAAGGTAACCAAACCTTAATACATATGTAACAAACCTTTAATACAACGGTAACCAAAAAGTAGGCGAAGGAGGTGGGGGGAGGGGGTGGCCACCACGATCAGATCTGGAGCCACCACGAGAGGAGGATGAGGGGCGGGGGTGGGGGGAGGAGGTGCGGGGGTGGGGAGAGGAAGGGCAGGAGAGACGGGGACGAGGACGGGGACGGGGGGGTGTCGGAGGAGCTGGGGTGGGGGTGAGGGTGAGGGTGGGGGTGGGGGTGGTGGTCGGGGGGAGGAGGGGTGAGGGCGGGAGGAGGCGGGAGGCGGGAGAAGGGAGGAGGAGGTGCGGGCGTGGGGAACGGGGGAGGCGGGCGGAAGAGATGGGGTGGGTGTGGAGGTGGGGGTGGGGGTGGAGGTGGGGGTGGGGGTTGGGCGGAGGAGTGGCGGACGCGGGGAGGAGAGTGACGCTACTAACTATAGAGAAGAAAGAAGATGGAGGAGATAAAATGGAGGAGAGAGAAATGAATAAAAATCATCTAATTTGAATTTTGAAATTTGAAACCAACTAACTACCCATTAAATCACTTACCTAAATTAAAGGAATAAAAATACACTAATTTATAAATTAAATATTGAAGATGTACTAATTTTGTAAATATTTTATGTATGTATTTTTATTGTAATATTTTAAAAAATATATTAGTAAATGTAAATCTCCCAAAAAAAAATGCTTCGTCTCCCCGTTCTACACACTAATACATAATTATGTCTATTCCCTCACAAATGGAAACTTGAAACCCAAAATTGTATGGGCTTATTATGTACCCAAACAAATGTATTTGATTACTTTCTTATGGGCCTTTAGCCGAAGTTTCCCAGATAGAAACAACCCAGTATTACTTGTAAAGTGGCCCAAAATCATACACCTTGTAGGTCCCACACGAATTTAGCACGTGTTCCCAAACACCTTAACCGAGTTTTGTTGGTTGAAAATGCCCCAGAAATTCAAAACCCTAATCCAATCAATAACCTTTAGAAAGGCCTTCGTCCAATCTCTTTAGAGTTCCTTTTTCTCTCCGTCTACTGAGAAATCTTCAACTTGCACTGAACTTATACAGTTGCGTTCCTCAGGAACTTAACAAACAGTGCATGAACTTACTATCATTTCAAATTTCTAAATATGTTTATCTGAATTTGTTTTTGCAGGATTAGCAATGGCAGATTCGACGATCATCAACGGCAATGATGGTACGGTTGAAATTGAAGATAATGACATGAACGATTCTAAGGTTCCAGCCTTGATGCAGAAGATCGCTGCCCTGGAGCATGAAAAAAGCGAATTGGTTCACGAAAACCAAGTGATTAACGAAGGGATCGAGAAACTAAAAGGAGAGATCGAAGCATTGGCGACTGAGAAAGAAACACTGAAGAGCGAAACCAAGGCTTTGGATTCGATTGCGGCTAGGGCTGCTGGACTCGAGATCGAGGTTTCCAGGCTCCAGCACGATCTAATCTCTTCAACGAATGAGTCGCAAGAAGCTAATGCTGAATTAGTGGAAATTAAAAGAGAGATGGAGGAACTGCGAAAGAGTGATTTAAATAAGGGTTTGAAGTTGGAAACTATTGAGAAAGAGAGGAATTTGTTGTTGGAAAAGATTATTAAGGATGGTGAGGGTGTTAAGGAATCGAATAGTCGAGTTAGTGACTTGGAGAAGAAAATTGAGGCATTGGAGATGAGAGATAGTAATTATAAGATTGAAAAAGTTAGGATTGAAGAGGAGATGAGAGTGAAAATTGATGAGAAAGAAGCACAGATACGGAATTTGCAGAATTTGGTTGAGGATCTAGAAGCAGTGATGGCGAGGTCAAACAAGGAGCGTGAAGAGTTGGAGATTGTGAAGAATGAGTTGGAAGCGCTTTTGAAGAAATCAGAGAGGAAGGTTAAGGATATGGAGAATAAGATGGGGTTACTGCATAAGGAGTTGGAAGGGTCTGAGAAAATGATTAGTGGGCTTAAAGAGAAGGCCGTCGAGGGTATTAATGGGAAAGATGTGGTTATGGAGAGGGGGATTGATGACGATAAAGGGTTGATGGGATTGAAGCTGGAGTGGCCAGTGGTGGCAGCATCGGCTGGCTCTATTGCTCTGGTGGCAGTGTTGTACCTTCACTACATAAGGCAAAGGTAAATTTAGTTGTTTGAGAGTCAGAGAAGATGAATATGTTTCAATTTTGAGAGGCTATGTTTTTTGGTTTGTGTTGTTTAGTGGTCTAATCTTTACTCTAGATTTTGGAGTGTTTGGTCTTGGTTGGCACTTAGGAAATATGATTCGCTTTGCAAACTGCAAACTTAATTAGTCATAGTCTGCATATTATGCAGCAACTTCTCTAATTCGACTTTCTGCAATGTTGAATATGATCTATGTTTCTGTACCTACATTATTGCAACTCTTATATGTTTATAACTCAAATATTCGGTTGGATTTCACGACTTAAAGATATAAAATGTTTTTGTTGATTAGATCGATATTATACATTGCATTCTGTTTTTGATTGTTGTTTATGATTCTTTTAATTTTAACTGCTGGAAGGCTATGTATATACCTTGGCCATCTGACAAAAGGAGCATTTTCCCACAATTTTGTGCTGTGATGGCGTATTATAGTCTACAGACAGCCTATAACTAACTGCATTGACGGGACTTTATCAATTTCGGCCTTTATTCTTGTTTGTTCTTTGTCCAGAGTAGTGGCTTTTGTTGATTTGATTTGGTCGCTTATTGTGGCCTGAGTCTCTTTCTATGAATTTGATCCCCTCGGAGATGTGTGGAACTGTAGATGCTTATCTTGTAAAACACATATGCTTATGTTTACCAGTGGCCCAAAATTGGGCAATAAACTCCTCTAGAGCCTAGCTTGGTCTAGTGATAATGTGAGAAGTTGTCCTTTGCTAAATATCTCGTCACTTCCCCTAATGACATCGACGTCTTACTAGAAATTGGCATCTGCCTTTAGAGGTGTGGTCATGAAAATGGAAAGCAGCAGCGTATGTTATTGAAGCTCTTTAAAGTAAGAATGACATGTTTAGTGCTTTGAGAGAGATAACAGGAGTACATAAAAATCCAGGTGGGATTTTTGTGGTTGCACCTGGTTGACCATGCCCTAAAAGGAAGCATGAGAGAGAGAGAGAAAAGAGGTCATAGATTAGTTAGAGCTTGTAAAATGAAGTAGAGCTGCAAAGCTTAGGATGAACCTACCTTGGTTAATTTTTAGCTCTTCTTTTTCGGATGGTAACACCTCCCGCCCAACCCAACAGGACATCTATATGATTTTCTCTTCCTTCTCCCCTCCCCAAATGATTATTACTGCCCTCTTTTCTATATTTCTTTCCTTTTCCCCATCCCTGTGGATTAATATATAGATGCCCACTTCAAAGCCTTAATTTAAAACTATGGGCTAGCTGCTATTTCTCTAAAGTTAATCAAGTATTGCAAGTCTTTAGATATGCTAGAGAGAAGATTTGAAGGAAAAAACAAGAGATTCCAGTTCCATTCCACACCAGTACATGCCTGCCTGGGGATGATGATAGGGGCGCAAATCCCAACTACTAGCAAGTGCATGCATGTAATTCAATAACAACTAATTCAGTCTCCAACTGAACAACATATATGTATTCCTAGAAGTGCATGATGATATAAACACTTCATATCACCCAGTTACCTCAATTATGAACCATTCTTTCTCAGCTTTTTCTCAGCTCTTTCTCCAAGTACTAAAAGTTGTAGCTACTTTCTTAATTCTTGTTTATGGCCATAGCCTCAGCCTCAGCTGGCATCAGTATTGGTACCACTTTCAATGTGAGTATAATAACTACACGCTTTCAATATTTTCTTCTTCATCTTGAACATTCATACTCCTAGTACTCTCTCTTGCTTGGAAAAATCCTTTGCCAGACTAAGACAAGATAGTCTAAAGCCACTAAACAAAAATTACTTACTTTTGATCACTACTGAATTAATAAAAAGACATCTTTCTTGTTTTTTCCCTTCTTTCCAACTGCTCAAGTGTGTGTGTGTGTGTGTGTATATTTTGTGCAACTTGATAGCCCTCTAATCGTCTTTGTTAATTGGAATCTTTGCAAGGGTTTCTCCTTTTGCATACCGCTGCCTTTGGTTTTAACTCCATCCAAATTTGACTGACAGGATGTAACCAACCTCAGTTGGGTCACTTGTTGAAATCATGCACCTACCCAAATCACATGATTTCTTCTTTAGTTGAAATTGCTTACATGGATCCTCCTCACTAATCTCTTACTGGACATGCTAAAACCTTCAAAATGAGCAACTCTCAAACCACGCAACACATGCACAAGCCAGGATCCCGAATCAACAAAATTCACTTCCCTAATGGAATTACTAGAAGAGTTTTTTCGACTAAATTGATAAAACTCTTCACAAAGATTCTGAATTCAGGATGACATCCGGGTTTGGGAGTCCCCCAATTGGGGCATTGGAATTCATCCTTGAAAAATGATTTTGATAGGAATAGATAGGTGTACAGGGAAGGTCTTGGGTATTTGGGGTTTGATCTAATGGAAAAAACAAAGAACAATTTTTTTTAAGTTTAGTATTGATCAAAACTACGGATTGGATTTTTATGTCTTTTTTTCTCTAACAGGTCAAATCGTAGATACTCAAGACCTTCCCTACACCCCTACATCTATTAAAATCCTATTCTAGAATGGAATAAAATTCCCCAAATGGCAGTCCCCCAATTTCGAATGCTGTCTTGAATTCCATCATGTTTGTGATGTGTTTGATCAATTCAATTAAAACCCACTTTTAGTAATACCATTAGGGAAGTGAATTTTGACATTTTGTTGTTTTGGGCTACCATTATTAATGCCTGTAACTGTGCTGCATGGTTCAGGTGCTGATTCTGAAGGGTTTAACATGGTGGGAAAGAGAATAGTGTTGAGGCTCATTGTAAGCAATTTCAATGCAGATGGTGAATGAAAACGCAAGGTGAAGACGGATTAGGCAAATTAAGAAGCTCCATTACGGCCTACTATGGGTTAGGAATTAATTTCAATGCCAATGGGTGGTGAACGTGCTAATAAGTCATATTCCCATTATTGGTGGGCAATATATTATACCTCCTCTATGCTGCGTGTGATTATTACTCTACGGTTGGTTGTTTGCAACTGTATCGCAGATAACCAATCCAAATAGAATGGGTTGACTTGTGATGTATATTACCAGGTAGTACCATTTGAAAGGAAGAAGTATAACTATATACAAATTAAACACAACATCTAAAATGCATGAGGTTGGGGGTTTGATCCTTGGTGGCAGCAAGGAAGGGTGTGTGTGTTTCCCGTGTGTGTGTGTGTGTAAAAAGTAGCAAAAAAAAAAAATAAGAGACTTTTTAATAGTAAGTATGATGTTGTGTTTGATTTGCGTGTATATATACTTGTCCATTTGAAAGTATTGATGATAGAAATGAATAATTTTTTGTAGGTAAGTACCTATAATTTTATATTTTAATCTTGTTTTGAATATAAGTACACTCGAATGTGTGCCAATTGGACGTGAAAGTGAGAGTCTTAGGTCCTTACCATTAGGCTACTAATTTTAATGAATTTAATTTTAATTTTGGTATTGTATTATAAATTATTAGTCTTAAAATGAAATAATAGTGAAAAGAGTATAATTTTATTAATATCACTTATCACATAATATTTTATAGCCCCTGAAGAAATAAAAATATTTTAGTAACAAATAATATGTAACTTTAGCCATAATTCTCCTGTACACAAACATATAAACACTAAAAAGGATTGAAATTATAATTTTTTAGACATTTCAGGCCAACAAACATAACCCAAGTACCTTAACATTTTCTAACATATTTGGAGACTTATTAATTAAATATTATTCTACTCTTTTTGTTCTTAATAAAAAAATAGTTTTTTCTTAAGATCAAAATTTGTATAGAACACATCTTAAACAAAATTTCTGATAATAATTTTTTTTAATATTCTTCGTTTCAAAAAAAAAATAAAAATTTTTGATTATTGCAATCAATTTGTAGAATCCTATAAATTAAAATTTATTATTATTATTATTTTATTTTTTTTGCTAATTTTACCCACACACTCATGCTCTTGGATATCAAGAAATTCCAACCTCTTGGATACCAAGAGAAATGAGTGATCACTGAGACATTACTATGTAATCAAATTAAAAATTATTGAGTCATATATGTTTTGAAAATAACAATTTTTGCAACTATTATTTTTTAGATAATTTATAATAATTATGTCCGTATGAACTAAAAGCAAATGAGTTTATATTAAGTTTGATTTTTTATTTCTTTCAAATTAACTTTAAAAAGTTTAAATAAAACCTTTTTGCCAAACAAATATACTATTAACAAATTTCGCATCTATAATTCCAGAATTTTCCTCCCAAATATGTTCATGTAACTAAATTCATCGGAGTCCAAATGATAATATCAGCGTCCCTACACCATGTTTGTGAGTTTTTAATATAGAAGATAACATCAACAAATTTAAATTAGCATAAAAACTTAACTTTTCCGTTGTATTGTTTGTAAGTTTATGAAAAAAAGAAGTTATTTTATTACTTTACCATTTTGTTATTTTAAATAAAAGGTAATATAGGAATTATTAAATTCGTCAATTTAATATAGAATTAGAAATTTTAACTAGAAAAATGGTTAAGTTTCTTATGATTTATTTAAAAATATTTTGTCTCTTAAAAGAAATGAATAGAAAAAATTAAGTTTTTCATCCATTACTATATTTCCATCATATTTAAAACTCTAATATTAAGGATAATAGTTACCTTACCTGACACACAATTGCGTATGTGATTCTGGAACGCAGAAATACATAGTTTGGTGAGAGAAATTAGGAAGGGTGGATAGCGGAAGAGGAGAGGAAAAATAGGAATACGAACATTAAGATAAAAAAAGATGAGAGACCAAAAGTCTAAAAAATTAATTGCTTTTTTTCTCTCCCCATAACAGAGAGAGAGAGATTAACGAACGTTCTACGCCCAACGTTTGGTTTGAAATAATTATTCAATAATTTTAAGATATTGTCACATGATAATTTAAGTCAATCACATGTTTTCATTTTAATCGATCAAAAAACACAAGCAGTAATTTTTTTTTGGTCTGCTAATTTATATATATAATTAATAACACCATTTTATTTAATTTGACAATAAAATTAAATATTGACTAGCCAAACGGCCCAAACTAGACCTAGGGATTTAAAGTGTGCCGGAATTGGCGAAAGAAAGCAAAATTGGGGAGAATGTAGATATTGTGACAACAGTCAAATCTTAATTTAAAAGTTAGAAAAAAAGGGAGGTTGGAAATGCAGTCCGCCACCTTAATTTAAAAGTAAGAAAAAAAGGGAGGTTGGAAATGCAGTCCGCCACCTCGGTTGCTCCATGGCAACCCGGCTGCTACTATCCAATCCCTAAATTTCAGATCCGCCGTCTTCATCTCTACCACTCTCGGAAAATCAGTTCCTGTCAAGCTCTCAATTGCCGCCAGACCAAAACAAACCACCACTTCCTAAACAAAAAAGATTTTTTCTTTTCCCCTGCAACGACAAGCAGTTGCAGCAAAGAGCAAGAAAACAAGAAAACCAACAATACCAATTCATACCCACATCAAAATCATGCCTTTGTTGATGAATTTCATTCTTCAAATAAATTCCAGAAAACCCAAAAGTTCCGAGATAATAAGGATGTAGAGCATAGGGTAATTTCAACAAACACGTGGTGGGCAGATTTGAAAGCAGCCGTAGGACAGAGAATTAACTTGGAAGGCCTTTCTTGTGCAGTTGGAGTTTTTATTAAGGACCGGCATTTGGTAGTGCCCCATGTTGCCGTCCCAGATATTAGGTACATTGATTGGGTTGAATTGAAGAGAAGAGGGTTTCAAGGTGTTGTCTTTGATAAGGACAATACTATCACTGTTCCTTATTCTTTGGCTTTATGGAGACCTCTTCGTTCTTCTGTGGAAGAGTGCAAATCTGTTTTTGGTAACAATATTGCGGTGTTCAGCAATTCTGCTGGTAACTTTTTATTTGATATACATGTATTTTTGTAATTTGTAATTTTCTTCCGGGGTGAAAGTTATGTTCTTTTGAAGAATTGCTTAAATGTTCTTGATTTATGAATTAGGACTCCATGAGTATGACCCTGATGCTAGGAAAGCAAGAGCGCTAGAGTTCACGATTGGAATTAAAGTAATAAGGCACAGTGAGTAATCTTTTTCCTTTTAATTTTACAGCTTTATTTGCAAAAAGTATATTTGTTGATGTCGTTTTGTGGGTGAGTTGGATGAGCTAATTGATGTATATTACCATATACTTTATTGTTAAGGTATTTGAATGAACTCAATTTTTAACCCTATTTTGCTAGTATATCCTGTATTGAATGTTCTGTTTTCTTGTTACCTTTTTAGGGATGAAGAAACCAGCTGGATCGGCTGAAGAAATTGAAAGACATTTTGGATGTGAATCCTCGAGACTAGTTATGGTAGATAAGAACTTGTCAAAGCAATCGACTTATTTGTTTACTCTTGTTTTGTATTAAATGAACAAAATAATTATGCCTGTTGCAGGTGGGTGATCGACCCTTCACGGACATTGTCTATGGAAACCGTAATGATTTTCTCACCATTTTAACTAATCCATTGAGTCTTACTGAGGAGCCTTTCATTGTTAGGCAGGTTGGTTGTCTTTCATTTCATTTTCTCTTTGATGGAGCCTCGGGAACCTTTTATTGTCACTTATAAAAAGAAAAAAACCCGAAGAAGAAAGAACCTTTACTGTCACTAAAGGAATAATTTTAGAACATGTATATTTATCAAGGAGTCCCAATAGAAATTCTTAGAGAACTTAAAACTCAAGAACAAAGAGAGTTTCAACTCATGAAGAGAAGGAGAAGAAGGGAGGGGGGGGGGGGGGGGGTTCTAATAATTATGTTTTAGACAATAATTACACAATCTATGGCGACTTCAAGTGGCATTGCCTTACTATTGCTTATCCATTGGCCGCTATATCATTCCTAGGTTTAATTTATTTAACATACTCATTCAGCTATGTTCTGGTTCTGCACTAATTTATTTAAAATTCTTGTACTCTTCTCAGCTGCTTGATATTGTGATTGAGATCAAACACTCTAAAGGGTCTGCTAGACTCTATGTTTATATAATCTTCCACCTTTAAATCAGACAAGTAAAGATATTTTATTCCCTTCGAATATTTGATAAGAGTGAGTAGCATTGTTTGGACGACTAGCATGCTTACATGCATCTCATTCGTTAAATTTCAGCATTTAGTCATTTCTTCAACAACATTGTAGAGGAGTTTTGTCTCAAAAAACCATAAAAATTTGATGAATGAGGTGCATAATACATAATCCTTCGACTAGAATATAACATCAACTTCTCCTCATAATTGGTGGGTCTTCCTGAACTCTCGTTATTTAAACTTCCAACATCATGTCGTGAAAGCTCTCCATCAGTATATTGCAGACTCTGTAAAGACGAACCGTAATAATCTCTAGAGGGCAGTTAGTTATTCCTCGCCATTAAAATTATTTCAGTATATGTAATTTGGTGGTCATACCAATGTATCTGTATTTAATGATACATCCATAGATATTTATAAAACTAATTTAAGTTATCTGCATTGGAAGAAGATATCATGCACGTTACTAATTGGTCTAAAAGTTAATTGTATTTCAGTTAAACTTTCTACTGTTTTATTGGCAATAGTTCATTAGGTTTATTTACTGGCTGTCGTTTGCTTCTTATTCAATATAACAAATGTTTACAGGTGAGAAAACTAGAGGTTGCCCTTGTTAAACGATGGTCTATGCAAGGGTTTCAGCCAACCAGTCACAGGCTACTTCCAGATTCACTGAAGTGTGTGAAAGATCAGCCAACTTTGTAAGAATTTTTGTGAACGACGAGTGAGATCAATTCTTCTTGTAACTATCAACAGTCCCTTTTGTTATATTATTGTTATATATCACGCTTTCTTTTTGTTGAAATACGTAAACAATATAAGCATGACCTAGCATAGTTACGACCATAAAAAAAAAAGAAAAAGGAAAAAGAAGTAATCACTGAAGGCGAACTATCTCTCCCCTATTAATCTTCATTCTCTGATAGGAACAGCTCTCAACTTTGCATTCTGCAGGTTAAGATTAATTTTTTCAGCAAGAGCTGCTGGTGATAGTGGGTTTTTGTAATGTGTATTCCAGGAGTTTCAGTTAAAAGTTAGCCATTAGTAAGTCAATAGAATTTTGTGTTAAAGTAATTTTTTTATTTTTAATTTTGGTAGAAGTGTGTTAAATACTTTCTTTTCCTGCCCGCATATGTAATAACCAAGAAAAGGATGATAGTAATAAGTTTTTTGGTTGGCTTGGGCCAAATGGCCCAAACCTACAATATGTTGTAAAAATGTATGCCAACCAATTCAAGAGAAAGGTCGTTTTTCGCCCATCGAAATACCAGACTTGAAATAAAATGCAAATAGACCCTTGAGTCAATCCTTGAGGTTGATTGCTGCATTCATTTTTATATAGATTTGTAGTGTCGGATATGTTGTCTAACAATGAACTGAACCATTGGGATTTTTACTGTCGGTTTATTTGACAAGAGTCAAAAAGAAGTAAAGGGCAGTACTTTCCAAGTTTGTTGATATTAAACATACAATAGAAAAGAATGCCGAGGCCCCAACTATAACTCGGGTAATATTTTTTTGTGCAAGTCATAAGTCGTAACTAAGGGAATATTAGTTTATTAAAATGCAGTATCTACAGTAGTTAAGCCTGTTGTTTCTCTAGAATTGAATTGAACATAATGCTTTTGTCATTCTTTTTCACTTTAAATTTTGTTCAATGGGAAAAAGGCTGATTAAAGGTGGCAGTATTTAAACAGTTAAATTATTAAACTGATGGATGTAATGAATGATTTTTTCTATTTATCTGATCAAATGACCTGCTGTAGCCTTGTCATGATCTTATTTACGGCCCCCTCCTCCCCCTGTTTTTTACGTGTAATTTGTGTACATCATAGTCTAGTAGGTGCGCAGAAAGGAGAAACAATTTTCGCAACTCAAAACTTTATTAGGGTCATAAACGGGGACAAATCCAAGATTTACTCCTTTCGATCATGTTTTTACCCGGTGAGATGCAGCTACACAAATAATAGTTTCATATCTACAAGTATTGCTTAGGCTTGGGGTTTTCAATTCATTCCAGAAAATGCTCAATAAATAGCCACAAGGAATTTCGTCTATCTATATAGATTATAGTATGAGAATATATTACATAACTCGAAATTTATGGCCTGCATCATTCTTATTATGGCACATAAATTCGGAATTCACAGTATGAAAATTTGAACATCAAGAATACCACAGGAGCTGTGAAGCCTAACTAAAGCGTATATAGTGTGTCATCCATTACTTCTTCGACCTTAAAACAATTTGGGAGATATTTTTATGGGCATTCCTTGCGAAGGTAATGGAAGGGGATCCATCATAATTGGCTCCTCAGGATTTAGTAACAACCAGTCGTATCGCGTTACAACATAATGAACAAATATGAGGATGTTTAATTTTGCCAGTTGATGCCCTGCACACAACCTTGGTCCTCCACCAAAAGGTAGAAACGCATATGGCTGAACAGCCTCCTCAAACCTAGTCGGATCAAACTTCATGGGTTCCTGGAAATACTCGTCGTTATAATGAGTTCCATATGCAGTCCACAGCACCTGTGCAGAGAGAGCCACAATAAGAAAGAAACCTCATCTGGTTATAATGTGTTGTCAATTTTAAGGTATACATTGCATAAGAACTGTATTTACATATGTTCACGACCTTTGCTTGAGATTCTAGGTAGTTATTTTACGATCTAGCGTGTTAGTATTGCGAATAAATTAAGTAGAGAAGTCAGATAGAAGTAGCACCTTCCACCCACGTGGAATGGTAAATCCTTCGTATTCAATATCAGCAACTGCTTTTCGAAATGAGCCAAAGATGGGAGGGAACAGCCTCATGCTTTCGCGCGCTACTTGCCAGGTATACTTCATCTTCTTGGTGTCTTCGATTGTCAAACTTGCACCATGCTTTTTGTTGCTCATTATTTCAACATGCTCTGGTAAGATATGAGAAAACATGAGAAAATTAATTGTACTTGTCACCATTTTCTTAAGAACATCAAAGCGCCACTCTGATCTATATTTCGAGTTTAGTATATGTAACAGCGGTGAATTTGAAGATATACCTTGAAGGAGAAGAGAGTAACAATCTGGGTGTTGAGCCAACATTCTAAACGTCATGGCAATGGCGAAAGAAGTGGTATCATGAGCTGCAAACACTAGCAAAACCACGTTATCGACAACCTCCTCTTCACTGATCTCACCTCGGATCAGTCCAGCCACCAGTCGAGAAAGTAGCATCTCTTCTTCCTCTCCAACCTCCTCAGGCCTCCCTTCCATTTCGTCTCTCTTCCTCCTCACGACCTCGACCAAAATCTTCGCTATCTCCATTCTCGCACTCTTTGCCCTTGAAAACTTAGAGCCTGGGAAACTGATTGCAGGGGCAAAAACCCCTTCCAAGACTCTTTCAAATATTCCCAGCATTCTGGGTTCCGCTCTGATTCCTAACAAGCACTCAAATACAATAGTAAACGTCAACAATTTTGTGTTCCGATAGAGACTAATTGTTTCTGAGCTGTGCCAGTTGTTTTCTAGGTGCATTTGAATTGAGTTGCACATTTTTGGGACTATAGCCTCTAGCCCGGCAGGGCCAAGGCTGGTGGCGATAACCCCACGAAGGAGCCGGTGCGCCTCGCCTTGTTTTTCCATGATGGAGTTGTTTCCCATGAGCTGCACCGACGAAGAGGGCCATGAACTTATTACCAGCTTGAACTCATTCGACATGAAGAAACGATTAGCTTCGGCTCCATTTACGACCACTGTTGGTGATCCCATCAACCTTGTTTTGAAGATTTTCCCATGTTTAGTAATACGAGGTTGAACGAATTCCTCGAACAACCGGTTTTTCTTTTGAGATTTATAAAAGTCTATTGTTTCACCAATCCAAGGAAGTCCCATTTCCCCTGGGGGTAACTTCTTGCTTTTTCGGCTATTATTTTTTCTGTATATCAAGAACATGATGATCAAAATGCACGTTGGAGCAAAGACAGAGAAGGCCAGAGTAAGAGAAAAACTAATGAGCACAGCCATTGATGAACAAGGCAAGAAAGATAATGACAGATGGCTAATTAAACTAAAGCTTTTCTCTTGTTTGTGATGAATTTATGATCAGTTGGAGCAACTGTTGAGTTATATATTTGTGTGCAGGAGACGTGTGTTAAGAGAAATATAATCACTAAAGTCAATGCCATGCCATATGATATTAACCTTCTAGTTAAGTTGGCTTGATATTACAAATAAAAAAAGCAGTGGTCGGTCCCTTTGAAGGATGATCGATCAGATGCTGTGCCCAAGGCGTCCTACTGTTATGTTATTCCCACATGAGAACTACGACTCAAATAAATTACAGCATATATATATATATTTTAAATTTTATGCATAAAATTACGTTATTTTATTAAGTAATTTTAGTTAAATTTGGTTAAAATTACGTAATTTTATATAAAATTTAAAATTATTATTTTTATAATGTCAAACTTGACTAAAGTATTGTCTTTAAGTAACATTTTTTCATATATATATATATACGCACACTAATGTTCATTTGTAATAAGATTAAAAGGACTGCCTGTTTATTATTAGTCAAATATGATGAAATATTTAATTGACAAGAGTATCCCTACGTATCTGGCCATGTCTATTACTCTATAGAAGCTACATCTTCCGATGGAAGTCGTATGCAGAATATGGAATCTTCCACCTCCCATGATTGCTGAAAATGATTTGTAATTGACATACACAATGGCGTAGTTTTTGAAATTTCATTGATAATAGTTTTGTCCAATCAGAATTTCATAAATTAAAATTAAATTAATTTTTGGGCAGGTACCACAACTGCTGGATGTTACAACGACAACTGTGTGTTTCAGCAATTAAGTAGACATAATTATAACAGAAATCAAATTTTAAGCAATTATTTTAATCAGAAACAAACCGACTATATACCCATTGAATCATGTTAAAAGTTAAGGTTTTGTTGATCCTATTGGATTTATTAATGGCAAGAGGTAAGTTACAAGCCACAAGATTATTTCACATTTTCACGGATAGTCATCCAACGTGATTTGAGTACCATGCAAATGGTATGTAATATATGCCCTTTTCTTACCACTAATAATTTGACTTTCTCGAAATTTTTGTTGGTAACAACTTGGGTTGGTCTAGCGGTACGCTGGCAGGGTTCAATTCCCATCTCCCCTCCCTGTATGATAATATAATGTTTGTGAAAGTTTAATGGTACCAAAAAAAGAGATCGGATAAGTCTAGGGTTATTAAATCGAAATACTAAAATAAATATTATATTTATTTTAATTATTAAAAAGTGGAACATGACACGTATTTTAATATTATGTTTCACTTTTTAATGGTTAAGATGAATGTAGTGTTTGGATGTTATGCATTTATACTTATTCAAAGAAATTTTTATAGGTTAATTAGTTATTTTCACTAATGATAAAGAGATTTCAAAATAAAAAGAAGAGTATATTCAATAAAATGCTAGTTTTTCTTTCCTCCTAAAGAAAAAAAAATCATACTTTAAGCATGAAAATATTTAAATAACCAAGAATTGATGCTTCTTCTTTTTTGTTTTTTTGGGGATTTTGTTTTTTTGACTTTGTGTGTGAAGAAAATGTAATATATTTATAAAGAAAGAGAAGCTTTTTTATGATACATTGGTGCAATAAAAAGAATTCACCTTGCTTCGTCCTATTTTTTACCTTACCGTTCATCTCATGTCCTTTATGATAACCACATGAGAGAGAGAGAGGGAGAGAGAAGGATAGTAATTCACCCAAGTGACCAAAAAAACAATGACCCCATTTGAAAGATGGGGTAAACTAAGTGCACTAACTTACAAGGGTATACACAACAACGGGCTCTGTAAGGTTAACACGTATGAGATGGGACTCATGGTCAGCTCAAACACATCAAAATGGAGTCATCCGTCCATACACACATTTAACTCTTGCAAATTAAAATTTTAAATTTTACCCCCTCAGTTTCTTTTTGATTATCAGCTTCAGAAGAAAATACATAAAATTAATACCTTAAAATCTCCCGATAAAAATTAATGTGGGAGTATTTGGGTAGAAACTCACTTAAAAGAACTAGCTGGCCTCCGAACATGGCGTAGCTGTCTTTTCTCTTTCAATTATTGAAATAAAATCAGTCAAAAGTAGGTTTATATAGATGTAAGAGCAGAAACCCTAATGCTACAATTGGATTGTAAGAACAAAGGTGAGAATAACATTACTCATTTTTATAGAATAAAAAAAATTGCATGTGGTTTTATTTATTGAAAATAAATGAACCATTATTATTTCTGTCAAATTTGTGAATTTTATTTTTTGGGGATGATATAAAATAACTCATTCTGCCTATAATAAAATGAATCATTCCACTCTTTATTCTATTATATTCTCTATTTTATTTCTTCACTAATTCTATTTTTTTCAATCCAAACGTATAATAAATTTGCAAGCATTGCTGTGTTAGTTGTCTCATTTATTGATTCAATACAATTCAAATTATTCAATGTAGCCTCATCTGTCCTTTTCTGCTGCTTCACTTACTTCTCTGTCACACCCATTTACAAACAAATCACCTCTTCCACTCTCCCACTCTCCCACTTTCCCACTTTCCTTCGCTTATATGTATTTGTGTACATGCATGCATGTATCTATATTATCGTGCATGGACATTTTTTGCTTTTACATGGTTAGATGTCCTGATTTGGTACCTTTAATTTTGATTGCTAATTATTAGAAAATAGAAGGACTAGGCCTCAATTTGTCGCCATACCATGATTAATTTGATTTGGAATTTGGAAATTGGTAATGACTACTTTGGCTTGCATCACTCAAGAAACATATGCACAATTATTTTCTAATTTGACAAGGAATTGCATGCACCTGTAAATGCTTCAAACTCCATTAAAACTATGCATAATACTTTGCCTATGTTATACCAGTGGTTGCTAATCAAACAAAAAATTGTCCGTCCAAGCACAGAAGTGATAGATTTGTAATATTTCGAAAGAAAAATAGGTAATGAATGGGTACCTTAAATGCACCCTGTAACACGTTCAACTAACCACATCCTCCTTCACCTGCTAAATATTTACTTCACTTGAGTCGTCACTCCTTTATATACACCACTCCCCTCTGTAGCGTTCCCATCTGTCACTTTTCTCTCTTCCTTTTCTTCTTTGAAAGCAAGCACAGACAGACAGAAATGGCGAGGGAGAAGAGCAAGCAGGCTTCTCTGCTCATTTTCACATTGTTTGCCGGGCTGCTTTTTCAGAGCTTGGTGATACCTGTAATCTCCACTGCAAGTTTTGAAGATCAAAAGACATATTACCCTCCAGACCCACATGCAGGAAGAAGTCCCCACAGAGGTACGCTCATCATCTCTCAGGTTGATTGGTATGTTTTATATTGTCTGCTGTTTTTAGTTACTATTTGCCATTCTAAGAAATTTCTACAGTTTTTATGCGCCTAAAATTCATGGTTGGTTGGGATAATTTCTTAATTCAGCACTCATTATAGACAAGATCCTCCTACTGCATATGGCTTATAAGTTGTATGTGGCTGGGGTCACAATATCAATGTCAGTAGGACGAAATCCCTTTGTACTTGGTCTAAAGCATACATATATGCACATAGACATAAACACACATGCAATCAAAAGACAACATCACAATAATGTAAATGTTCAAATAAAATAGATTTTATCTCGGTGCACAATTTGTAGAGCTGATACTTTGTTATGAGTTCCAGGTTCTCACCATACTCCATCACATGGCTCAGGAACACCATCACATGGTGGCGGCAGCGGCAGCCATGGAAGCTCGCCGCCTTCTTACTGCGGAACACCAGCAAGTGGAGGACATTATCACCCCTCCCCTACACCTCCAACTACTGGCGGCAGTCCGCCCACTGTCACTCCCAGTACTCCTTCAACTCCAACATACGGAAGCCCACCCACCATCATAAGTCCCCCAACTAATCCATCTATTGACCCAGACACCCCTTCAACACCAACATATGGAACCCCACCCACCACCATAAGCCCACCAACTAGTCCATCTATAGACCCTGGGACCCCAATCTTTCCAGTTACTCCGACCATTCCTGGTATCACAGTACCATCACCTCCATTTGCATTTGATCCAAATTCACCACCCTTCCCATGCATGTAAGTCACAATAAGTAGCCTGAGTATAACATGAATAAGCATTTTAGATGCAAAATTATCATACTGCGTTGTAATGTATCACTACTAAAATATTCTCTCGATTTAAAATAATGCAGTTACTGGCTGACTCACCCGACACTAATATGGGGTCTCTTCGGCTTTGGGGGGGCAACCTTAGGCGGAGCATTCGGCCTAACCAGCAGCGGCACTCCAGGGATTGGGTCACACGTCAGCTTGGAACAAGCACTTTCAAACACCCGTACTGATGGCATTGGGGCGCTATATCGAGAAGGAACAGCTTCTTTGTTGAACTCAATGGTGATGAAGAGGTTTCCTTTCACCACCGAGCAAGTCAGGGATCGTTTTGTCTCGTCGCTTGGTTCCAATAATGCTGCAGCAGCACAGGCACGTGTTTTCAAGATGGCTAACGAGGGTCGACTAAAGCCCAGAACATAGTTGACATGCAAGTTATTGCTACCATTTGGTTACGTTCAGTTTGATTTTATGATGCATTTTATTAGGTAGTGTGTGTTTTATTTTAAGAATGAATTTATGTTTTATCGGTTTGTCATAACATTCAAGCTGGCATTTGATTCTGAATAATTCTTGCAGTACCATTTTACGATCAATTTATTATTATTGTAGATCTTTTGATAAATCTTAAGGGGCAAACCTGCAAGTCATCTGTCTATTAAAAGGAAGATCTCTATCCAATACAAGCTTGAGAGTCTATCTAACAACTAAAGGTTATCTGCCAACAAATTTTCAGTTAGCTAGATTCTTAAGATTGTTTCAGATAACCATATGATCATTTCTATGGTAATTTAGAATCATCGATTCCACAAATGTTTAAACCTACAATCATGTTTGTGCTAGAACATTATAATTTAATCATATTTGGTTGTGCACACAATGGAATGTGGTTAGATTGTACTGGTTTAACAAAAACTGAATTTGAAGGTTTAAATGTATCAACAAGAATGTAAAGTAAACTCTTGAATCCATAAGTAAGATATAAACTTACAAAAAGAAAAAGAGATAATAATATTGATTGATCAAATTAATGTTTTTATTAAAAAGTCCTAATAACATATTTATAGTATTAAACTATTTTCACATGACTAATTGAAAAAAGACAATAATTAAATTTTAAACCAAATAAAATTATTAAAACTAAAGCCCAAAATATAAATAGGCTAATTATAAATTTAAGGAATTGATATTTTCACAAGGCTCTCTTCACATAAATAGTAAGTGAGACTTATTTCATGTGAGTGAGACATTGTAAAAATATTAATTCTCTAAATTTAAACTACTGAATTTTCATATATAAATGAGGACTGATCTATTGACAACGTTGTAAATGAAAAATTATCTTCACAACAGATCTCAACTGTCTAGGTTATGATCTGACGATTTAAATAGCTCTCGTTCGCAGTATAATATCTAGGTATCCGTAGTATTATACTGAGGACGATATTAAATGTCCAAAATATCCCCAATATCTAAATGAATTAACTCATCGTCCATATCATCGTTCACAGTATTATACTGCAGACGATGGATATCATCCGCAGTATAATACTGCAGACGAGCTTTTAGTTAAAACAATGTCGTGTCAAAGGGTTTTTCATTCCCAAACTCAAGAAATATGAAGCCAAACAAGCAGAATCTACAATAAGTATAGCAGGGAAAGTAGGGAGGGAAAGAAGGGAAGAAATAGATGTTAGAGAAAAAAAGAGGTAGAATAACACTAAAATTTATAAAAGAAGAATGAAGTTATATTTTTATATATATAAATTACATGTTCAAATAGTATATCCAAATTTGAGGAGAAGAGTTTTTTGGGAGAAGAGTTTGGAAAGGAACGATCCTTTGATTTTATAATCCAAACTGGGTTAAGTCGAATTCGGTGAATGTACATGTACGGTCAAAGGGTACATCGAATTTGGACCCTATTTGGATTATAATTCCTTCCTAAACATAAGAGATATGAAGCCAAACAAGCAGAATCTACAACATGCAGAGTAAGGAAAGTAGGGGAGGAAACAAATGTTAAAAAAAAAGGTAGAATAAACACTAAAATCTATAGAGGAAGAAGGGACTTATACATTTTTTATATATAAATTACAAGTTCAGATAGTGTATCTAAATTTGAGGAGAAGAGTTTAGGAAGGAACGATCCTTTGACCTTAGAATTCAAATTGGATTAAGCCAAATTCGATAAATGTACATGTTCCGTCCGCAATATAATATTGCGGACGGTATAATTATTATTATTTTTACCTGTTCGTAATATTATACTACGGACAGTTAATAAAAAAATTCCCTGCCCGTAGTATAATATTGCGGACGGAGAATAAAAAAAACACAGCCCAAATTGAAGTTGGGGCTATTTTGGTAATTAAGTATTGTCTGTAGTATAATACTGCGGATACCTGAATCTTATACGACGATAGCTATTTAAACAGTTATATCTCAACTTAGACGATTGAGATTTATTATAAGAATAAATACTCATTTACAATCTTGTCAATGAATCAATCCCCTTCTTAAATAATAAATAAAAATAAACAAAATATATAAAATCTTGAATACATGCTAAAATATATGAAAATTTGAATCATCATTGTTATTTTCCACCGGATCACTGTGTCCCCGTAACAGACAACCAGCCTCACCCAAGTTTTTTGTTCTAAATTTTGCAGAATCCTATAGACCAGAAGTAATGATTCATCAATGTTTATCTTACCTGTTTAAGTACTAATCCATGACCAAAAGGGAAAATGAAATCATCGAAGAAAGGAACTAATGGTCATGCCTTTGGGAAGTTCAATCAGGAAAAAGAAGAAAGAGAAAAAAGCTAGAGATTGTATTTTACTTTTAAGAGGAAGGAATCTGCTGACAACAACCAGCTAATGGAAAAGCTGTATTTAACATGATTTATGTCTCTCGATCATGTTATGTGCATCTGTAGACAAAATAATTTACTACAAACAGTTAATGCGTACCAACCAAACCAGAGAGAAGCTGAAAGGAAATTAACACCTTAGAACAAAGTCACCAAGGTACTTCTCTGAGTAGCAAGAACGACTGATTTGGACTCCCATGAGCTGTTAAAAAGGAACACATGTCAAGAAATCAACACATGTCAAGAAATCAACTTTTCATCCGTAAGCCGTACTATTTCAGATTAGTCAATGAAATTTAATAAATGGAAAATATAAAGAAGTAAATAAATAAACAATAAACAAAAAGAAGGAAAAAATAGATTTGAATGGGACAAGGCAACTAGACCATCATTAATGCCAAGCATGTTGAAGTCACTATAAGCTGGATTTGAGACAACAAATTACTAAGCCATCAATAAGCCGAACTAAGCTATTTTGTGGGGGAGGGGGATGGCCCGGGTTGGTCCAAGATAATTTAGGATTTAAAATGATATTTTTAAATGAGTTATTATTTAATATATATGTAAAAAATTTATAAACATTATAAACTATATAAAATTTAGTACAAATTTTAATGTTTATATTTTTAAAAATTTAAATATATATGTTTAATTCTTAATTTTAAAATGGTCAATTTGACTACAAAAGTCAATAAAAAACTTTTATTTTGAGAATGACAAAGTATTAATATTTTTTATTTAAATGAGATTTTTTTTTATAGTATAAATTTTTTTTAAGTATTTAATATTTGGATTTGACTATGGGTACTAAATGATTAATTGAGTTTATATTTTTATAAGATATTTTTTTATATGAATTATTTATAATTTTTAAAATTTTAAAATCTTTTCTTTAAAATGAAACTTAATATCTAAATTTTTTTTCTTCTATGCTATAGGACCGGTCCCATCGCCTGTAAAATGTCACAGGGTAGTTTGTCAGGTGTGCTTTAGCCTTTAAGTCTCATATAGGAAATGTATTTGATAGATGTTAGGCGTGGTACAACCAAAAGAGTAGATATACAGACGAAGTAAATATCACAGTTAGGGTTCCTCCAACAAATTAAACTCCAACTATCCTGCAATGAGCGGGAAGGCCCTTAGATTATATTGATTCAAATGAATCTCAAAGTCTTTAAAACTGTCACCAAGTACTGTTTTCATAGTGATGCAAATTATTGATATACAGCACATTACATTTCAACAAAACATTTCAGAGCAAATTCAAATTTGTGCTCACATTAACATGACAATAACAGAACTCAACTTTATCACTTCTCTTATTTAAAAAGGATGCAAACCAACTCAATACATAATTACATATCGTCTGAAAAATATGTTACATCCTAACTAAGGATTTCTAGTACCGGCAAGTTCATAATAGGACCCCTCACTATGCAAAACTGCCAGAACATGGATTATTGTTCACATGCTTCTTGCGGTTTAGTGTTTTGCAAGAAACAGTTCAACCCTAATCTTTTGTGAACCAGTAGCTAAGGGAAGGTGAAATTTCATAATTTGCACAAATAATACATACATTAATGGGGAAAAAAGAAAAGAAAATCCCAGGATTCAAGATTATCATGCATGTGAAAATGCTTTTTAGCTAAGGTGTAGACGAGCCAATTGATATTAAAAGATAAAATTCCCATCACACAACCTCATATCTTAATCGTGATAGGACACCTGCATGTTCCTCAATAGAAATAGCGGGTCTCACTCAAGCATAAAGCCTTAAATCAGTACGTATAGTTTCAAAAATAGTTGTTTACAACAATAGAGTCTCCTCTTCAGGGAATGGATACGGGGCAAGGCATGTGTCTCAATAGACCATTTCAACCAGTACATCCAGAGATAAGCAAGCTAAGGTTTATTTACTGCATTGAAGATCACTACATAGAGGAAAGGGGAAGAAATATAAATATGGTCCATATGGATGATTACAGGGATCATCAAAAAATAGTGGCATAGACAAAATCAAGAAATATTTTTTTCTAGGTTGAGAAAGATATATTTTTTCCCCTCCTGGAAGGAAGGTGAGATTGAGAAAGCCGATAGACGGACTGGAAAGATTCTCATTAACGTACTTTAATGTTATCACTCAAATAAACATTAGATCTGCGTGTCAATGAGATGATTAAGACATGAAATCAGTAGTTTTACAGACGAACAATCTCCACAGAAAGGAACAGATCAGTGAAAGGCGCAACTCTAATAGTTTAGGAGAATTCTTGATTTGCTATAGTTGATGGTCTTTTTGTCTGTGCTTCCTATATCAAAACAACTACAAAGATCTCATTTTTTCTGATGAAATTAACGCTATAACAGCATTAAAAAGAACTACAAGGTCTTCCCAATTCTTTCAGCGAGTGTAAATTAAGCTTTCTGAAATTATAAAATACAATATTGTTATTGATTGAAAAATTGATACTAGAAATGAACTCAAGACTTCAAGTTGATATTGACTGACAAAATATACACATGCACATACACGTACACGTACACGTACGCGTACACACATATATATTATATATACAACAAAAGAGAACTATAAAATTGAGTATTATGAAATGACGGAGGTGAAAAGCATAAACCAGAAGAAGAAAACATCGAAACAGAAATATACATGTACAACTCAACTACTTGATCTATCTGGATCAATACAGCATTCTGAAGAACTATGCTAGCACAGTTGGCGGATAGCTCTTCTGATCAACATAGATTACTAACCGCATGATTATATACTAGGAATGAAACAATTTGCTCAACCATAGCAACCATGCTTGGATCTCTTCTAAGTGTTCACAGTTCAGAAGCATAATTTACTTTGTATTTCCATTTGATTTGCAGCAAAATTTAGCAACTTGTACTCACTAATATCAATGTCAACATTTCTTTTTCTTATTGCAGAACTCACCAGACTTAAGACAGACTATAAAGAAGATTCGCAAAGTCCTCACTTTCCAATCCAGTCTGATTTGTATCGCGGCAATAAGCTCATCAAAATTATTGGCTGGAGTCATCTTGATCCGGACACTATCCATAATTGCTCTTCTGAGGTTCACCATGGGAACAATGTGTAGGCAAGGAAATTTCGTACCTTGCTAGGGTCAGGGTTCGTAATAATGGTGGAGGCGAGAAATCAACAAAGAGTATGAAATCAATTAACGGATTGGAGAGGGGAGAAGAACCGGTGAGCAATTATCCGAATAACACGTGGCAGAACTCTCGGGGTCCTAGCGTAGTTGCTAGTGTCCAACAACCATGTCAGGTGTTTGGGGATCTCGAATGAATCCATGTTAGGCTCAGGGGTCCAAGTGTAGTCACAAGTGTCCCAAGCCAAAACTCGATTCGGTGTCGCTCTTACCTCCAGAGAATCCTTCAAGCTCCTTTGCTTCCAGAGAGAGAATCCTCCAAATGGGCAAAGCTCCAAAAGTCCCAGAGTCCCCAAGAAGTCCCTTTTCTTGTCAAGTGAAGGGGTATTTATAGAGTTTCTGGCTAGGGTTATGTGACTTCTTGGGGAAATTTCAGAAATACCCTTAGTAATAGGGAAATTTCCAGAATACCCCTAGTTACCCGAATAATGTCCATTTCGTCCAATTCTTCTAGCCACCAATCCAATCCCTCAATCAATTTCCAAATATGAGTTGCCCCCACGAGCCTTCTGCCTTGGGACTTGTGATGACACATCTCCAGTTCATTTAATTCATTAGGTTAATATAAACCCTAATTTTATATATTGGCTCACATTTGCCACTGCACGTGAGTCACGTCTTGAGTGAGTCGCGTGCACAGTACTTCAAGTTGTTAAATCCTGCTTTATTTTCTGCATAATTCTCCGAGGTTCAATATTTGCAAGCTTCAAAAGAAGAAGTCCTTTAGGAGAGGGAACTTCTTTGGAGCCGAACCCCTAAGGGTTGGTCCCTACGAGGGCTTTCTTAGAATTCCTCGTGCAATCTTTTGTCAAGTCTATCCGAATCTTGTTCCATCTCCTTGCTTCCTTAATTTCTGGAAATCGGAGTTTTTCCTTCAGATGTCACTTTACAGCATTTGTGAAAATAACTTGCTTTTGGGAGATCCTTTAGAGCCTCAAGATTCCATAGTCCATCTTTGGAATCCAAGCTTCGAGAATTCTCAAAGACGCAGCTATCCTCCTTCTTTAATTTGATACGTCATAGCTTTAGCTCATGGCCCTTTGTAGTCTTTTATTTCCTTATGTTATATTTCGATTATCAGAATAAAGTTTCTTTTTTATGCAACATTGATCAATCTTCTTTCACTTGACGAAAATGTGCATAAAAATAAAATCATGAAATCTAAAGAAACTTCTCTGGATTGAGGGCATGTGGTCATCGCCTCATCACTTTTGAAGAAAAAGTGTAACTTTTTCAAGTCGAGGGCTGATTGACTGTCTCATTACTTTTACGGTTAGAAAGTGTAACCATCAGGTCGCTTTTAAAGTTTGAAAGTGTAACTGTCGCTTTTGAAGTTTGAAAGCGTAACTGTTGCTTTCGAAGTTTAAAAATGTAACTATTTTTAGTCGAGGGCTGATTAATCAGGTGCCTCAATACTTTTAAAGTTGAAAGTATAACTTTTTTCGGGTCGAAACATAAGTGAAAGTTTGAAATATTTTCTTAATATTTTTTTACTTTTAACGAAAAGCATAACGTCTTAAATAAAAATCTGTTATTTCAATCGTGCATTTGACAGATAAAGCATAACGTTCGCCACTTTTAAAGATAAAGTGTAACTTGTCGAGTTCGAGAACTTGGTCAAGTTGGGGTGCCTCGATCACTTTTAGAGATAAAGTGTAACTTGTCGGGTTCGAGGACTTGGTCAAGTCGAGGTGCCTCGATCACTTTTAGAGATAAAGTGTAACTTTTCGGGTTCGAGGACTTGGTCAGGTCGGGGTGCCTCAATCATTTTTGAAGGTAAAGTGTAACTTGTCAGGTCCGAGGACTTTGTCAAGTCGGGGTGCCTTGGTCACTTTTGAAGATAAAGTGTAATTTTTCTGGTTTGATGACTATCTCATGTGTAATATTTCTTGACCCATTTCAGGTTTAGTGGGCCGGAGATAGCATCAGATCCCACACGAGATATCTTGCAATACCCGCTTTCGGAGATCTCTCGTACCCTATACGGGCCTTCCCATTTGGGAGAAAATTTGGTGGTTGGTGTTCCCCTCATGACTTGATTCGCTGTCTTGAGCACCAAATCCCCCACCAAAATTTGTCGGGGCACCACTGTAGCATTGTATTATCGTTGCAGTTGTCCGTGGTACCGTTCTAGTTTCTCCTTAGCCTTGTCTCCGAATTCAGTTAAAACCTCTAGAGCAGCCGGTTGGTTCTCTTCCTCAACTAAACTTCGGAGTCTTATCCTGGTTGAAGGAATCTCTATCTCGGTGGGCAAAACAGCTTCTTCACCGTATACTAGAGCATATGGGGTCTCTCCTGTAGGTTTTCTCTTCGAGGTTCGGTAGGCCCATAACGCCATTAGTAACTGTTCTGCCCATTTTTTCGGATGGTCATCCAGGGTCTTTGAGAAAATCTTGATCAGAGTTTTATTGGTGGCTTCTGCCTGTCCGTTGCCTTTTGGGTAGTATGGTGATGACTTGTAATACTTCACCTTGTATCTGTCCATCAATCTCTTGACATCCCTGTTTATGAAGGGTGTCCCTTTATCTGACAAGATGATCTTTGGAATTCCAAAACGACAAATGATATGTTCTTTCATAAAATTCTCCACTGTTGGTCCCGTAGCCTTTTTCAAGGGAATTGCTTCCACCCATTTCGTATACATCTCTGTTACAATCAGTATCCAGATGTTCCCTTTTGAGTTTGGATGAATAGGACCTATGAGATCCATTCCCCATGTATGAAATGGCCAAGACGTTGCTACAGTTCGTAAATCCACAGCTAGGGCATGTACCAGGTTCCCATGGATTTGGCAATCATGACACTTCTTGACAAACTCTAGGCAATCTCCTTCCATTTTTGGCCAGTAGTACCCATGATCAATCAGCTGCTTGTACAGTTTGGCTCCCCCTTGATGTTCATCCCTGTGCATCTGGTAGACCAAATCATTGGCTTCCCTTATCTCCAAGCACCGCAGAGGTTTGCCGTTAAATCCCTTTCTAAACAGCTCTCCATCCTGTAGGTAAAATCTATGTGATTTCTTTTGTATTATATTTGCATCCTTTTTTTTTCGGTAGGGAGGATACTACTCTGTAAGAACTTTATATATGGAGCCCGTCAATCCGTTATGTCATCTATGAAGGCGCACTCCTCCTCCCTAAGGTATTCTTGGTACGAAAGACATCGTCGTTGCAATTCCTCCGCTTCTTTCTTCATTTCGGGCCAATAATACCCTTGTCGCTGCAACCGTCGATACAACCCAATATCCGCCAACCCACAAGTATCTTCATGCACTTGATACAGGACTTTCGTTAATTCATTCATCCCCAAACATCGTGCCAAAACTCCATTTGATTCTCTATGATACAATATCCCTTTGATTATGCGGTACTTTTGAAGTTCTGCCAACGGTATTGTCCCCTCTTTTGTCTGTAATTGATGAGAAATTGGATGCTTCCAATCATCCGCCAATTCCTTGGGGAACGACTTTAATACTGTGGTTGGGAGGGTTCTCTTGATCACCTTCACATCCATGTTTTCACCAGTGACATATATTCTGGATGCTACTGTTGCCAATGCATCAGGCTGCTTATTCTGTTCTCTTGGCACGTACTCGATTACTACCTTTCTGAAAGCTTTCATTACCTTTTGTGCCACAGTTCGATAAGGTGCCAAGATTGGTTCTTTTATTGCGAATTGCCCACGTACTTGCTGCACTATCAAGTTGGAATTTTCCCTTACTTTGAGACATTTCGCTCCTAGTTCTCAAGCAGCTAGTAAGCCTAGTATGAATGCCTCGTATCCTGCTTCGTTGTTCGTGCAAGAAAATTCTAACTTGTAAGACAACGCCACCTCCTTTCCTTTTCTCGTAGTCAACACTACTCCTGCTCCTCCTTTTCCATTCGCAGATGATCCGTCAAATGCCAAATTCCATCATTCTGAATCTTCGTTCTCCACATTGAGTGACTCTACCTCTTCTCCTGGAAGATCTTCAGATGGAGGTTAATATTCTCCGTTTGGAAATTGAGCGGGCAGGTTTACCAGAGCTTGACATCTAATTACTTTCAGCGTCACACATTTGATGTCGTATTCCGAAAGGATCATCATCCATCTTGCAGGCCTTCCTACTAACGCAGGCCTAGTCAGCAAATACCTGATTGAATCGGTCTTAGTGACAAGCTGCACTTCATGTGCCAGAAAATAATGTCGCATTTTCTGTGCAATAAACACCAATGCCAAACAATGTCTTTCTAGCTGTGAATATCTAGTATTTGGTCCTCTAACAATCCGACTAATGTAGTACACAGGTTTTTAATCCCCATCTATCTCTTGTGTAATCACTCCTACTATAGATTTCGTTGTAGATGTGAGGTACAGTTGCAGTGGAATTCCCCTTTGTGGTACTACCATCGTCTTCGCTGAAGTTAGCATCTCCTTCACTTTCTCAAAGGCTCTTTGTTGTTCTTGCCCCCAATCCCATCCCGCTTTTCTTTTCAATAGTTTCTCAAAGGGTTCCGTAACTTCTGCTAGCGCTGACATGAATCTCCTCAAGTAAGAAACCCTTCCTAAAAAGCTCTTCAATTGTTTCTGCGTCTTTGGTGGGGGCATCTCCGTGATCGCCTTAGCCTTTCCATGATCTACTTCCAATCCTCCACTATGTACGAGGAAACCCAAAAACTTTCCTGCTGTCATTCCAAAAGCACATTTCTTCGGGTTCATCTTCAACTTGTATTGTCGGCATCGCTTGAACACCTTCCTCAAGTCCTCCACGTGTGTTGCCTTCTTCTTTGACTTTACCACCACATCGTCCACATAATCTTCCACTATTTCATGGATCATGTCATGGAAGATAACATGCATTGCTCGTTGGTAGGTCGCCCCAACATTCTTCAACCCAAATGGCATCACAACATAATAGAAGTTCCCGAAAGGTGTACGAAAAGCCGTCATCTCGGCATCTTTAATAGACATCTTTATCTGATTGTACCCCACGAACCCATTCATGAACGACATCATCTCGTGATTAGCCGTTGCGTTCACCAGAGTATCTATGTTCGGTAACGGGTACATATCTTTTGGGCAGTAGCTAATTCTTTATTTATATGGATCGACCTCGATATCCCTTCATCCGTTGATAGGTCTATCTCCTCTAATTCATTTTGTTGGGGCCTAGGTTGATCCTCAAAGCATTCTGGAGTTGGCTCAATTTTTTGTCGCACCACTTCTTCTCCTTTACTGCTGTTGGAGTGGGGGACTCCTCCTAAGTCTTCAGGCCTGAATGTTCCCTCAGACTCTGCCCCTTCACACCGTCACAACCGAAACACAATTTTCCCATCAGGTTTCACAACCCTCTGCCAAATTGTCTTTCCTTCATTTTTCCTCTTCGTCCCTGCCAGCTTCTGATTCTCATTCTTCGTACGCTCGACGTTGATCACGTTCCTTGCGTCATTGGGACTCAATTCCCTCTTTCCTTTTTCTATGTCTCCTTTTTCTAAGTCAACCACCGTCGGTCACTTCCCTTTAGAGCATTCACCATGTTCTGTAGTTGACTTCTTCATCTTTTCCTTCTTCTCGGGTACAAACTTGTTTGCCCGTACTTCTTCCCAACTTACCAATTTCAATGAGTCGGGCTTAGCAATGTCATTCTCGCCTTCCTCACCAACATCATCAAAGAAAGCGACTTCAATTATGTGTGCCTCTTCTGGTGCAAAGGGATTCTTCGTTGTCGACACTTGTACCTCTTTCCCTTTCCATATGGCCTTTATACATTGATAAAACACCGATGACACAATCCCATAATCATTCTGCCATGCCCTTTCCTAACAGCACATGATAAGCAGCATCTATCTCCGCCACATGGAACATCGCGGGTCCTCTTATCTTCCCTACCTGCATATCCACCCTTACATGTCCAAGGGTCCTAGTGCATTGGTTGGCGAATCCGGTGATACTAGTTTTCTCTTTGATGAGCTTCTTGTCAGATAACCCCAATGATTTGAAAACACTGTAGGGCATGATGTTCACATATGCCCCATTGTCAATGAACGCCCTTCTTACTTCCATGCCATTGATGACTGCCGTCACGATAACTAAAGTTTGATTGGGAAATCACTTCGCAGTTTGTGAAATAGTGTGCCTTCTAGGAGTCGAACCATAGGAATGACACCCCTGAGTTCTTCTTCTTTTGCCTATTTGTTCCATTCTTGTCCTCGTTTTGTTTGGTAGTTAATCTTGCGTCAAGAACGCAATTTCGCCAGTCTAGTGCTGCCACCCTTGGAGACGATAGCAAGGATCGGGCTGAAAGCGGACTTGACTGAATGTGAACTCCTGTTTCTCAATGCGTATACGGGGAATACTACTAGCACAAGGGGATCTCTCTTGGTTTTCGTAAGCCATAACATAGATAAATAAACCTTCTTTGTCGGGGCGTGGAGAAGAATGGTGATCATAATTGTTGATGCGGTCCCGGAAAACATCACAGGGCTTGAAGAAGGGGGCTTTCCCCATTTTGAGATGAAGGGAATTGACTTAACAGCCTTGGGATTCGTAGGACGATTATCGGAGTTTTTGGGGTTTTGAGGTCAAACATCATTCAGACCCTCTTGCGAAGTTGCTTCTTTGCCACTTTCAATATTGAGTTTGTTAACCCTTTCGCCTGAGTCATCCTCCTGAGGGGAGGCCATTTGAAAAAGGTCATAATTCGGAGCATGGAGTCTTGATCAGCTCATATAAGTTTCAAACCAATGGAAGATCTGCTCAGACTGCAAGCTAGTCATTTCACGATATGCAAAAGCTAGATTCAATTCCTCCTGAATGTGATTGACAAAACTCTTATCTGGCAAAATAATATTTCTCCCCTAAAGAGCTGCTTTCCAACGTGTCGCACACCCATCATTCCTCATATAACCATTCTTGTCAATAAAACCCTTCTCCTGGAAGAGTCTGAACAGTTCCACAGAAATGGTCTGATCATGGCCTGGAATCCTGTTTGCTAGGAAATTAGGTGACAACTGGAACTCCATGCATTTAATCTCTGCAACATCAATACCTTTCTCCCTCCCTTAGAACTTTCAAATTTTCATGGACTTTCATCTTCCTAGCTTCGTTTTTGGGCATGTGCACAAAAAGGGTAGGTGGGTAGTCTTTTGAAATATCCATTCGCTTAAACAACCCTTCAGTAATCATTATTGTGAAACTACTAAATCTTAACTCAGTGGCTAGTACAGAAACAAAGTACCCACCATACAAGAGGCAGCTCCTCACGTTTTTGCTTCTCAATCCACCATCCGATGATTCCCGTAGTAATTAACCTTTCTTTCCCAAATGACCAGCATCTTCCGGCACTTGATACTGTGAGAATCGCACATTTCCGGGCCAGAGCATGAAGGACAATCAGCCTTTATTCAAGCAAACCAATACAGTTCGGGCAGTTACGGGTTTTATCCCAGAAATTTGCTGCTCTTCCATTACACCAATGAGCCAAAAAATGAACTGCCTTGGGCGAATCAGGTATTTGCTAGATCAAATCCGTTCCATTCTCGAGCTCCACTGCGGGTTGAAATTGAACCAAAGAACATAGCTATTACACTTCTCGATTCTAATGGTGTGTTTGGTTGGTGGGAATGGAATGGAATGGAATGACCATTCCTTTCGGAATGACTAAAAACATGTTTGGTTAGTCAATTGAAATAGGCATTCCATTCCTTTAGTTATTTCCATACTTATCTGAATGCTATTTTTCATTCCTTTCTAAATAGGTGGGTTTATTTCAATCCTTTCAGTTTGGTTAAACGTAACTTATGAGTTCTCTGCCACTTACTTATTATAAACACTATTTTCACATTATATAGTTTTTATTACTCTATAATCGTGATATTTTTAATCTATAATAATTTCATTAAAAAAAAGCAGTCAAAAACTTTCTAAAATAAAATTATTTCGTTAAAAAAGTAGTCAAAAAATAAAAATCAACTTTTTAACGACAAGTTGGTAAATTGTGATATTAATTGCTACAGGACAAGATGGTAAATTATTATTATTGTTTTATTATTTTTTTTTTCGGGTATTACAGTAGTTAATTTTTTTTTTTATACTATTAATTTCTATTACAACGTGGAGGGCCCTAGCACCTGTGTACTTTGCGATCAAAGGTCCAGTGATACGAACGAGCCAAAGGTACGTGGTTGATTTTAAACGCATTATTTGACACAAATGAGTGAAATGAATTATTATTATTGTTGTTGTTGTTGTTGTTGTTATTATTATTATTAACATTATTATTATTCTTATTATTGTTATTATAATTATTGTTGTTATTATTATTATTATTATTATATTAATTATTATTATTATTGTTGTTGTTGTTGTTATAATTAGTATTATTATTATTGTTATTATCATTATTATTATTATTGTTGTTGTTATTAGTGAAGATGTTCTTTTAGTTCTATTTTATTTATTTTTTTATTTATTTTATAAGTTCATAGTATATAAAAAACGAAAAAGATCATTTCACATTTTATTTGTGGTGATTTTATTCTTGATGGAATGAATGAACAAACCAAACATAAAAATAAGGAATGACCATTCCATTCCATTCCTTAAGTCATTCCATTCTTTAAGTCATTTTATTTCTTACATGTCAAGGAATGAGAACCAAACATAGTATAAGGGTTGATAAAGAATTGTGTTTCTCCCCATTTTCACCGAGTAACAATATCAGAGCTACAAAGATTAGAATCAGACATGTAACTACAATTGGAAGTCGAATGTTCATATTACCATGTCATGTCTTTGATGATCTGTTTCCTCGCTTAAACATTGAATGATGAATACAAATGCACTTTTTTTCTCAAACCTTGCAAGAAACAACTGTCACCAAGTTGAAAAGATACATGAACCATAATCTTCATCAACCAAGCAACGGGTATATAATTATTCAATTCAACATAGAAAAGCTCGTCGTCGAATCAAATAGTGTATTTAATAAAATCAAACTAATCCACCGATAAAAGAAAGCAAATTCATCCCCCAAACTTAATTTGCAGCCTATTATAGGTGTGATCAAAATTATGAATTAATCAGAAGTAAAATTACCCACTTTTTTTTTGTTGCTAAATGTTAATTCATAATTTTATAACTAGCATCTCATTAAACAACTGAACATCACATTCCAACTGTAATATATGCGTATAATATATGTACAAGTAATTGTGATGACGTTTAAAAGTATTAATAATTGCTGTCGATTTAACAGGTTAAGGCTCAGAAAAACCTGGATGGAGGGGACCAAATACTCTATAACAAAATTTTTATGTATTTCTATTACGAAATCTATAACGATATTTTTTAGAATTTATAGCGACGGTTTGTTCCGTTGTCATAGTCCTATTACATGACAACGGGATAAATTATCGCCATAAACAATAAAAACCGTTGCTATAGACTTTGTAATAGAGATACAGAGAATTTTTTTTATAAAAAATTTGAAACCTCGATGGAGACATATAGCTTGAAACCCTAGGTCAAGAACAACGAATAAAGCATATTTCTTGTTTCGGCTTGAACAAAACACGCGCCTATCATACCCAATCTTTAACAATTCCTTTATTTTACGCAAAATAAATTTCATCGATAATATTTTAGTTTATATCTATATTTATATGGATGGATTAATGGTTCAATTAGTGAATGAACAGTTATTTAACTAGTGACATTATAATTGTATATTAAAGATAATAATTTATTATTATAAATTATACTACCTCTATTTTAAATCGGAAGATAATTATTAACTTTTGAAAGTCAAATTGAGAGATTTTTAAATTTAAAATTGATATAATTTATTAAAAATTATGAAATAATTAATTTTATAATTAATAATATTTTTAAATAATTTATAATATTTATTATTATATTAATTAAAATTAAATAAAATTATATCAATTTTAAATTAAAAATATATTAAGTTGATTTCAAAAAATCAATAATAATCTTATATTTGAAACGAATGGATTATAAAATTATTAAATATACCAATGTCTTATAAATTATATTAAACTTTATGAATTAAATGCATTAATAAGTCTTATAAAGTTTATTTGATATATGTTAAATTTACAAAATCAATATTAGTCTATAAGTGGTAATACTCTAATTATTTACTTAATATTTAATCATGATTAAACAAAAAAGTAGATAACATGAATACGAGGGTGTATAGCTTATAAGCACTTAAACATACTTATAATTATTTTTAAGAAATAAAAAGTGTTTGATAACCTAAATTTAAAATTGCTTATAATCACCTTTTATGAAAATAATTAGAAACTTCACTTTGGAGCTTCTAAATATTTGTCAAACCTAATAATTAAGTTTGACCAAATACATTATTATTGTCTCCCTATTTATTTTAATAATTCCAACTATTATCCATATTTATTTTTTAAAATAGTTATTTTTAATAATTTACACATGAAATAAGTTATTAACAAAAAAAAAATGTATACCAAACATTTTTTACTTATTATAATTTAAATATTTTTTATTAGCCAAATCCAAATTATTTTTTAAAAACTAATTATAATTAAAAATATTAATATAATCACTTTAATTTTAGTAAACCCAATCAATCCCAAACAGACTCAAAATCTCATGCAAAGGGGTTGGTATATCCCCACTCTATGGTCTGCTCATTTCCCCAAATCCCAATTTTCAACTATGAATAAGTTTACATACATAACCCAACCACAAAATCAACTACTATATCTATTTTAACTATTAAAAAATATAATTTTACATTAAAATCAATATCAAATCATAATTTTTAATTGTTAAGATTGATTTTGAGATTAATTTTTGTGTATATAGACTTTTATTTCACAACTATTCCTGACCAGACTCTCTTGTCCAAATATTAATCTTCTTACCATTTTCTCTTAAAATCCAAAACTCCCATCTTCCGCCATGATTGAAAAGATGGGATTCACTACTCTTCTCCCATTCACACCTCTGTCAAATTCATGAACGTAATAATTCATGCACAAAAGATACTGACTCGTTGAAAGATGAATTTGAATGTTTATTTGGTGGTTTTTTGACTAGTTGCAAACCGGTTGAACCGTAGACTAGTGATCGATTTGTATTGTTTTCTCTTTTTTACCCATCTTTTTCATGCTATTGTTTTTATTTTTACTCTTTTCACTCTCTCGTAATTTTTTATAACTCTTATTTTTTTTCTTTCTCATTTTTTACTTACACGTAATGTAATAATGTGTGTCAAAACTAATCTAAATTATAAAAGGAGAGAAAAAAAATAACAACCTTGAAGCTCTGCCACAATTTTTCTTCAAACATTAATTCTTTCTCTATTTTTCACTCTTTATTCTTAAAAACTCTCTTTTATTCTTTCATCCATATTTTCATATAACTTTTGTTTAAATATTTATTTATTTTTAATTGGTCACTGTTCGTCCATGACTTATTAGTCAAACTAACTTATAAGTCATTTTTCACTATTTAAGTGTTTATCAATGACTTAGTTTTTAACTTATAAATTAACTTATAAGTTCTTTTTGATAAACAATTTTTTTTAAAAATTGTCCTTATTTTTCTAATTTTTCTAATTTATAAGTTAGGTTAACAAAACACATTTATAATTTATTTTAACTTAAATTTTAAATTAAAATAATGTTAAACACTTTTATTTATAAGTCACACTTTAAAATTTTAATTTGTAAATTATTTTAAAATAAATCATTTTCGATCAGGCCATAATGTGTTATAAATACTAGGTTTAATGAATATGGGAAAATTATTCAGTAGTTTCGGAGCACAGTTACGTGATGTTTCAGACCAATCACATATTCCTATTTTAACAGTATTCTACTATATGTAGCTTTGAATCTATTAAAATGGAAAAAAACCTACTAAAATAAAAAAATATGATTAATTTAAAATATTATATGACTGTATTTCGAGACTAGTGAATAATTACTCATGAATATGTAGGTAAAAGAACATAAAATGACCGTTGCGTTTGGAACCTCATCAAATAAAAGGTTCAAAGGAGGTGAGGTTGGTACGCAGCATGCACGATTTAAATGTGCATGGAATGGATCAATACAGACCTCAAAATTAATACAATACTATTAGTTTATTATTACCGACGAGGTACAGATCTTATTTTGTTTGTTATTTTATAATTTTATTAATAATTTAATAATTTATAAAAATAATTAGTATTTAAAATTTTATAATTAAATATATAATAAATAATAGTATAATAATTTGTAGAATTCAAAATAATTTAGATAAAAATAATAGTAATTGTTCAAAGATATAACAATAATAAAATTTATCTTTTATTGAGTATAAGTTTGTTACTCCTCCATTTTCACTTGTCGTTTTAGGGAGATAATTTTATTCTTTTTTATTTATCGTTTTTAGATTCTAATATATAATTAAATACTTAATTTTGCATATTATGCTTAATAATCAAACACTAATTTATTTCTTACTCGTCTTTCTAATGAATTTTAGAAGGTTAATATTAAAATTTTATAGTCAACTTAGTCAATCAGACAAAGTAATTAATTGTATATTTTTTTCTATATGCGTAACCTTAAAACGTCAAATAAAAAGAAACAGAGGGAGTATATTTTATAAATGATTAAATGTGATTATGAATTATAGATACTAGTATATTAGTTGTGTGAGGCACATATTTTATTTTGTTGTTATTTTATAAGTTAATAATTTTTATGTATAATTAGTAGTTGAAATTTTGTAATCAAATATGTAATAATTAATAGCATAACAACTTGTAGAATTCAAAAAATCTAGGTTAAAATAATACTAATAATTGTTCAAACATATGATAATAGTAAATTTTATTTTGTATTAAGTGTAAGTTTATTACTACTCTTATATTTTATAAAATTCATAATTAAATGTGATTATAATTAGATACATTACTAAAACTTGAAAAATGAGCAGACATAAATGTGACATGAATATCTTCATAATAAACATAGACGTGACATTAGTATCTTAAAAATAAACCTATCTTTAATAATTAAAAGAATTATTTAATTAAATATTTAATACTACCATATCAACATCTCAATTCTTCTTTTTAAATATAAGCTTGTTTTTGACGGGTCCGATACAATCAAATCAAAATTGAAAAGGAAATGAGGTTGGAGAAATACAGAGGCATAAGATCATTTGTAATTAAAATTATCTATTTTTTTGTATAGAGACTTAATTGTCATCATAAACCTTGATATAAAGAACCAAAAAAAAAATTTACAGAGGATTTTTTTTTTAACAGAGGAGTATTGTCTACGTTTAGTAAATCGTTTTTGATCATATATCAATACAGCTGTTTCGATATTTACCCTTCCATGCAGGATTTAAATGCAGTGGATTTCTTCATCGCATCATTCTTTATGTTTTTTTTTATTTATTTATAAAAACAATAAAATTCCTAACATAATCTTAATATTTTAATGGGGGTAGCCATATTTTATTGCTTGCTTAATTTAACTTTTCTGTTTTACATCCGTTTTGATGCAATATCAGCCAATAACTAACCACAATAATGTTTAGTTTGTTGAGAATTGTTAATCTCTCATGATTACCCTGTGATAAAGTGGTAGATGGAGTATTACACAAGTTGAGTACATTCCAAACACCGCTTCATTTGTGCAAGAAGGAAAAAGGAACGCGAATTCCCATACTCGTGCAGTAGCTTTCCACACTTCCCACGCTTTCTTTAATTAGTAGTAGTATTTATCTATTTTCCTCCTCGCCAGATTGTCCTCCGCATCACGAGCTTCTAAATTTTCCCTGCACAACTAAGTAACATGAATAAATTTATAATTTTTTGATTATTTGGTCCAAACGAATTTTAAAATTACGTATTGAAAAAAAAAAAAGAATAAATGTATTTATATATTTAAGAACTGTTTGATTATCATTTAATAGAACTAAATGACTGAATCGATCAGTCATTCAGTGCGTTTATTTTGACTAACAATGATCTAAATAGCTGAATCGGTCAGTACTTTGAGCTGAATAATTA
The DNA here is from genome assembly GCA_947179155.2 of Hedera helix. Lineage (NCBI taxonomy): Eukaryota > Viridiplantae > Streptophyta > Magnoliopsida > Apiales > Araliaceae > Hedera > Hedera helix. Next base: position 40,337,751 of record OX359283.1, on the reverse strand, counting down.
AGTTTAGTCTTTTTGACTGAATGAATAAGTCACAGCTGAATAAAGTAAAAATAAAATAAAATAAATATTAACTATTATATTAAATAAATTTACAACAACTTGAAATTTTCTTAGAGGGGAGAAATAATAAAAATCTATTATTCAGATATTTTAGATATGTCAATTATCAAACAACTTTCTTTATTCAGTATTCAGAATTCTACTCATTCAGATTGCTTCAGTATTCAGAACTATTTCATTCAGTTTTTATTAAACACCCCCTTATTCTTTACTCATTCTCTCTCTTTTTTTTAAAAGAGTCTTATTCATTAATTTTAAGAAAAATTCCTATTTCTAATGAGGGAATAAAATAAAACAGTGTCCTTAAATTTGCTATTGTAATTAGATATCATGACATTATTATTAAACAAAATAGTCATTAAAATTATTAACATACATGAAATAAAAATCTCTCTTTAAAATTTAAAAAGTTGTAAATGAGATTTTTTTTATAAAAAGGATGTAATATTTATGGTACTTCTTTCCGTTTTACTAACATATAAGATCAAGTTTTCTTTTTAAAAGTTAATATAAAATAATTTAAAATTAGTATGATTTATGTATATATATATATATATATATATATAGTTATACGTGTGAGTTATGACTTTTATAATTGAACTATTTTTAAAATATTAATTTTGAATTTAAAAATATACTTGTCAAATCTTATATTTCGAAAATACAAAAAATGACGATGAAAGTGCGGAAGATTAGCTTAGACCAGATTAAATTTGATTAGAAGTAAGTAGATTGTGTGACGCCTTCCGGTAGATTATAAATACGCGACTTTATCATCAACTACTTCTTCACTACTAGCATCTACCTTCCCTCCTTCCTCCTTGTTAATTCTTCTTCTTCTTAATTTTTTCTGTCTGAAACTCACATTACACACAGACAGACCTCTCAATCTCACTCTCTCTCTCTCGATATCCTCATTACTTGCTCCCTCCCAAATCCCTCTGGTAAGTACTGCCGTCATCTCTTTCTATATGGAGTATATGTTCGTAGATTTCATTTGAAGATACTTGATCCGTACCTGGCCAACTAATTGCAGGCTGTATAATCAAAGTTTCTCTCTGTTTAATTGTTTATACTTCCAAAGTCTTCAAGCATCTTTTAATTTACGTCTTGCATTCACAACTTCGTTATTTCACTTCTTAAGTATTAGAGAGCAAGTATCGTCATTTTCTTATGAATTAGCTACACTAGATCTTTTTATAATTAACTGTAACTCATGTATACTTGCATTAGTTATCTGTTACTAGTGCAATCTGATTAATTCTAGGTTTTATTTGTGAGTTCTATTTTGGAGATGGGGAGTCGGTCAGTTTCCAATATACTACTACTAGTTGCTTGTCAATCATGTATCCGGCCGGATTTAGTTAAGTTGTTACATAGTCTTATTTCATTACATTTTTTCAAATGTAGATTCATGTTTAATTAATAATTATCACAGCTAACAAAGACTTGACATTATTTACTAGTTGGTTATTGTGATATATTTACTCTGTAACTTACCATGTAGGTGTATATATATGTATTGTTACTCTTATTTGTTATTTTTGCTCTTTTTTCTTTTTTTAAGGTTGAGTTTGTTACATTAACGGTTTCCCAAACAACTCACTGTCTTTTTATATGTGTGTCAGAAGATAGAATGATGGGTTGAATACTCTTTAAGTAGTAGTATTATATTGTTCAATTGGATTTGAGTTCTCGATTAAATGTATACCTTTGCCTTTTGGAAAATCATGAAGTATATCTTGGAATGAATTTGTTGCAATAATTTTTCCTCTTGATAAGATAGATATGTTAGGAGTTTTGTTTAAAATTTCAGCACTGAATAAAGCAGAAAGGGCTTGTGAAAAGTTAGAAATGGTAGTTTTCCTCAATATAGTTAATTAGTTATAAAGAATTAAAAAAAAAAAAAAACTCTTTCCATGATTCAATAAATGATTTATTACTCCAAACATCACATATTTCTGGAAAAGCTTACCTTCTTTTATATAATTAGCCAGCTTTCAGATAAAGACCCTTAAATCTATATATTTAATTACCTCTGTGAAATCTTTTTTAAAAACAAATGAAGTTTATGAACTATTACTGCCCCTGTTTCTCCTATGTGTTTTTGAGATAATTACAACTTCCTGGTATTCTGACTGCTATTTGTTTTGAACTGTCTAGATTGTTGTTGGATATGGATACATACAAGCCCAAAAACATCCTCATTACTGGAGCTGCTGGCTTCATTGCCTCCCATGTTGTTAATCGGCTAATCAGAATCTATCCTGAGTACAAGATTGTTGTTCTTGACAAACTTGACTATTGCTCAAACTTGAAGAACCTCAACCCCTCTAAATCATCCCCCAACTTCAGATTTATCAAGGGAGACATTGCTAGTGCTGACCTTGTCAACTATATCCTTGTCTCTGAGTCCATCGACACGATCATGCACTTTGCAGCTCAAACTCATGTAGACAATTCATTTGGGAATAGTTTTGAGTTCACTAAGAACAACATTTATGGTACTCATGTCCTTCTTGAAGCCTGCAAAGTCATCGGTAAGGTCAAGAGATTCATTCATGTTAGCACAGATGAAGTCTATGGGGAAACAGACGGCAATGCTGTCGTAGGTAACCGCGAGGCTTCTCAACTCCTCCCTACAAATCCCTATTCTGCAACGAAAGCTGGGGCAGAAATGCTGGTTATGGCATATGCACGGTCTTATGGATTACCCGTGATAACTACCAGAGGAAACAATGTTTATGGGCCTAATCAGTTTCCTGAAAAATTGATCCCCAAATTTGGCCTCTTAGCCATGAAAAAGGAGCCTCTTCCAATTCACGGGGATGGATCTAATGTGCGGAGTTACCTCTATTGTGAGGATGTTGCAGAGGCTTTTGAAATCATTCTTCACAGAGGCAAAGTAGGCCATGTGTACAATATTGGGACTGATAAGGAAAGGAGAGTGATTGATGTTGCTAGTGATATTTGCAGGCTATTTGGGTTGAATCCAGAAGCAGTAATTAAGTTTGTCGAGAACAGGCCTTTTAACGATCAGAGGTACTTCTTGGACCATCAAAAGCTCAAAAAATTAGGATGGTCCGAAAGTACTACATGGGAAGATGGTCTAAAGAAGACCATGGAATGGTATGTTCAAAATCCTGATTGGTGGGGAGATGTCTCTGGTGCCTTGCTCCCTCATCCAAGAATGCTGATGACCCCTGGAGTTGAAAGAAATGGACCATATGTTAGTATCGCTGCTTCAGCTAACACTTTAAATGACACTGTTAAAATGGCAGTGGTGGTACCAGTTTCAAAAAGCATTCCCTCAACTCAAAAGCTACCTCTTAAATTTTTAATTTATGGTAGAACTGGGTGGATTGGGGGTCTTCTTGGGAAGATTTGCACAAAGCAAGGGATAGCTTTTGAATATGGAAGAGGACGCCTTGAGCAAAGGTCACAGGTCCTAGCAGATATTCAGAGTGTTAAGCCAACCCATGTTCTCAATGCTGCTGGAGTGACTGGTAGACCTAACGTGGATTGGTGTGAATCTCATAAACCGGAGACAATTCGCACCAATGTTGTTGGTACCCTAACTTTGGCAGATATCTGCAGAGAGCATGGGATCCTGATGATGAACTTCGCGACTGGTTGTATTTTTGAGTATGATGCTGCACATCCACTAGAGTCTGGCATTGGGTTTATGGAGGAAGACAAACCCAATTTCACTGGTTCATTTTATTCGAAAACCAAAGCCATGGTAACTTCTTACACTACTAGTCCTTTGATCTCTATTTTGACAATCTAGATTATACAGGATAATATTAATCTCTGCTTCTGTCCGTGCCTTTTCAGGTTGAAGAACTTCTTGGAGAATACGACAATGTGTGCACACTCAGAGTCCGAATGCCAATATCATCTGATCTCAACAACCCGCGCAACTTCATCACAAAAATTACCCGATATGATAAGGTGGTAAACATTCCAAACAGCATGACTGTGTTAGATGAGCTTCTACCGATTTCAATTGAGATGGCAAAAAGAAACTGCAGGGGTGTTTGGAACTTCACAAACCCGGGAGTTGTTAGCCACAATGAGATACTAGAGATGTACAAGAAGTACATTAACAACAATCTTAAGTGGAAAAATTTCACCCTTGAAGAACAAGCCAAGGTAATCGTTGCGCCTCGTAGCAACAATGAAATGGATGCATCCAAATTGAAAAATGAGTTCCCAGAGTTGCTGAGCATCAAGGAGTCTCTTATTAAATATGTTTTTGACCCAAATAAGAAAAGCTTCAGTGCTTGACTCAAATGGGTTAGCTTATGTTAGATTTGCAGTGTTGCAGTGTATGTTTGTTCTCGTTAATTCATAGTTGATCTCCTTCTTCAGCTCTGTTCTATATTTTCATAGTTGAAATAATGTCAGAAGGTTAATAATGGTTTATTCGAATAAATTGCAAGTTTATTACTCATGAGTTTGCATCTGAATTTATGAAGATCAAAGGTTCTTTTTCGCCATGTAATTGTCGGTTTACATTCAAATACAGCTTGCAATTGGTTGTAATTTTAAAATGCTCCATTTGGAAACCCATAGGAAAAAGAAAGAAAAGGTAAAGGAATTATATATATATATATATATATATATATATATATATATATATATATATTGGAGCATTTTAAATTATTCTTCACACTATATTTTATGGTTGTTATTGTTGGGGAAAAATTACCTCCCACTAGAACCGTTTATGATAAATTAAATGAATAAACCCCGCCAAATAAATAAGACAGTTCCAACGAAAATAATAACTGCAGAAAATAAGCCAAACACACAAGACACCAAATTTACGTGGAAAACCCAATTGGGAAAAAACCACGGGGAGAGATCTCAGAAATCCACTATGAGAATAATATACAAACTTGAGAAAATAATATCACTAATTATTTTCTCCCTCTCTGTATCTAAGAAAATAAAATCACTATTTATTTTCTCTCTTTCTCACTTTCTTTCTATAACTCAATTGAGCTATTTTTCTCTCCACTCTTGGAACTCTCGGATGAATTCCCTCTAGTTTTCTCTACTCTCGTGCTCTCTGCATTTTCTCTCTTTTCTGGTGTATCACTCCATTCTACCGGGTGCACACACTTATAGCCACTTCATTAATAAATGTCAGCAAACCAAGGAACGGGAAACAAGGAAGAAAAAAAAAGCAACAAAAGAAGAAAAATAAACCAGCTGCAGGAAACAAGGGGCCGAAAGCAAAAGAAGGATAAAATCAACATGGAAAAGTCAATAGTAGCAGCTGAGAATTAAATGCTTCACGTGGGATTGGAACCAACAATCTCCCCCTCCAATCCCATTAGAGAGGGTTTCCACCGTGACCCCGTCACTTGGAATCCATTCCTGCCAACTCCTTGCAAACCTCGAGCTTGTCGCGAGTCACAACCTTTGTCAACATGTCTGAAGTGTTTTCATCGGTATGAACTTTCTTTACTTTCATCAGCTCATTTTCCATCACTTCTCGAAGCCAGTGATAACGAACATCAATGTGCTTGGTACGATTATGATACGTGGCATTCTTGGTCAAGTCAATTGCACTTTGACTATCACAATAAACCACATACTCATCCTGTGTTACTCCCAACTCTTGGAGAAACCGTTTTAACCATAACATCTCCTTGCCTGCTTTTGTAGCGGCAATGTATTCCGACTCAGTTGTAGACAAAGCAACACACTTTTGCAATTTGGACTGCCATGACACAGCTCCCCCTGCAAAAGTAAACACATACCCTGAAGTAGACTTCTTCTCTTCAGAACCTGCCATGTCTGCATCTGTAAAACCCTCCAAGACTGGATTCGAATCACCAAAACCCAAACACAAACTGGAAGTAGCTTTTAAATATCTGAGAATCCACTTAACTGCTTCCCAATGTTCTCTACCAGGATTTGATAAATACCTGCTCACAACACCAACGGCATGAGCTATATCTGGCCGTGTACAAACCATTGCGTACATAAGACTCCCTATAGCAGAGGAGTAGGGAACTGCCGCCATATCATCTCTTCCTTCTTTAGTAGAAGGACTCATACGCTTCGTCAACTTAAAATGACTGGCCAGTGGTGTGCTAACTGGTTTAGCATCACCCATGTTGAACCTTGCAAGCACCCGTTCAACATACTTCTCTTGTGACAACCACAACTTCTTGGCTTTCCTGTCACGAATAATCTTCATGCCCAAAATTTGTTTGGCTGGACCTAAATCCTTCATATCAAAGGATTTGAACAACTCACCCTTGAGCCTGTAAATCATGTTAGCATCTTGCCCAACTATCAACATATCATCTACATATAGTAACAGAATAATGAAGTTACCACATGGGAATTTTTTTACATACACACAATGATCTGCAACTGTTCTGTTGTAACCTTGATCCATCATGAATGAATCAAACTTCTTGTACCATTGCCTTGGAGCTTGTTTCAGGTCATACAAGCTTTTCTTTAACTTGCAAACCAAGTGCTCTTTCCCTTTAACTTCAAATCCCTCTGGCTGCTCCATGTAGATTTCCTCCTTCAAATCACCATGAAGGAAAGCAGTCTTCACATCTAACTGTTCAAGCTCAAGATCCATACTAGCTACTAACCCCAAAACTACTCGAATTGAAGTCATCTTTACAACTGGAGAAAAAATCTCATCAAAATCAATACCTTGCTTTTGAGCAAAACCCTTGACGACCAACCGAGCCTTGTACTTCACTAGTTTTTCACCGTCTCTTTTCAGCTTGAACACCCATTTATTCCTCAAGGCTTTCTTGCCTTTTGGAAGTGTAGTCAACTCATAAGTGTGATTCTTGTGCAAAGAATCCATCTCATCTTGCATTGCTCCCAGCCAATTGTTCTTCTCCTTATGAGTCTCGACTTCTTGAAAATTCTCTGGCTCCCCCTGCTCAGCAATTAAAAGATATTCGGATGAAGGATACCTGACTGATGGCACATGCACTCTTGTGGATCTCCTGAGTTGAGGTTCTTCAATATCAAGATGAGGGGGTTGCTCCCCCTGCTCAATACCCTCTACATCTGACCCATCATCATGATGCAAATCTGTATCAGTCACTTCTTCATTCTGAACTCCTTCTCCACCTGTGACATTTTGTAATGGAGAAGAAACCCCGCTGAGGCTTGGAACTCTATCATCTCTGGGCTGTGTGACGCTATAAAAATCCTCATAATTCTGGTGCTCGTGAAACACCACATCTCTGCTTCTGAATAATTTTTTCTGAACTGGATCCCATAACCTGTAACCAAACTTTTCATCTCCATATCCAACAAATACACATGGAGTAGATTTGTCATCAAGCTTTGATCTATGCTCCTTGGGGATATGTGCAAAAGCCTTGCATCCAAATATCCTCAAGTAAGAATATGACACATCCTTACCACTCCATATTTTCTCTGGAATCTGAAAATCCAATGGTGCCGATGGAGATCTATTAATCAGGTAGCAAGCAGTACGTACAGCTTCACTCCAGAATGGCTTAGGCAGTTTAGCCATTCTCAGCATGCATCGAACACGTTCCATAATAGTGCGGTTCATTCTTTCTGCCACACCATTATGCTGAGGGGTGCCAGGAACTGTCTGCTCATGTCGAATGCCATGTGCATTGCAGTATGCCGCAAACTCCTTTGAAGTGTATTCCCCTCCGTTGTCACTGCGAAGACACTTCAGTAATTTTCCAGTCTCCCTTTCAACCATAGCATGGAAACTCTGAAAGTACTGGAACACCTGGTCTTTTGTTTTCAACATATACACCCACACTTTTCGCGAAGCATCATCAATAAAAGTAGCAAAATATCTATTGCCACCTAGAGACTCAACCTCCATGGGACCACAAACATCTGAATGTACTATCTCAAGTATCTTAGATTTTCTTTTAGAGGAGCTACTAAAAGAAACTCTATTTTGCTTACCAAATAAACAATAATCACATGGGTTTAAATTAGTACCTTTAGCAAAAGGAATGAGGGACCTTTTTGCTAACATCTGCAACCCTTTCTCACTCATGTGCCCGAGCCTTTTATGCCACAGATTTAGTGAAGATTCATCTTCAACTGCATTCAATTCACTAGAACACATCTTCACATGAGCCTTGTACAATGAACAGCAAGCAACACCTCTTGCAACAACCATTGCACCCTTGGTAAGCTTCCATTTTCCGTTGCCAAAGTGATTATCATAGCCTTCCCTATCCAAGGCCATACCAGAGATCAAGTTGAGACGCAAATCTGGAACATGTCTGACGTCCCTCAAAGTAATAGTGCAACCAACGTCTGTCTGAATGCAAACATCACCAATTCCAATAATCTTGGAACGATCAGTGTTACCCATTCTCACATGGCCAAAGTCTCCAGCTTTGTACGTCATGAAGAATTCCTTCTTGGGCGTGGCATGATACGAAGCACCTGTATCAATAACCCAATCAACTTTCTGATCATCAACATGTAAGCATTCTTCTTCACCAAATGAAAGAATCACAACATCCTCGGTAACCGTAGCTGCAGTATTCTTGTCCTCAACTTTTCCTTGCTCACCAGTTTTCTGCTTGTCTAACCAGACCTTGCAATTTCTTTTGTAGTGGCCTTCCTTGTTACAATGGAAGCACCTGAATGTACCGCCATCTCTGTTCTTTGACTTGCTTCTATGATTTCTGCTTTTGCTGTGATGCGAGTTTCCCTTGTGAGATCCCCTGAAATTGCTTCTACCTCTGTTTTCTGCTACAAGTGCTTGTGTCTCAAAATTCATACCTTGCTCCTTTCGCCTTGTTTCTTCATTGTGTATGCTGTCCTTGACCATCTGCATAGTTATTTTTCCTTCAGGAGCTGAATTGCTTAGTGACACAACCAACGTTTCCCAACTGTTGGGCAACGAACTGAGTAGCAACAACGCTTGAATCTCATCATCAAGATTCAACTTCATGGTAGACAACTGGTTCACCAATCCTTGGAACTCACTCATGTGCTCGGATACACTGCTACCATCTCTGTACTTCAGGTTCACGATCTTCCGAATCACAAATGTTTTATTCTGTGCATTCTTCTTCTCGTACATGGACTCTAATGTAGTCCAAAGAGAATTTGCATCCGTTTCCTGCGAAACATGGTGGAACACACTCTGATCGATCCATTGACGAATGTGACCGATCGTCTTTCTGTTCATCTTTTTCCAATCAGCCTCAGATGTATCCGCTGGCTTAACTCCTTTAAGCTCCAACGGTTCATACAAATCCTTACAATAAAGGATGTCTTCCATTCTAGACTTCCAGATCGAAAAATTAGATGATGTCAATTTAATCATGGCGCCACTTGATTCCTCCATTTAATTTATCAAAAACAACTAAGCAACACGCCTAGCTCTGATACCAATTGTTGGGGAAAAATTACCTCCCACTAGAACCGTTTATGATAAATTAAATGAATAAACCCCGCCAAATAAATAAGACAGTTCCAACGAAAATAATAACTGCAGAAAATAAGCCAAACACACAAGACACCAAATTTACGTGGAAAACCCAATTGGGAAAAAACCACGGGGAGAGATCTCAGAAATCCACTATGAGAATAATATACAAACTTGAGAAAATAATATCACTAATTATTTTCTCCCTCTCTGTATCTAAGAAAATAAAATCACTATTTATTTTCTCTCTTTCTCACTTTCTTTCTATAACTCAATTGAGCTATTTTTCTCTCCACTCTTGGAACTCTCGGATGAATTCCCTCTAGTTTTCTCTACTCTCGTGCTCTCTGCATTTTCTCTCTTTTCTGGTGTATCACTCCATTCTACCGGGTGCACACACTTATAGCCACTTCATTAATAAATGTCAGCAAACCAAGGAACGGGAAACAAGGAAGAAAAAAAAAGCAACAAAAGAAGAAAAATAAACCAGCTGCAGGAAACAAGGGGCCGAAAGCAAAAGAAGGATAAAATCAACATGGAAAAGTCAATAGTAGCAGCTGAGAATTAAATGCTTCACGTGGGATTGGAACCAACAGTTATTAATATTAAATTTTTTGGAAGTATAGACAGTAAAGCGACTAGTAGATTCTTCTCTCTTGTAGTTTCAATGAGCTCGAGCAATGAGAAGGTGGACTTGAATTAAATAAAGTACTCTAGTAGGATATTTTGATGATGAGCTCAAGCAATGAGAAGCTATGAAGAAAATGTTTACCGTCTCTCTCTTCTCTTCTCTTCTTTCTCCAGAATTTCTCTCTTCTCTATTGTTTATTCATTATAACTCTCTCCTTTCTATGTAAAAAAAGAAGAAGGTTTTATTTGTAAATTTTATAAATATTAAAAATATTTTTATTTTATATTTATCTCTTTAAAATGAAAATTCCTAGTTTACTAATAATTTTAATTAAATAATATTAAGCTGTTAGTTTACGATAGAAAAGAAATATATCAGGACATTCTTTGTGGGACATAAATTGCTCTAGGATGTAAGAGACATTACAAGCCTCTCCATAAATATACATAGTCCAAGGAAATTGTGAAGCAACCCATTTAGAAAGATCATGGGCTACCTACCAAACGGGCTTTCAGAAGACCCAATACTTGAGCAGATCTAGTCTACCTAAAGAAGTAGAGACTTAAATACTGGTGATAAAGCCCAGCCCAAAGATACAACAATTATTTGCGTTTCATCTCTCATTCTCTCTCAAAAAATTAGTTCAGTAGGAGGCATTGCTACTATATGTTTTTCTTATTATCATTATTTTTTTACACCCCAGGGGTTAAAGGTTCAAATCTTTATAAATCCATGCTTTGACCAAGTATTGTTACACATGATGCTGGATTTTTCCTTAATTTTTTGGAATTAAAAAGAAATCTAGCGTCGATGACCCTATTTGGTCTACTAGTATAACTAACTTATATCAATATAAAAATTGATGGAAGGAAGTATATCACAATCATCGACTACTTCTTTATTTTTCTGTGTTTTTATTTTATTTTATTTTATTTTTTTAAGCGCGAACCAACCAACCAACTATTGGTTACGTTCTTGGCAAGAGCCACGTCTCCTTAGTTCCATTAACTCAACTTTGGCTTTAATTTGAATAATTGTAGTGAATTGAATTTGCCTTAAATTGCTGATGGCGAACCTGTACTGGATCAATGGAAGCATATGGACAATTATTATAAGTCCCACAACAATGTTGTGCTGGATATTTTCATATTACAACCGATGAAAACAATTTCAATAAAAAGTTTAAAAAATATATAATTCCTCTTCTGGATGGGGTAGTGTATTCAAAGTAACAGAATTTCTGTCTAAAAATAGAAAGTGCAGTTCACATTGGATGTAGAGATATACCAGTAAGCTTGGAGCACAGTCTTCTTATTTATGCAGAAGAGCAACTAAATAAATAGGTTGGTAAAAACCCATGAGACTACAAAGAGGAAGAAGATAGGTAATTTGGTACGGAGGAAAGAAAGTTTTAACAATTTTGAATAAATGATATGATTAATAATAACAATCTGTCACATTTTATATTAGGTAAACTTCACTATATACAAATTACAAAAGGAGAAAAGAAAAAAAAAATTCCTTTTCCATTTCTGATTAATACATGGCAAAATGTTATTGGAAGTCACAGGACGGTATGGTCAACTGTCGGTGAAGAAAAAGATATGGAGAGAGAGACGCGGAGAGGCAATTTCGCAGTAAAAGGAGGAATGGAGTATCATTTGAATAAGTATAATCTTGGAATCCTAAAGGACTGTTTGGATAGCACAGTAAGAAACTACTCGGTTCTTTACTTTAGGTTAGCGTTCCCCCCTCCTCTTCCCCACCCGGACCACCCCTATGCCTACGCCTAAACTAAACTAAACTAAACTAATAGAGTTAGAAATAAAAATAGCTAGGCTTAGGAGCCAAGTCCACAAGAATAATAATATTAATCTTATTATTTTTCTTTTAATTTTTTGATTCCCCAAACACTACCTAAAACTTTAAAAAAATGAAATAAAAAACCTCAATTGATCATTCAAATTTCCACACTACTATTTTCTTTTTGGTCATGAACTCCAAACCGACTTAACTATTTTTTGAGCGTTGTGAAAAATATGAAATTTTTATGTAAAGAATACTTTAAATAATTATAATGGGAATACACCTTTTGCAACCTCAAAAAATATAATAAAAATGACACTCTTATTCTGAGAGAGCGTGAGAAAGAGCGTGATGTTAAATGAATGAATAAATCTACATATACAATATTTAAATACAAAATTAAAAATTACATCTGTCTTAATTATTAAAAAATAAAGCATTATACGAATTTTAATATCATGCCTCACTTTTTAATAATTAAAACGAATATAGTATTTAAATGTTATACACTTCTACTTATTCTAAAAGAATACTTCACTCAAAAGTAAGTCATTTCATTTTGCTTCTGATTCAAATCATATTTACTGCAATAAGTAGAATTTCTCTCTTATACAAAGGTCGAATTTTATTGTTGTTATACTTACTTGAACCAACTCCCCTCCCCTCTTCCTTGTACAATTTGATATTAAAAAATGATATATTTTATAATTTTATGTATTAATTTTTTATTATTAATTAAGTAAATAATTATTATTAATAATATATATAATATAATGGAATAATTTTATAAGCTTACTCAAGTTTATGTATTAATATCTGTCCAAATCCCGCGTCAATAGAATTTTTTTATAATATTTAGCAGAACTCTTTATTAAAAATTGAAGAGTCGACCTTAGAGCTTTAAAGTGACAAACTAAAACAGGTCAATTTGGATTTGGGGAATTATAATATCTATATCCTATAGGTTTTAATTTAAAGGTTAACCAAACAGACTTAATAAGTAGAGATTATTTATTTATATTACAAGTTTTGCTGCCCATCTATATTTCCCGCGGGCTTTTAACGCGCCGTTGGTTTTGGCTTTTTGCGTCCCCTGCCCCAACGATCATCTCTCTCTAAACAGAACAACATATAGTTTGTGGTTTAGCTTGATCACATTCACATCACAAAATCCCAATACATACACACACACATACATACATACATACATATATAATCTCTTATGTGAAGCTACCGATTTATTTTTACTGAGAATAATACGGAGAGAATTGGAGGTAATGTCGAATTAAATAATCTTGATCTGCTCTCTAAAGCTACTGATTCATCAATTTAATGCCATTCGCAAGCCACTGATCATTCCACGCCAATATTCAACCCAAAAGCAAAATTATCGCCCTGCTCAATCAAACCCTAACTCAGTTTGTCTCGAGTATCTATATACATGTTTGTTTGTGTGTACGGACAGAGTAGCGGAGTTGATGAGGAGTGAAGAATAAGCACAGAACTCAAACTGAGATGAGACTTTTCTTCTTCAAGAGGAAGAAACAGAAATCGAAGCTCTGAGTAATTAAGTAGAGAGAGAAAGAAATGAAGTCCTATATTTCCACGACGGGGATTAAGAGATTGACTATATCCAGCGCGGCTGCCGGAGTTGGCATTCGCGGAGGAGGACGTGGTTTCTGGGAGGTAATGAAGGGGAAAGGATCGCCGGCTCGTCGGATTTCTCAACGGGCAGTGATGCTGCCGATTGTGTTGATGCTTGCCATTGCTTTGCCCTTTCTGTTCGTTAGGGTTGCATATGTGGTTCTTGAATCCGCCTCCGCTTGCTCGTCTCCTCTCGGTAATTCTATTTTTTTTCTTTATTTAATTCATGTCTTTCAGCTAGTTAAATGTAATTTACATATTTCTTCTGGGTATATTCGTAATCATGCAGATTGTATGAGATTTAGATTTTTCGACTGGAGTGATCCATCTTTGGTAAGTACTTTCACCTTATGACCAAATTACCCTATCGATTTTTTTTTAATGGTCTTAGGACGGTGACGTAAGCAACCATCACAATTCGCTATGTTTCTTTATTCTCATCTTTGTTAAATTTACAAGTTTATCCAAGTAAGTTTGGCACGTGACCGTGTAAGCAGTCTTCTTGGGTTTTTTGTTAACCTATAAGTAGAGAGCATAATTAGATCATAATTCCTATATAATACTATTCCCTTGTCTGTTGTACTTTTCCTTTCTCATCTGTTTGCGCTTTGGGTTGTGACAAAAACTAAACAATGACACACTGCGGGTCCTTTTTGTATGGAACTCCATAACAGCTTCACATGTTTTATTGAGAATTGTTTTGGCCATATTTGCATTCAACCAACTTTTTCTTATTTTGTTTGGTTAGTCTTTCTGTTTGATTTTCCAGTAATTACGCTAAAAAAAACACTCTTCTCTTGAAAAATTTCTTTTTTTTGAGTACCCAAATTTTAGAGCCCAGAAATTTTGGGGCTTCGTGTCATTTCTCATTACCACTTTTTTTGGGATTAAATGTGCATCTTTCCTTAGTACTCTAACCATAACCACTTCTTGTTTTGGTACCCTGTCATAATCTCCTTTGTACGCGCATACTTACATTTATCCATCACTTTATGTTTCGGAAATTAGTCCATCTTTATAAGTAACAGCACTACTTCGCAACTTAACATGATAATGTAAGACAGTTGTTTCTATCACATGCCTACACGGCTTTGACAAAAATTCAAGGGTAGAGAAAAGTTCTGTTTGTGACGATGATTGACTCTTTTGCCTGTCGGTGTGGTGTGTGGTGGTGCTACTATAATGTAGCTTAGAGAAGAGCTGACGAGGGCATTTATGGAAGCAAACAACGATGACGTGGGAGAAAGACTAGTAGGGGTTTCACCAGATTCATTCGATGCTCTTGTGAAGGATATTACGTCAAATAGACAAGACATCAACGCCTTCGCTTTCAAGACCAAGGCAATGGTAACCACAATCCACTACTCCTATAGACTACTCATATTTGGACTCTGTTTTCTTGCCTTTCTTTGCTTTTGGTTTGTGTCTCTTCTTTCAGTGTACAGCACCACTGGTTTATGGTTGCCCCACCACAAGATTACCACTGAAGCTGGTCCAATTGTACCCACTTCCGGGTTAAGCCTCAAATGGGTTGGCTCCTACTTATAATCTTATCTAAAATGTTGGTATTAGTACTATCATTCAGCTTAAAAAGCATAGGAACATATTTCTATTAGCATCACCCTCAGCTTCTAATTTGTTAAAAATAGTATATGTTTAGATTTTGGGCTGATAATATATTAAACTGATTGAACATGTTTTTGTTAGTTAATATTCTACATAAAAAGTTTTCTTTTGACGCAGACGTGAGACAACGCTCCTCCAGTTCCCAAGTAAACAAAACCAAATAAGTGGAAACCAATTTAAATAGGCTGCAAACTAAATAAGTGAAGCCTGCCAGACTCATTTTTAGGCTCCACTCGGTTGGTACCATGTATAAAACTTTACTTTGAACTTCACTCCATTAATCAATATTGAATAACTCGAGTTGAGCTTCCTGTGCATCTGAGTCGAGCTTATAAAGTTTTAACTCAATAGAACTGCAGAACTACAATTATCATAAAAATTACTATATTAGCATCCGAACATAACCAAATTATATTCAGTGTACTTCTAAAGAGATTAACAAATGTTACAGAAGTGCAACAAAGTTAAATATATAGATTAAAGGTAAAAAACTTACATAAAAATAATATAACACTTAACATACTTTTATTGAAATGTCTTCATGTTAATGAATCACTTCATCATTGTTCAAGCTCCATGAGGAAATGCATCTAAAAGTTGAGCATGAATTCATTCCACCTATAGAGTATAGAGTAATTAATTAGTTTGAGACAAAGGCCTTACCAACCCGAACTCTCCAACTATTGGTGGACTGGTTCATCTTAATTGCAATTTCAAATCTAATTTGTTTTGAAAACTGTCCTTAGTAGTTAGTTCTATCACCAATTATGGAGTCACTTCATGAAGGAGCAACAACTTGCAGTTTCTGATGACTGTTTGGCTAACATTTAACCCTTTGTTTATTTAATTGTTTATTAGTTTTTCTTTCCTGGTTTCCATTTTAGTGTTTGGTAATGTGAAGGCTTGGGTTAGGTTCAGTTTGCAATATTTGTCTGGCAGAACATCAGAAGCCAATTGAAGTCTGAAACTGTGGGCAACTTAAGAAATTTGTGCAGTGGTGCTTTGTTCATTACGTTAGAAAATTTCTTTCAATCATTATCCGTCCCCCCGCCCCCCTTCTTTTTGATATTTACTAGTCCTAATTGCTAAATTTTCTGAGACTCGTTTCCAGTTGATGGTTTTTCATTTAAAGTGTTTTATATGATTCTCTCTTTCATATGAGTCTTTCTAGGACCACAAAGTTAAAAGCTTCCAAACATGGTACTATGGTAGGTCCAATTAATGTATACAAAATCTGTCTACTAGATTTAGTTTTTCAGACAGAGTTCCAGAATGATAGGCCGTGAATTTGTTACTGATCTTATTAGGGTCGATATGGATTATTTTCTCTTCTTGAGATAATCTTAAATTAGCAACATTGGATGGCACAACATCTAGGAACATTTTTAAAACCAGTTACACTTCGTATGAGAATAATTTCTTATCCCGCTAAATTTTTTTAAACCTTCCTTTCGATATAAGATTGGGTTAGACACTTTCAGTATGCTATTTATGCAAGCCAAATGTACGAGGGCAAAAGAATATAGATTGGCACTCTATAAGCAGACTGACCTTTTCTCCTAAATTTTTGTAATGTAGAACTTTGATCGAAGAATAAGGTTGAGATGGCAGTTATGAATCTGGAGATTGACTTGTTTCTTGACATGCATAATAAAATGAAAGCTACATCAGCAGCTTGATTGGGAAACTGTGAGCCTTTCAACAACTTATTGAAGTGTAGTGTTAAAGAAAAATAGGATTAAGTGATTTCTTCCCATTAACATACATGACTTTTTTCATTTAATTCAGTAAACATATCAGTAAATTTGCATGGTCTAATTGGGAAAATACGAGCCTTCCAAGAAATTGGTGAAATGTAACGTTCTAAGCAAAATAGGTGTAGTGGTTCCTGTCTTTTTTTTTAGCAAACTTGAAGTTTTTCCTGACCATTAACTTGAACATATATAGATGTCTGTAGTCTATCTGTGACACACACAATTTCTTAAGCCACGCCACATAAAACTAGGTTAAGAAAAATTCTCTTGCAATTGAACTACGGCTTAAAACTGATCTTAATGTATCCAATTTTCTATAATATTTTTCTTTACTACTTCCTCTTTCAGCGTACCTTTTTTTTTTATCCCTTTTGTATGGTCTTTAAAGTTCTATAATTTTGTTTAGCACGAGCTTCACTTTCCAGAGCTTAAATGAAACCTGTTCGGAACTTTGAAATTGAGTCTTTTATAGTTGAATATGTAGCTAGACCCTTTTATTTACATTTAGGAGTTAAAAATCAGATTTGTTTCGCATAAGCAAGTGCTAAAAGGTCCGAATTCAGCTCAAGTATCAAATGATTTCTTGATACAAAATTATATGTAATTAAAAGGGATCAGTTAGTGCATTTCTTTCTTTATATTCAATTATGTTTATTATCAGTAAGAGGGACAGCGTTGTTCAATGTTATGTTCATTTTTATCAGATGAGAGCCTGCATTTCTATTTGATAAAGCAACTCAATAATGTTCATATGGTGGTACATAATGTAATGGCTGGACAGGAGAGTGTAACATATTGATTATTAATTCTTACTAGCAAACCATTTGCAGTATGCCAAGTCATGATGTTAAACTTGTAGATCAAATTAACTGCTAATCCTATTAAAAATGTGAGGTTAATCTCTTTGCTTTATCCAGATAATGAATATGGAGCGCAAGCTCCAATCTGCCAGGAGGCGGGAGTTCATTTACTGGCATTTAGCTTCACATGGTGTACCCAAGAGCCTGCATTGCCTTTACCTCAAGTTGGCTGAAGAGTATGCTGTAAACGCCATAGCAAGGTCTCGCTTACCTTCGCCTGAATATGTCTCCCGAGTCACCGACCCTTCATTCCATCACATTGTTCTCATAACAGACAACGTATTTGCTGCCTCTGTTGTCACCACTTCTACCGTTAAAAGCTCTGTCAGCCCGGAGAAATTGGTATTCCATATAGTCACAGATAAAAAGACTTACACCCCAATGCATGCATGGTTTGCAAAAAACTCCGTCAACTCTGCAGTTGTGGAAGTCAAAGGATTGCATCAGTATGATTGGTCTCATGAAGTGAATTTTCTGGTCAAGGAGATGCTAGAGATTCATCGCCTTAGTTGTAGCCATAGATATAAAAATTTAAAGGAGAAAAACTTTGAATCTGTTGGAGATCAAGAGAGAAATTTAGAGGTTCTAAGACCAAGCTGTATTTCCCTTTTGAATCATCTCCGTATATACATCCCTGAGGTAATTCCTAAGTTTCTCAAAATATGTTGACCAGTCATTGGTATGCTTAAGAATGTGAATTTTCATTGAAGATTAATGTATTGTCTGATTTTCATGGGATCCAGCTGTTTCCAGATCTGAAGAATATTGTTTTCTTGGATGATGATATTGTAGTACAACGTGATTTATCATCTCTCTGGCAATTGGATCTCAATGGAAAGGTTGTTGCTGCAGTAGTCGACTCAGGGTGTGGACTTGAATGTTGCCCAGGAAGGAAATACAAGGACTACTTCAATTTTTCCAACCCATTTATATCATCTAACTTGAATTATGACCGTTGTGGATGGTTGTCTGGGATGAATGTCTTTGATCTTGAAGCCTGGAGGAAGACCAATATCACTGCAACTTATCATCGATGGCTCAAGTTTGTAAGTAGTATATTCTGTTCTACTTCCTCGGGTGAAATCTTGCAACTAAAACTGTATGATTTTTTCTTAAATTTTGTGGCAGTGAAGGGACTAATAAGTTTTTCTGGTATGGCTATTATTATCACAACATAAAAAACTTTATAAACCATTATTTATGACATCTTTTTGTCTATTGTTTTCTTCAACTTCAAAACATGATACTGAAGAATAGAAAAAAAACCTATAAAAAAATGGCATTATTTTGAAGAGGACAAAAGCCTGGTCACCTGAAGTATTGATAGTAAAAGATATTAGTTAATAGTTAGAGAAAGTCCTTTGAATTTTTCATAATTTCTTCATTCACTACTTATCTTTGGATGTCTAAATATAACTTCCATCCTCATGTTTGTATTTGTAACCTCCTTAATTTGTTTTGTAGAACCTCAACTCTGGGTTGGCATTATGGAATCCTGGAGCACTTCCTCCAGCCTTGATTGCATTTGATGGTCTAGTGCATCACATTGATTCTTCATGGCATGTGGCAGGTTTAGGCTATCGATTTCCTGATGTTAGCCTAGAGACATTGGAAGGTGCAGCTGTTATACATTTCAGTGGTCCGGCTAAGCCTTGGCTAGAGGTTGGGGTTCCTGAGGTACGAAGCTTATGGACTAAACATGTAAATTTCTCAAACGAATTTTTTATGAAGTGTAGAATCGTAGAGTGAACATGACAAAGTTCTTTTATTCTGATACTTGTTCCGAGTAAATCAAGAGGGAAGAAGGTTATACCTTCAGTCTCTGCTCACGCCAAGCTTATATAATACGAGATTGTAATTTATTGTCCAGGAACACATAATAGCTAAAGATAGCCTGCAATACTTTATAGAATTAGATATCCGACCTTCAAGAGACATTATGGTCATGGATATATAGCAGTATATGTACTTGTAAAGGTATTCTAGTTAGACTTCTATTACTACTTTACCTCCATACAGACACACACACACACACACATTTCTGGCTTGTGCATTTCCTCTTATAT
This sequence comes from Hedera helix, assembly GCA_947179155.2. NCBI lineage: Eukaryota > Viridiplantae > Streptophyta > Magnoliopsida > Apiales > Araliaceae > Hedera > Hedera helix. Next base: position 40,317,865 of record OX359283.1, on the reverse strand, counting down.
ATGTCTTCATGATCAAAGTTGTGTTCGCAAGTATGCAGAAAGAGTCACTTCTCGTTGTGTTCAGCCAAAACAATGGTGTTTTTCAATTATGTTTACGTTTTGGTAATTTTGTAGCTAGTAAACCACTTACTTTTAAGATTCTCATTTTGCTGAATGTTAAATCAGATGATGTTGCTTTTAAATCCTTTTTGTCTTATGTCATGTGCATTTCGGTTGTAGCTTCTGCTTCGTTATTAGCAACTTGCCTTTAGGAAAAACGTAAGTTTTACATCAACTTCATTAAACAATGTTATTTCACATGTTAGAGATACATTTATAAATCAATGTGTTTAAAGAAAAAATTTATTTATTTTAACTTAATAAGTAATATTTGCTAGCTAGAAATATAGTAGTAGTGACATCTTAATACTCAATTAACTATGATAAATATAATAGCATGTTATGAATTTATTATATCAATTTATAGTCAAATAAATAAATATATTTTTAATTTTAAAATGAAGAATTAGGGTTTCGGCTCCTTTGCTTTTCCATATATATATATATATATATATATATATATACAACCGCTACCAGCACTCGCGACTAGTCAAAACGATTGCATTTTGATTTGGCTTAGTTGCTATTTCTATTAGCGGTTAGTCAAAACGACGACGTTTTTAGCCCAAGCCAAAAAAATTAATCAAAAAAAAAATAGATGGGCAATGATGATGACAGTCCAATACTTGCCATCAGGGGAGGCTTCAAACTGAACGGTCACTTAAAGACGGTCGATGATATTTACAGAATTGATAACCTTAGTCTGCCATGAAATTCCGCTAGGCCTATCCACTGACTTTCTCAGACAAAAGTCACAGAACTAAACAATAAAGATGAAGTTGGTGATAATTCTATGGAATATTGAGTTTCGGATTTTTTGTAATTGGAATTTGGTTTCTTTCACGAAGAAGGTATAGTTTTTGAAGTAGTAGAGTAGAGCGAATTTTGTTACAAAATAACTTTTGGATATATTATTTGCTGGGATAAGGCTAAAAATACCGTTGTTTTTTCATGACGCTAATAGGAGTAACGGTTTAAAAAAGACAAAAAATGTCGTCATTTTGACTAACCGCTAGTAAGGGTGCATTGCGTAGCGACTGAGCCAAATCAAAACATCTTCGTTTTGACTAGCCGTCGTTAATAGGAGTAGCAGTTGAGCCAAAATTTATTTTTTTATCTTACTAATCACTAGTAGGGGTAGCGATTGGGTGAAAAAAAATAAAATTCTTTTGCATAGTCAGATTTTTATATAAACAGTATAAAATTAGTTTGTTAAAATAGTGTACATAACAATTATTTACTATGAATCATTTCTCATATATATATATATATACACACACACATACATACAGTTGCATCATGAAGCGTCTACATGAAATATAAAATTATAGCTTTAGTATTTGTAATAGTATACATGTTCTATCTATTTATCTATAGCGGAAGGAAAAAACTGACGGTTACGGTTACATAGGAACAGTTTTTTGTCTGCACCAATTTATCAATTCCTATTTTTTTCTTCAATATTTTCTTATTTATTCTCACAAAATTAAATTTATTTAAATATTTTTTTTAATTACTGACGCTAAGGGTGTGCCATATCACCCCAAAAGAAGAATAATAATATACGAGCTATAAATACAACAAATGTAGTTGTCATTTGTTCAACACTTACGGTGGGGCGGCCTGGCTGGTGTAGAGAGCAAATGAGGCAAGGTGAAATTAGAAGAGCAGGCATGTTACGTTATGTGTATTATATTCTTATACTACGTTTATTTTTAAAAATTATATTTGAGATTAAATTATTTATTTTAATTTAATATTATTTAATTATTTAATAAAAGATTAGTAATTCTTTAATGTTGGACTAGTAATCCCATAAAATCACTTAATAGTTTAAAATAAGAGAGACTATTAATTTCAAATTTTTCATAAAATTATATAATCTCACGTAAATAATCTTAAGTATGATAAAAAAAAAATAGTCCATAGAATTATTTAAAAGACTATTAATCTCTTATTATAAGATAAAATAATTCAAAATAATATTAAATTAATATAAATAATTAAATCTTAAATATATTTTTTTATAAATAAATATACCCTTGGGATATTGTGATCATCATATCATGACATGCAGGACCAACAACTGATGAAATTTTGGCATGATATTATCGTTTGTGTGTACAACTTACCGCAAAGTGGACCCCATCGAGCTAGGAACAAGCACGAAATACACGCAAGCTAGCGTTTCATCCTCAGTATCAGAACAAAAATCACCACAAACTTATATATATTTATATAATTTAAGAACAAATAATTGATAATCACCATAAAAATTAGATAAATGAAAAAATAAGAATACACGAAATATTTAAGTTTATTAATTTGACTAGTTTTGATTGTCAGATATATTTATTTGATATTTAACACGCTCTACAATGATTCATATACTAAATAATATTTTATAATAACTAAAAAATTATAGCTGCTATAATATGGGTTCAAATTCAATACATTAATAAAATTTAAGACTAACTATTAATAAATCTTCAAGCTCAATTACACTTTTTGCTTAGTTTTTAGGGAGTGTTGCCCCCTTTCAACCCTGTCAGCTCACTAGAGAGCTAAGTAGTTACTAGCTCACTAAAGAACGAGACCCGATTACCCTATTGTAATAGTCATCAGCCTCACCCTCAAAAGTATAAGTGAATATTAATATTCTCAATATCAGAACAAAAATCACCACAAATAAAAATTAGCATCACATACAATTTCTACTCTTCATGTTTAGAAGCGTGTCATCGCCACTTATATCACCGCTAATAGTGCAAATGTGTAACTAAAGCATGGGAAGCCAGGTAGCACATATATGGTAGGGCTCAAGGCTTAAAGCCAAATTGAAAAAACATGAGTCAGAAAATGATCGTCTGTTACAGTACTATATATATACTAATTGAGGTACTTTAGAGAAGAATTGTCCCATAATAATAACAGAAAGTCATAACTCATACGTGAAGGGAGACTGAAGGTCCTCATTTCAGCGAAGACTTAATTTGTTCTTTCCGAATCACAAAATTATATATATAGTTTTAGGCACACACGGAATAACAAGATGAACCGCCAGATATAGTAGGCTCTAAGATATTAACTGCATCAAAATTTCGAAACATTTAGTAACAATCGGTAATAATCATATTGGGGGAGAATTAAACTAATTGATCGATCAAGAGATGGAGAATCAATCTTACACAAGTTGGAAAGGTGTTTGATCTTGGCGAGCGTAATGGTGATTAGGTTGTAGAAGGTTAACGGGAAGGAAGTTCCGAGAGTCATGACTATAAGGCATGGTTTGGTAACGATGATCATCATGAGATCCTCCTCCTCCTGGCATCAAATTCATTTGTTGTGCTCTCTCGTTCTCAGATATCTGTGTGCATCATCCAATTAACATGATTAGCATGCTAGCTGCAACTTTATATATTTGAATTATAAATACTAGTCTATTAGCTCGTACCAGACACACATCTTATTTTGGTGTTATTTTATAATTTAATAATTTTTTTATGTATAATTAGTAGTTGAAATTCTGTAATCAAATATGTAATAATTAATAGCATAACTTGTAGAATTCAAAATAATCTTAAAAAAATAATAGTAATTATTCAAGCATATAATAATAGTAAATTTTATTTTGTATTAAGTGTAAGTTTATTATATTTTATAAAACTCATGATTAAATGTGATTATAATTAAATGCTTTAATGAAAATTAAAAAACAAACATACATTAATATCTTAACAGTGTACCTATCATTAATGATTAAAAAATAAATTATTTAACTAAATATTTTATACTACTGAGTTGGATAACATGAATTACAACTGAATTAACTCGGTTGATTTTTCACTTAATTGAAAATTTAATATCAAGTTTTATTTTTAAATATAGCTGTAGATATATGTATACATAACATCATTTATATATTTGAATTACAGAGATATATGTATATGTAGAGTGGGATCGAGGAAGATCACCTTTGCTCGTAGATACATGTTAGCATGCTGCAGCTCGATCTCCTTCACAAAATTGTGTAGTCTATATTTTAATCATTAATCACAAGAGCCTATCTACTTTTAATTGTTGTCAAAATTAGATAGCAGAACGTATGTTGACTGATTGCATTTGAATGCATGCAGAGCAAATCTATGAATTGAGCTAACTATGTATGAAATGTGCTGATAATGCAACTTTGCAAGGAGACCAAAAAAATGCAATAATATGCATGCCTAATACACCAGGATTTTTAATTACCAGGGAATTATATATGGAATAATTGTATCAAAAAATGTAGGACGTTAATTAGGGTGATTTAAGGTATGAGGTAATTAATGCATAACGTAGAAGACCAAGGGATATATGAGCATGACCTAAGCCGTATTAAATTAACAGGTTTAAATTATATAATTAACTATGTCAATTCTCTAATAATATATGGATTGTACACAAATTAAAAATAGAAAAAAAAACTGATAAACATTAATTTTGTTTTGGTAAAAATAAAACTACTTTTTTAAAATAAGAAAAAAAATTATCTGGGATTGTGAAAGGCAATTGTTCAAACCTAAGTTGACATGCTAAGCATACTATACATAATATGCTTGGATTAACATGCATGCATGCAATGATTCAAGTAGAGGAGAGTAGGATTAATAGTAGTTACCCTCTTTTGCATGAGCTCTATTTCTGCTAATAATAATTCATTCTGGTAGAAAATTCAACTATATATATCAGCATCAAGATTGAATTATATAATTTGTTACTTATTATAATTAATTATATAAGAAAAATAATCCAATTACATTATCAAAAACTCAGCTTCATATATATCTATTGCAGTCAAAGTGATTGATGTACGAATGTGCTAGACATATACCTTCTGTGTTCGAATTTTACTGATGGCTTTCTCCAATCTGCCTTCAAGATTTTTAAGTTCCCTGATGCTCAAAGACTCAATACCTTCGCCCACAATGTTCCTAAGAATGCCAATTTGTGAATTTCATTCTGAAAATGGCCTTTATCTTAATATATATATATATATATATATATATATATATATATATATATATATATATATATATATATATATATATATGAAAATGATCAAGAGTAAATACTTATTATAAAGCAAAATAGGGTAAACACGATCATTAGCGTCCAATATATATGAAGTAACGACCCAAATTAAAAGTGCAAAAATCTCATCCACTACTAATATTAAAATTTTCTATCATCCACTACTAATAATAAAGAATATTACTTATCATCGTGCGTTATAATTAGTAGCTAATGGTTTAGTCATCCACTATTATTAGTAGTGGACGACGAGTTTTAATTTTTTAATCTTAGTCGTTGGTCCTTATAATAGATGGTATGGATACTATTTATTCTATTTTTCTCCGTAACAAATACTTGTTATGAATGATTGCATATATATATATATATACCTGTTTGAATTTTGTATACTCTTGATTTCACGGCGCAGCTGAGAGGCTTCTTGCTGGTAGAACTAAATCAGTAAACATGTAAATAGAATGAGTGTATATATATATATATATATATATATATAATGTAGTTATACGACGTGTTTAATTAATCTATATCAAGGTTAAGTCTTAGTACAAATTAATAATTAACTTTGGAATTAAGAAACTTAATTAATTAGATCAAAAAATTGTTCCATCCTATTGAGAAATTAAGATATTTAAGATCATTACATGTATAGATTAATGCATGTGTATTTCAAATTTTCAATAACACTCTTTAGAACACAAAAGGTTTCTTATTTTAGGGATTACTGTATGGGTACTTATACCTGAGTGTTGGCTTCAGAAACAAATCTTGTATTGGAGGTATTAGCACACGCTTTCTTGTACCTATCAATAGTTGATCTTACACTGCAAATTAAATGCATGCATGTGCAATTAATTTAAAACACATACAATTAATTAATTATATCATGTGTGTAATGCTATCTACAGTACTGTTGAAAATGGAATCCATATCTATGTGAGGATTTCTATAATTCATAATTGTAATTAATGAATAATTTGAATGACGAATTGAATCTATGCGAAGATGATATATTTCTATAATTAATCGTAATATATGAAAACAGGTTTCAAGTTTTAAGTAAGCTGCTTTAATTCTTAGTTTCTCTTGTGTTTGGTTGTGTTCCTATTCGTTTCCGATTTTCATAGGAATAGGAAATAATTTTCATTGCTTTTTTGTACTTGCATGTGGTTGGGTCATCTTAAACTTGCTTGCCCTTGTTGTCTACTTTCTTTGTGTTCAATAATCTGTAATAATTCACCCTCCATCCAAGTTATTTGTCCTAATTTCTTTTTTAGTAATTTATTATATATATATATATATATATATATATATATATATATATATATATATATATATATATATATATATATATATATATATATATATTATGATTAATAATATTCTCTCCTTCCAACTTTATTTGTCCTCTCTCTTTTTTAATACTATTTTTGACATTACTTTTTCAATACTATCTTCAATATTTGACCTTAATTTTTTTTTATTAAAAATAACAATATATACATTAAAAAAATAACACTATTAATTTTGACCTTGAAAATATAATCACTCTTTTTTTTTCTTTTCTCTTCTCCTCTCTTCTAATTTATTGTCCCAATTAGAAAGAGTTAGGAGACTAAATATAAAAAGAAAGATAATAATAGAATGGTTGAAATGAATAATTTGACAATAAAAAACTTTTATAAAAAAATATATATTTTTAAATTAAGACAAATAAAATTAAAACGGATGAAATATAAAATAAACATAAAATATGGACTTTAGTCGGAAGAAATAGCAGTTTTGATATTTTATTAGCCAGATGATGCAATTCATTCATTGTCAGCTTCCTCAAAAGTATTTATCTTTATTTTATTTTAATATTGTAGTCCATATTTTACTATTAAAGTAAATTTGGTAAGTCGTCCACATAAGAGGACCACAGTCCACGCACAGTAAAAGACTGAACAAGCAGTGCAGTCAGGATAAGCAGTAATCTTAACTTCGGCGGCACTAGATCCCACGATAGGAAAAATTGTTCTCCGGTATATGAAATTTATGTAAATTTTATATGAGATATATATAATATTTATATAAATTTTATATTTAAATTTATTATAAAAATTAAAATAACAGTATATAATTAATAAGAATCACACACTAATTAATCCTGTCCCTGAAATTCTAAGGAATTAGTCCCACAATAGAATTGACTTAACCCAACCCATCTCCGCCAAGCGTAATACCTATCTACCTCGACTCGACCAAGAAATCCAGATAAGGCTTTGACATATCTGTTCTGATTACAGAACTAGACACTATGCTCCCATTGTTCTAAAAATTAAAAATATAATATTTGTTTTGTTCTTCTAAAATTAATTAATTACCTTTTTAATTTTTAACTATAAATTAATAATATGAAAATTTTAACATCACTGGTTATACTTACCTAAACTAAGTACTATCATCTTATCATTATAATGCTTTATCTAACTTTACAGAGATATTTAAAAAAGTAAATTTATTTTAAATTATTGATATTGTCAAACAAAAAATTATATTATCAAAATAAAAAATGTCATTTAACCTAAAAAATATTAATAGAACAATCACAAAAATATATCATAATATGTATACTTATTTTTACTTTGATACAAAAAATTCATATTTTTTTTATAAATATATATGAAAATGTGTAGTTAGTGTTTAGTATAGTTTGTGTATGAAGTGGGTCATATTCTGTGTCAAGTGCAGAAGTGTAATTGTCTTTTCTGATCAGAAGAAGAGCATTGCTCCATTGTTGTAGGTAGTACGTACGTGCGCTCTTCCCCATGCAACCATTATAAGCAAGCCAAAAAGTACGTACCCAAACCTCCCCATTGGCTCTCACTTGTTCGTAGCACCCCTATCTTTTTCATCTCTTCACTTCTCCCATCTCACCTTTCACCTCTCTCTCTCTCTCTCTCTCTCTCTCTCTCTCTATATATATATATATATATATATATATATGTATATATATATATATATCAACAATTAACTTCGAGTATTGTTTGTAAACTATTAATTAAGAGTTAATCTAGCTGATTTCTTAATATGACGTTTAGCTCTCACAAATACCATTTTTAATTAGTTCTCTATCTCTTTAGATCTTTCATTCTTAAAATGGAATGGGGGAGTCTAAGATGCTGGTTACTCAATTCAGCTTAATTTGATCACTATATATATATATATATATATATATATATATATATGTTATTTTTAGCTTAAGAGGAGGGTCAAAAGTTACGACATAAAACCAAAGGAAATCTAAGTAGAAGAAACTAGAGAGTACAATATAAGAAAGGGCAATTTTTGCACCAATGAAGAGATATATACATGGAAACATGGAAAAAGATGAGGTCCCCCAAGGAAAAGAAATATGACATACCCTTTTCCAGATGCAAGTACTTACTAGTGTGTTTACAGCTGAAAAATCATGGTTGACGTGACCAAGCAAAGATTCTTGGCTAGTAGCTAGCTAACACATCAAACCCTAATCATCTGTCACGTACTTCCATACAAGGCTAAAATGGTCAATATCCCAGGATTATATTTTCAAAAAAAAAAACTAAATAATCTAGATTTGTTTGACCGACTGAAAAAAACAGAAGTCTAATGAATTTATGGGCATATACCCATTTGGGTTTTGATGAAACTCTAATCTGCGTATGATATTAAGGAAGAGTGATGTAGATGAAGGGAATGGACAAATGAGAGCTTGACAGATTGTAGCTAGCTTTTTCGAACTCTAGGCTGATTGATGTAATATGGATCCACAAGAGAGAATGAAATGAGGAACAAAACAATAGATAGAAACACAAATAAGCTCATTTCCAAAACTTTCATATTTCTTTAACATATTAATTACATGTTTTAGCTACAAGTTTAACTGTTTCAATTACTCCACCAGATCTATGCATATATATATATGAAAGTATGAAGCAAGTAGCTAGAATTAATTCGAAAGACCAAGTCTCTCATGGCTCGATGATAAAATAACTACTCATAAAGCTTTGAGTGCATGAAATCTTGAGATTCATTCTTGCCTTTGGCAAGAATGTAAAAAATTCGGCTCAAATTACCAACAAAAAATAAAATAATAATAATAATAATAATTCAAAAGAACAAGCACAAAAGAGAAAGAGGAATTTTAATTATAAAGCTCACAAGGCAAAGAAATAAAAACAAAAAAAGAAAAGAAAGTGACTACATGGTAATGACCCAGTAGTCACTCCCTCCTCTTGGTATCCAAGAGGTCTTCTCTTGGTATCCAAGAGGTTGGGGTTTCGATTCTTGTTGTGGGTGTGTTTAAGTGTGTGTGGATTTAAAAGACACAAAAAAAAAAAAAGTGACTACAATGTAATGGCCCAGTGGTCACTCCCTCCTCTTGGTATCCAAGAGGTTGGAGTTTCGATTCTTGTTGTGAGTGTGTATGAGTTTAAAATTAGCAACAAAAAAAAAAGACAATTGTAAATCTTGTTACGAAAATCTACTATATATATATATATGTATTATAATCAATTTATAATATATAGAACGTATATATATGATGAAAAGAACAAATGTTAAAAATTAAATTAATTGAAGCATAAGATGTTGATGTACTTATATAAAAACCTGTTATTGGCATATTCATAAAGGCGGCCGCGGCCGGAGAAGACAATAAGAGCAACTTCAGCATCACATAGGACGGATAATTCATAGGCCTTCTTGAGCAAGCCATTGCGGCGCTTACAGAAAGTGACTTGTCGATTAGTTGTGTTTTCGATCCTCTTAATCTCGATCTTTCCCCTTCCCACTTGCTGTTTCCTTTGAATGGAGGAGGACTCCGATTCTTGATTGGGAAAGTCCATATATATATATATATATATATATATATATATATATATGCTTCAAAGCTGAAATTAGTGAAACGAATTTCCTGATTTTCTTAGCAAAAGGTAACAAGGATTTGGCCTCAATTTGGCACTACTAAATTATTGCAAATTCAAACTAGTATTTATTTACAAACCATAATGAGCAAAACAAAAAGTATAGTTAAGGTTTGCGTAATTTTTTGGACATTCGCTCGCTAACCTGGCGAGGAAATTCACTATTGAATGGGAGATGATAAAGGGGCCGGCTTGGAGAGGGATTAATAACAAATTAAAGGAAAAGACAAATTTTCTGTTGTTGAATTCGATCACTCTATTGATGATTTCTATGGTGCGCATAGCTTGTTCTATCTCTATCTCTGCGCAGGAGAGCTGCAGAAAATGGAAGTGGGTCATTTAGCTCATGGTTATTTATAGATACAAAATAGACATCCCAACTCTATTATTTTGATATATGGTGCAAGTGTATTTATGTATACATTTATATATAGAGGGGATAAAACGATTGTGGTTATCTCTGCTAGTTGTTTGCTATAACGGTCCAAAATTATGTAATTTTACGAATGAAAATTTTTGTTGCTTCACCATTTTATTGATAAAAAAATAAGTTACTATATGTTTGAATCATTGTTCCAACCAATTAGCAGCATTAACTATTTACTTTATATATGGTCAATAATTTCTCTAAAGAATCTTAAAGATTTGTCTTTCTCGACAACGATTAGATGTTCGCTTACGGGACTATCTGAAAGCCAATACGTTTGTAATCGTCTAATATATTTTAAAACTAAATTGTATATATAAGAAATTTATGATATAGTCATGAAAATATTGCAGGTGGCTGGTTAGGTAGCTAGATTCCTTGATAGCATGTATGCATGTTGTAGGCACGAAAATTGCGTACCTTGCTAGGGTTAGGATTCGTAATGATGGTAGAGACGAGAAACTTGCGAAATATACGGAATCGGTTGAAAGATTGAAGAGAAGATAAGAACCGGTGAACAACTACCAGGGTAACACGTGGCAGAACTCTTGGGATCACGACGTAATCGCTGATTTTTGTTACTATCATCTTTCTCTGTTGACTAATGCTGATGTGAACTTTCTGGAAACATAACTTTGAAAGCAAGAATTTGCATCATCTGTTGTCGAGAAGTTATTCATTTCCTCTTGCTGGCTTTGCATGTCCAACATCATGTTCATCATTATCCCCTGTCCTTCTCGCGCTTCCTTTAGCGCCCTTAGCATCTACATCTGTACATGGTCACAATCTGTTCTCTAACAGCCTCCTCACTTGACCTTCCGCCACTTCTTTGTGCATTATTAGTCTATTTTTGTTACGCCGTTAGAGAGGCAAAACTACTGTCTGATACTTCTTCAACAATCGGTTGATCAAGGTCCATTTGTCTTTCCACAAACTCTGGTGAAGTAATATTTGTTGTCGGCAAAACTTTTCCTGTGGCTCTCCCACTCCGAGTCGTAGGCATATCCCTTACAAATTCTCTATAGCGGAATCGCCAAAATAATGTAAGCACGAAAATTGCGTACCTTGCTAGGGTTAGGGTTCATAATGATGGTGAAGGCGAGAAACTTGTGAAAGATACGGAATTAATTGAAAGATTAGAGAGGGGAGAAGAACCGGTGAGCAACTACCAGAGTAACACGTGACAGAACTCTCTGGATCACAGCTTAATCGCTAGTGTCTAAGAGCCATGACAAGTGTTTCAAGTGAATTCCAGATAAGTAACGCCAACACTTTCGTTCACTCGATCCAGAGTTGATCATAACTTCTTAATTTATTCCAACTTCTTCTTTGTTTTGAGAGAGAGAGAAAGAAAGAAAGAGCTTTTAGGTTGTCAAGGATTTTTAAGTTCCAAAAAGTTCATTCACTTGTCAAGTGGAGGGGTATTTATAGGATCCAGGTCATATGTCTGACACATGTCAAAAGGAAAAATTTTAGATATACCTTCAATGACAAAAAAAATCCTAAAATACTCTTGGTTACCTAGGTAATACCCAAATCATCTAATTCTTCTAGCCACCAATCCAATCCCTCAACCGATTCCCAATATAAGTTGTTCTCATAAGCCTTCTGCCTCGGAACTCATGACAACACTTCTTAAATTATACTTTTAAGGTTGTATAATATTAAGTCTAGAAAGATCGTATAAATTAATTTTATTATCAAAGAAAACATATCATGGAGCTGGAAAGGACCACCCAAATGGGGCCCACCCTAGGGGGCGAACCCTAAAGGGTCCCCTCCCATTCTAACACGTTTTGTTCGTTTCATGCTTTCTTGATCGGTTTTTTATCCGTTTCTCTCGATTATTGGTTCTATGAAAAGTTTATCTTGTCATATATAAGTTAGGAAATACATCTTTTAAGCCTTCATAAGTTTTCTCAATTTTGGATTCATTATTTATTGTTTGCACCGCTTAAAACTAGTTTGAGATAAAATTCGGGAAACAAAACATCAAATGGCCCCTAAGTGACCAACCCTTAAGGGGTGAACGCTAAGGGGTCCAAACCCTAATCTTTTCCCATCTTTTTCGGTCTTCGTTGTTCGTTTGTTTGTTATTCGTTATTTCTGTTTTAGTTCATTCAACGTGAACCCTAATTTTATTCATGGACTCATACATGTATAGTAAATAGAGAAAAAAAATATAAATTGTATTGAAGAAGCAAAAGAAAAAGGATAGTGATATCCACTTTTAAAGTCCATTAACCGTCCATTTTATCGAGTATGGGAAAAAGGATGAGAAGGTTCCGTAAGAAAGGGATTCGGTTAGTATGCAGTTAATTTTATGTTAAGTTGGACAATGATCCAATACAGTGCTGACACACAGAGAGAGAACACTCTCCGGCCTGTGTGTCAACACTGTATTAATCTATTATTCAACTTACTATAAAGTTAACTTTATGCTAACCGAATACGTAAATAAGTGACTATTAATTAATAGGTTTGAATATGTCCTCGGAGAAGTTGCACTCAAGCCTTCAATATCAATGTTGGGACTGGGGAGGGAGGAAGTGAAGAATAAAAACAGAACACAATGAGATAACCTTTCATGTTATTTGCTTTATAAATTTGGCTATACTCAATATTTGATTTCTGACATTAACCATGGCTGAAAATTAAAAGTGTTCACTTCCCCATGCATCCCCTCTATGATCTCATATGGTGTTTATTATTAGAATTTATTTTAATTAAATGTATCGAGGTTGTGAGGTTAATGAATGAATTAGGTGACAGTCATGTGATGTCCTGTTTAATATATATATATATATATATATATATATATATATATATATATATATATATATATATTCCCATTAATTAATTGTTGAGTTCATTTATAGCAAGTTTAGAGGAACTTCATGACAGTGGTCTTAGCTGCAATTTGTTAACAGTACCTATCAGTGGCGGGCCATACGTGGGATCGATCCTCCGTCCCAGTATATCTTAATTGTGCTTTTACTTTTCCCATTGCTAACTAATTAAGGGAGTATTTGATAAAAACTGAATGAAATAATTTTGAATATTTAAATAATTTTAATAAGCTGAATGAAATAGACTTTTAAATAATAAATAAAAAAAGTTATTTGATAAGCGATATGTCTGAAATATCTGAATAACATGTTTTTACTATTTTATTCTTCTGAAAAAATTCAAAGTTATTGTAAAATTATTTAATATTATTTAATATAATATTTATTTATTTTTTAATTTTTTTATTTCATTCAGTCGAGACTTAATCATTCAGCAAAAAAAAAATAGACTTAGTCATTTAACCCAAAAATCTGACCGATTCAGCTATTCAGTCTTAAACAAACGCACTGAATGACAGATCAATTCAGTCATTCAACTATTCAGATACATTAAATTCTAATCAAACACCCCCTAAATATATAGCTAACGGTATATGAGCTCAGGGCAAATTGAAGTAAAGAAAAAGCTGAGAACGCATGCATACTTAAGAGACTTCTTGTTTGTTAATTATTATTATTATTATTATGGACAGCTAACAAAGAAACCAATTACACAGGATAGGATTTCATGTAGTTACTCGGATAATTCTCGATTACTTGAAGAAAGAAGGAATCATTTTTTTCTCAGGAGAATAAAAGTGAAGAGAAAGCGATAAAAAATTGCTGATCTTCTTTCTTATTAAAGAAATATTGCTTCCGAGTTGGACTAATATATGTATGTACATTAATGGGTGCCTATGACTTATTTTAAAATTTTTTGTATTAAGGTTGAATCCCAGACATATATATATATATATATATATATATATATATATATATATATATATAGGAAAATTTTCAAAAGCGAACTTTAAAAAGCGAACTAAAGACGAACCGTCGTCTTTGGTATCTATGGCAACGGTTCGACCCGTCGTCATAGAGTTCATGGCTATAGCGACGGGTCGAACCGTCGCCATAGATACCAAAGACGACGGTTCGTCTTTGGTTTGCTTTTTAAAGTTCGCTGGAGAAAGGGACTGTATATATATATATATATATATATATATATATATATATATATATATATATATATATTCTTTTGGGACATTTTATCCTGAAAATAAGTTAAAAAGCAATTTTTTATTACTAAACTTTTTTACCCATTTTTTTCATTACCGTACACAAATTAAACAGGTTTTTTGAAACTACTTATTAACAGACTCAAGCAGTAAGTAAAAGTAACAAAGCAATTTTAATGAAGTAATCATTAATCCCCAACTCAAGTTGCCCAATGTCTCACATCAGCAACCAGGGCAATCTAATGAAGAGAGACTGAAACATTTGTGGCAGACTATTTGGAGTTTGAATGTGCCGAGCAAAGTGAAAAATTTGGTGTGGAGAGCGACAAAAAACTCTTTGCCAACAAAAGCCAACTTAGCACACCGTAAAATTATTAATGATAACATATGTGAGCTATGCCAACTCTATAAGGAAGACGTGCTACATGCTCTATATGCATGCCCTCAGCTTGAAGAAGTATGGAAACAGGTACCGCTTTGGAACTCTGAAAGTTTGACGAGAACAAGTTCCTTCATTGATCTGTTTGGGCATGTTTGTATAGAGAACAAACATTTGGAAAGATTTGCTATGATGGTGTGGGCGATTTGGAATAGGCGTAACAACATTATGCATGGTAAAGTGTCTATTCCAATTCAACAAGTGGTATCACAAGTTCAAGAAAGGCTGCAGGAATTTACACTCAACACCTCATTCACTAAGCTTCCGGGAATAAAGACCGCGACTAGGTGGGAGCCACCAACAAATTCCTGTTACAAAGTTAACTTTGATGGAGCGTTGTTTCAGGCTGATAATTGTGCTAGACTGGGTGTAGTAATCCGAGATGAGTTTGGGCAGGTGATGGTCTCCCTATCTCAGCAAGTTCCTCTGCCGTTCACAGCCATTGAAGTTGAAGCATTGGCAGCCCGACGTGCTCTTGAGCTAGCTCGCGAAACGGGTTTTACTAGAGTTACTTTGGAGGGCGACTCTCAAGTCTTGATAAATGCCCTACAATCACAGCAGATATCTTTTGCTCACTTTGGTCACATAGTAGCAGATATCAAGTGCCTAGCTTCCCTGTTTCATGAATGTAATTTTTCTTTTGTGCGTAGACAGGGAAATAATGTAGCTCACTCACTTGCGAGACGGGCAACTTCATCTTATCAACTACAAGTCTGGATGGAAGAAGTACCATTAGATGTAGTATCTGTTCTTATGGTTGATTCTTCTAGCCATTTTGATTAATGAAAATTACTTATGCGATTCTCAAAAAAAAAAAAATATATATATATAAAATAGTGCGATTTAGAATTTTAAATTACAACATTTACGAATTATCTCTTTATTTTTATTATATAAATCGTTTTAAAAAAAATTATATTTAAAAATATAAGACGTTTGACATATATCTAAGAGAAAAAATTTAATCATTTCTTATTTTATTTTTAAAAATTGAGTAATTGAGAGAGAAAAGAAAATATGGAATAATTAATTAGTGAATGAATAATAATAAAATTTTAAATTTATATTAATTATTTAATATTAATATTAATAAATAAATTTAATATGCATTATTATATTTTAAATAACTTATATAATAAAAATGAAGGTGTTTTCTCTCCTTTTCTTTTCCCCTTTTACGCCATATATATTTTGACATCTGGAAAGTAACTTATTCCGAACATTCCTAATCGGCAAATCCGAGACAGATTATGCAGGGAGTTTTATTTAATTACGTTATGCAAATTTCAACGCAAGGTAGGTAGTGCTTGTGAGATGGACGCAACCAACCACAATTCCATTCAAAGCATGAATGCACATGTCCGGTGATTTGGATCCTCCTCATTTAGACTTTAGAGGGTAAATAATTTAATTTAATTTTTTTTTCCCATTTGGATAAAACTATAAAGAATTTGTTACGAAATTATTGATGCTGTCATTAATTAACTAAATACTGTAAAATACATACTCAAATTTTAAGCATTGGAAAAGATGAGGGAGGTGTCATCCGAAGAATACGTACGCGCAAGATATTATGTTTATCCCTAATTAGAAAGGATTTTAAGTTCACGGCCAGTAACACCTTTTATTTTAAATTAATTAAAGTAAATTAAAAATAAATCTCATCTGACAACATAAAAAGAATAAATAAATATATTAAAACAAAAGGATATAATGCACAAAAATAAATAGATATTTTTTTATAGTCAATTACCAACCCTCGTACTTTATCTAGGCTTGGGGCATGAGAAGCATATGCTTGATCAGCTCAAGAATTGAATTTTATTTTTAATTTTCCTAATTTTCACAAGTTGCTCATATTTGTATTTATACAAAAATAATGACCTATAATCTTATTTTATATCTTTACATTTTTTTTAAAGTTTTATTTTATTTTTACATCAGAAAAACTGCATTATTGCTAAGGCACCGTACATTGACATCATAATACAAGAAGTACTTAAATGGAAGTTTGGCTAAGAGCCACCGTCAGTCGAAATTGATGTACATAATTCATTCCATTATGGAGCAATATATATAGTCTTCTGTTTTCCACCATTTTCTCTCTCTCTCTCTCTCTCTCTCTCTCCTCTCCATTAACTAAGTTAAGTTTAGATGATTACATAAGTAGTGAACAGGACAGCTCCATCCATAGGGTTCCTTATTTGTGTTTGTTTCATTTTGACAAAGGACAAGGCACATATGCAGCAGCAGACACCACACCCATGTGAGATGCCCATCACTCATCTTCGCTTCAATGCACTCATAACTTCTCCATATATTTTTTGACTCGTAATCATAATTAAGTTTTCCTCCAACTTCATCGGTTTCAATATATAAGATTAAATATATAATTAATATGAATTCACTTATTTTCATATAATACTATTATAAAAGTCAGCATAAAGTACCCCAAAAAATTATTAATTACAAGATTCATTATTTTCAAAAATTAATAAATCAGCTCAATTTTAAATTTAAAAATATGTCTCAAATTAGTTTTCATAAGTTAAATATAAATCTTATATTTTGGAAACTGCATGAAATCTTTTAATACTTATTTTCAATGAATATAAAGAGAACCTACTTAATTGCTTTAATAATCAGTTATCAGACACGTAACTTGAACTTAAATTATTATCCCTGCCTTGAAAAAATATTTAATACTCTCGTTGTTTCAAAATAAGAAATACATTTTCTTTTAGTTCATTTTAAAATCAAAGATATAGTTCTAGTTTACACTACAAAATGATTTGAAATTTATAATATTGAATAGGATTGCACCACCAATATTATTATATGTATTTCTAACAAATACTAAGAATATGTTGGGAAAAAAATTTATTCTAAATATAAACTGATTTTTTTTTTTGAACCGTATTTACATCGTGTAAACATTTTCTGGATTGTGAATAAAGTTCCAAAATGTGACACCAAAATTGATTCCTTAAAAATGGGTGTTAATATACCTATTTTGATCAACTAACTAACTGACTGACTATCAGCCGAATAAGGAACAAAAACATCTACACCATCTTAAAATATCCATGGGCTATTAAGCCCTTGAAAAGTTGGATTTATAAAGTGGTTCGGATCTAAAATGGACAAAATTTAACTGTGCTAAAGGGGTGTTTATTTAGTGTTGTATGGGTCTGAACAATCTAAAATTTGAGCGAATCAATCATTAAGAATGTTTGTTTTATTATTTTTAAAGTCTGAATTAGTCTGATTGCATCTGAGAGATTTTGGATGAAAATTGTTCGGTCAATCAATCCACTAAATGGAATATTTATGTATATACCCTCACATAATAGATAAGAGAAACAAAGGAGGAAAAAGGAACATTAAATACCGGTCAAATTCTACAAGATCAATATCCAATACCAATCGCAGAAGCCCAGATCTTTACGGGTTACACCAGATTCTCAAAGCAAAAAAAGATACCAAAGAAGATAACGCATGTGATTCCCAAAAAACCCAAAAAAATGATTTTTTTTTTTTTTTGCAAGGGTTCAAAATCTAAGACATACCGATTAAGGTTTGCTTAGATTAATCCTCCGTTGGACTGATTTGAGGGCATAAGTCGATCGTTGGCTTCCACCATGAGACAAGCAAGAGGGCGGAAGAGATAAAATTCAGAATTGAAAGAACTTGAGGAGATGAGTATATTATTTGGAGAGGGAGAGAGAGTTCAGAATTGGAAGAACGTAATATGTATCACAATTGTCTTTTGGTTTTCTTTTTCTTTTTTTTTGTTGAAAAAACTATCATATCATACTGTAGTACTTCCTCCGTTTTATAAAAATAATTATATTTAATTTTCATGATAATTAATTTGTTAAAGTTTAAATTATTATTAAAATTTATTTAGTTTTGAAAAATAATAAATTTATATTTAATAATATTTTTAAGTAGTTTACAATATTAACTATTATATTAAATAATATTTAATAAATTTATAACAATTTATTTTTTAGTACATTCATACTTATATACTTGTTCAGCATAATTTAGAGGATAAAGTAATAAAAAAATATTATTCAAATATTTCAGATATATCAATTATTAAATAATTTTTTTTATTTAATATTTAAAATTTTACTTCATTCAACTCTTTTAAATAATTTAAACATTTAAAATTATTTAATTTAATTTTATCAAAAAGCCCCCAAGTATAATAACCTTGGCTGGTACATACAAGAGAATGGACCAGAGCCTTTGTAAAATTCTCTTTTCAGAAGGTTTACTTGGTTTTTGGTTTGGGGCAGAGCGCACGGTGATCAAGACCCACCCTGAATCTAATTAAGATGTGTGTTTTTTTAATTGGGTAAACGATTTTTAATATCATTTATTCTTTCCGAGTATTTTCTGCATCATTTAATATCATTTTGGGTGTAGATATATATTGTTTGTCAGGGTTCTGGATGGAATTAAAAATCAAAACGAGGAAGCAAAGACAAAGTTAAGAATTCTTGAAATATTAAAATAGGGCAAGTGTAAATAATATACGATTATTAAGGACTGATAATATTGTATGTTATAATATATTATTATTTATCTTTTGCTGCTTTTTGTATGCTAGCTACTCCATAATGTGTACCACGATAGCATTATATGCTATAATATGTTATGTTACGGTATACTCCCTCTATTCTTACCTATAAATTATAAATAAGACTATTATTAATTTTTAAAAATCAATTAAATATAATTTATAATTTAAAATTAATACATGATTCATTAACAATTTAGAGAAAACAAACCTTATATATACTTCTTCTATTTTAAATTATAAGATTATTATTAATTTTTAATTTTCAATTTAATAAGTTTAAAAATTAAAAATTGATGAGATTTAAATAAATATAATTTAATAATACTTTTGTATTATTGATAATATTCATCTTCATATTTTATAATCCATTTAACTTCTTTATGGGAAAGGCTTTGGTCGAAGAATGGATACTGCTGCTGAAGTATCTTTGTAAGCTGAAATTAAAACTTCCAGGAGCGCACGCGCGTGCATGCATGCATAAGGATATATGCTAAGAGCGATGCCTTGTAAGAAGCGGTTAATATCTCGTTTTTAAAAAATTAATTTAACATACTTTTAAATTTAAAATTTACACGATTCCTTTAAGTTTTGAAAATAATAAATTTTATAATTATTAATACTTTTTAAATAATTTATAATATTTATAATTGAATTAACTTAAACTAAATGAATTCATGCCAACTTTGAATTAGAAAATATTTGAAATTGACATTTAAAAAGTTAACAATAATTTTATAATTTAGAATTGATGGAATATTTGGGTTCCAATTGATTTTGAAATACAGTAAGAATAAGTATAAACGCACAACATTCAAACACTATATTCATTTTAATTATTAAAAAATGTGACATAATATTGAAATTCATGTTATACCTCATTTTTTAATAATTAAGATAAATAGTGTTTAAATTTTATATTTAAATATTATCTATATAAGAATCCATACAGTAATAGCAGTACTATGTAGTAACATCTCCGCATTGTACGCTATTATATTGGTTAAGAGCTGCTTGATTGGAACTTGACATTTAATTTTCCCTAGTTAAGAACTCCCCTTCATATTTTTAACAAAATTTACTTGTGTTATTACTTGGTGTGCTAAAGCATTGAAAAATCTTTTCTTTCCACTTTTTAATGGTTATTTAATTTAATTTAATATGAACTAATGGTGTCAACCAAAAGCTTCCTTGTAATGCTAATTAGTGCAACAGTAGCATCAAATTCTAAACTCATATTATAGACCATGAATATTAATGAAACTCCGTGGTCTAAATAATTATCTTTGATTAGCTTATAGAGAGAGAAGTTGGGACTTCCATCGATCAATCATCATCCAATGACAAGTCATAGAAATCAATTGTACGACACAATTTGTTATACTAGGTGGTCCTTGTCACATTGGTCTGATGTATTAAAAAGAATTCTCAAATCCGAGCTTTACTTGAGAAATTAAGAAAGACAACAAACCTCCGAGCCAACTCCTTGGGATCCTAGTCAATTGCACAATTTAAAGAGTGTTTGATAAAAATTAAATAAAATAATTTTGAATATTTAAGTAATTTGAATGAAGTAGATTTTTGAATACTGAATGAAAAAAATTGTTAGATAAGTGACATGTCTAAAATATCTGAATAATATATTTTTACTATTTTATCCCTCTAAAAAAATTTAAAATTGTTGTAAATTTATTTAATATTACTTAATATAATATTTAATTTTTTTTTAATTCATTCAGCCGAGATTTAACCATTCAGCCAAAAAAAAAAATTAGACTTAGTCATTCAACCCAAAAATCTGACCGATTCAGCCATTCAGTCATAAACAAACACACTGAATGACTGACAGATTCAACTATTTAAATATATTAAGTTTCAATCAAACACCCCCATTTTGGGGCTATTAGTCACATGTGATATCTTTCTTTTCTTATATCTTTCAATAACACTTTGTGGATCTAAAAAATTTATTTGAGAAAATAATAGCACCCCTTGGAATAAAAGTTAAATTCACGCATAACAAGATACTCTATTTGATAAAGACCACCATTAAACACTTAATATATTATGAAATGATTGCATTAGAGGCAAGTAATTAGAGGAACTAAGGAAGAGGAGAAACATTATGTATTTTCCTTCTGTAATATGGGTAAAAATTTAAGTGGTATTGTTTTAGAGAGAATCTCCACTTGTAACTAGGGGTGTATATCGGTAAAAAATCGAACCGATACTAAAAAAATCGAACCGATACCGAATCGAAATTACCGCTAAAATAAGAACCGAAAATTGAACCGAATTACCGGTTTTGGTACCGGTTCGGTACAAATTCGATTCGGTTTTCAGTTTTTACCGATGAGCAATTTATATAATTATTATTAATTATATATATTATTATATATATAATAATATATAATTATTATTAATTATATAATAATTAATATAAATTTATTATTATATATAGAACATGAAAAACAATGCTAATTTCAAAATTCATGCATTCCCTTTGGGTACTTTTCCAAGTTTGTAAAATTAGTATTGCTTCTTTCTTTTTACTATTTCATGTTCTTACACGAGTATTACCATTAATAGTTCAGTACCAAGCTGAGTATGGGCAGCAATAAAGTGGGAACAAGTCCAGCTCGAGCTATGTATTCTACTCCCTCATCTCAACTAGTGTACAACTCCTAGTTAACACGTAGCAACAGTAATTGCAATAAAGCATCAGCAACAAAAGTAAACATCATACAGAACCAAGACAGACATGCTACAAAGGTAGATTTTTAAACTTGTTACCAATTCACGGTTAGGCCTACTACTGACATCAAAAATGCAAACATCCAAACTAAACCAGCTCTATAAATAAAGGCAATTTATGTGAAAAAGTTCTACGCTGATTCTAGAGAACAAATTGAGAAACAATACTAATGAGTTCCCTACCATATGTATAGAGACAACCTCTGGAAGATGGCAAAGTAGAACCAGAAAACCATACCAACAAGCAACAACTTGCTAGCTTGTGTCATAGCATATGGCCAAAGGAGAAGTGCTTGCAGAACATTTAGAATCTGTTAGAGCAATACATGAGTCATTAGTTTGTATAAAGTATCAGTTCTATAAAGAAGAAATGACGAGATAATAACTAACCTTCTGACCCGTTCTGCATCCAATCCTGTGCACACATCAAAGCTTGCACAGTGTTTGACCTAAGTAAACTCCAATATGGATCAAGGACTCGATCTCCGGCATCAAACACAAAATCTGATGCAACTTTTGACATGGGAATCCCCAAAATGTTGCATGCCATCGTAGAGAGAATGGGATACCTTGGTGTGTGAACTTTCCACCAATTTAATATGTTGAACTCAATATTACGTGGAAATAGAGGTTCTTCCAAGTACTTGTCCAAGTCAGATTTTATGTTTTGACTCTGTGAAGTTTCGTGGAGAAATCTGTCAAATCCTGTCAGCCTATCCCTTGAATCATTACCAGCACTACCCCCAGTACCACCTAGTTGGCCATCAGAAGCTAATGTTGAGTAGATATCATGCCCGTTGTAAAGTGCCTTCATGCAATTAGAAACAATATCAATGCAATCTGGAGCAGTGCTGCCATATATTTGTGGATAGTAATACTCTATCAACTTCATCTTAAATCTAGGATCTAAGATGGCTGCAATTGCCAAAGCCAGGCTGCATTTTTTCCAATACTCATCAAACTTACTTTTCATTTTCAGTCCTAAAGAACTAATAAATTCATCTGACTTATGGCACCATCCAATCAACTGCAAATGGATTTCACAAATCTCAGGGAAATATATATTTGCAGTCACGTGCTTGCTTCCTGTAAAAACATTAGAAACTTCAATAAGGAGCTTCAAGTTACTAGCAATTGTACTAGCTCTGTCCCAATCTTCATAAGATGGGCACATGGTGTAGACTGGATCATGCTCTGGCAGGAGGGAAAATGCATCTTTATACTCCAAAGCAATATCAAGCATGAAATATGTTGAATTCCATTGCAGTAGATTGTCTAGACATAAGCACCTTTCGCTATTAATCCCTACTAGCTGAGCCATCTCATTGAACTTTTCCTGTGTTGCTTGTGAACTTCTAACATGTCGAATACTTTCACGAATCTTATGGGTCACCTCAGATAGTGCTTCCAAGGCATCTTGAGCCATGAGCTTGATAACATTAGCTGCACAGCGTACTTCAAATAATTGACCATCACATAAAAGAAACCGGTTCTGGGAAAGTCGGTCTCTAATCTTACAAATAATGTTATCATAGGTTGAACAACTATCAAATGTCATTGAAAACAATTTCCGATCGATATCCCATTCCATTAGACTCATCATTATAACTTCTGAAAGCATGTCTTCAGTATGAGAAGGATCAACCAATATAAAATTTAAAATCATCTTCTTTAGTTGCCAATCATCATCAACGCAATGCGCAGTCAAACACAAGTACTTGGCACCTCCCTTAGCAGTCCACATATCAGCACTAAGGCTAATCTTACCAGGCAATTTATCTAACAGGTCAGATACCTTCTGCTTCTCTTTATGGTAAATTTGCATACAATCACCCTCAACTCCATCAAATGTAACGAGCTCAAATAATGGCTGAAGATTTCTAACAAATATTTTAAAGCCTACATGCTCAACCATTTGCAATGGATAACCGTGCAATATAATCATGCGGGCAAGATCAAATCGACTCCGCTTATGATCAAAGTTATTATATCCTAAGTTAGTGGTGCCATCTTTCATCTGTGCTTGTTCAAATTTAGTATTTATGAGATTGGCCATTTCACCCGTTCTCTGCTCTTGATCAAAACTAACAGTTGCAAGGGCAAGAGTTCCTTCCTTTCTCTTTCCTTTTGTACTACTCAATTGAGGAGCTATATCATGGTTTGATCTTCTCCGACATCTGATTAAATGATTTCTCAGATGTGATGTCCCGCTGGTACTTGAACCACTAAGTTTCTTTTTACAATGCTTGCAGATAGCAACACAACTGTCACCTATTTTGATCCTATCAAAATCTTTCCACACAACAGATTTTAATCTACTAGAATCGACAAGGACTGCTTCATCTGATATCTCCATCGCTTACAGCTGATTATTTTGCAGTATCTGAATATAACACAAGACAAAAGCATATATTAGTTCAATAAACAAATTTCAAGATAGCTAAAAACCTTCAGGTTGGATCTTAAGAAGCAAATAGATCTAGGCCCCAGATCCTTAAATAGTACCCAAAAAATGAAGCCTACAATTCTCAGACAACCTGGAACCCTTTCCGTTTAGTACCAAACCAGTTACAATTGGATTAATACTCATGCGCATAGTTTGATTTTTTTCATTGAGAAATGATTAAATGAATAAATTAGCACCTCAAAGAAAATAAGCATGACCCAGAAGCAAGTATTGCTACAAATGACTAATGACAAAAGCAAGTATACAATTCAAAGGATAATAAATATGCTAATAGATAGGACAAGTTTATAAAGAATCCAATCCAGCAAAAGAATGCAGTAAACAAATTGCTAAAAAGTGAATCTTAGTGTGTCAGTCACATTGAGAATTTACGGGAATTTTTTTGTGGAGTAATTCCAAGAAGAAAGCAGAAACTGATTTTATTTACACAAAAGGTGATATGATGGCATCAAATATCACAAATTATGGAAGAAGACTAGTTCAAACTTCATGATTCCCATTTTTTAACACTAAAATAGATTTTGCTACCGAATAACCATTATCAGTTTGCTCAACATCAAAATGATCAGATACAGTTTTAAGACAACCCGGAACCCATTCACATAAGAAATAATATTGCAATCCTATCAAACGAGTTACAGTTGCATTAATACTTAAAGACGGCTCTTTTTTCCATTCAGAAGTGAATAAATTAGCACATCAATGCAAATAAACATGACCCAGAAGCAAGAATTACTATAAATGATTAATTACAAAATCATTTGTACAATTGAAAGAAACAAGACATTACAAATCATAAATTTAACGGAAACACAACCGTAGAATAAATTTAATCAAAGGGTTAAGAGACAAAACTTCATGAGAGAACATCAACTTTTTGCCATCGGGTCGGAAACTGAACCAGGCCGCATCCACGACTAAATTCCCGGTATCAACCGGATATCTAATGAGGTTAATGTTAAATATCAGAGTAGGTGAACCCGATCCAACAAATTGGATCCGACTTTCCACCCACAATCGGGTCAAAACGAGAGGTAGCCCTAGAACTCGGATCGGAAACGAACGGCAAGTCATATATACCCCAAGTCGGATTTCGGGTTCGAAACAAATATTTGAAGGGTTCGGATCATATAACAGTAATTTTATATTATACATGATATATACAGATATGCGTATATATAGAGAGAGAAAGAGAAAACATACAGAGAAGATGATGAACTCCTGCTGCTGAGAAACGGTGCTAGCTTTAGGGTTTGAGATTTTGGTAAATTTTAATGGTCCAGAAAGGGCTAGACGGGGGAGGAATTTCAGTGATAGAATTGTAAATACAAGGCAATTGGAGCCAATTTGTTTGAACCCGATGGGAGAATCAGGTAATGCTCAGTCGAGTTGGGCTGTCCAGCCTAGGTGATGGGCCGAATTGGGCCTATGAAATGATTTAGTATCAATGTTTAATGTGTCCGCATCCTTGTATATTTTATATTGTTAATGGTGTTAAGTAGCTTAAAATACGAACAACTTTGAGTTGGTTTATTAATTTAATCAGCTCTTAAAAAAAATGATTGTTAATCTTAATTCTTAAGAAAATCTTGAACTTTTTCAACGCTATTCATTTTTATGGTGCAAATCGCGTCAATTAATTTGATACTACCGATAGTGAACATTTATTTCATTACTAGTTCTAAAAAGTGTACAATATTTAATTGTCTTTCCTTCAATAGGTATAATATATACCTCTCTAATTGATCATTGAGTGATATATATACCGCGGGATCATCTACGCATGACATATGAATTATAGACAGACTTTTAATACCTCACAATACATAATACTTCTTTCGTTTCGAATTATAACGTTTTAAATTATAAAATTAATATTAATTTTTTTAAAGTTAATTTGGGATATTTTTAATTTTAAAATTAATATAATTTATTTAAAATTTAAAAATAATAAATCTTATAATTAATAGTACTTTTTAGATAATTAATTGAATTGACTTAAACTAAATAAATTTATTCCAATTTTAAATTTAAAAATATTTAAAATTAACTTTTAAAAAATTAATAATAATTTTATAATTTATAACAAAGCAGTATATCTGACTTTGGACGTGAAAAGATACTTACTTCTACTACGTACCAACAACTTTTGCCGAAATGTCACAAGATCGAGTAAATTATATGTATAGTTATACGAGTCCAGATCTAGAGAAACAAGAAAGGTACATAATTGTTCCTTAACGATTGATTTGTCTAGCTAGCTAGGTAGGACAAAGGGATGGTTTTCCTCTCCTTTTGATTCTTTTTTGGCTTGCTTCTTTATCCATTTCGCTTGTTGTAGAGAGAATTAAGATCTACTTAATTAAGAATATTCCTTTCTTCATTTCATTACAGCACTCAATCCCTTTACAAATCCGGCAAATATATATATATATATATATATATATATATATATATATATATATATATATATATATATATATGTATATATATATAACGATCTAATAATATTGCAATTTTTATTGTTTCAATTCAGACCATCAATCTCCAACAATTTCAAACTACTGAGATCCACCGGCAAACAAACCAGAGCGTACAGTAGCCATATATTTGGTTCGGCATGGGTGTTCTTGGATCGATGGCTAGAAATTTGGATACACTCATAGGGTACTTCCTTCATTTCTCTCTCTACTTACCAATATATATAAGCGTATACTATGTGTCACTTAAAAATTTTAATTTAGTTAATGAAATTTATGTCTAACACCATGTCAATGTTACAAACTTCACGTTTTACTTTTTTCCAAAGAAAAAATCATCAGAAAAATAGTATTAAATTCTTAGGGTTATATGTTTGGTATAAATTTAATGTCCTATATATAGCATGCATCTAACCATATTTTTTGTGTTGGTTGTACACCAGGCCTGGAATCATGCTTCTTTTTCCTTTGTAAGTTAAATATTTAAGATTTATGAAATATGAACGGATAAGATTTCAATAAGCACAATTAATCATCTAAAATGGCTAACACAATCTATATATATATATATATATATATATATGATCAAATGAAATAAATAGATACGCATCGGTACGAGCGATCGAGAGTCCTTCAACACTAGATGATCAACAATGGCTAACATATTGGGTTTTGTACTCATTCATCACCCTCTTCGAGCTGTCTTGCTGGAAAGTTCTTCAATGGTACGTACGTTTAAGTACATGAAAGCTACCTTTTTTTTTTATGTAAAGATTAGTATATATATGGTTAATTAATTTAAATTAAATTCTGTACATATGATGGTGGTACGTACGTGCAGGCTACCATTTTGGCCATTCATGAAGCTAGTGTTTTGTATGTGGTTGGTGCTGCCTATATTCAATGGTGCAGCTTACATTTATGAGAATTTGGTGAGGAGGTACGTTAAAGTGGGCGGGTATGTGAGTTCAACCCATCCAGAAGGACACAGGAAAGTTCTGCAGATGATGAGCCTTGATGCTAGGAAATCAGTTGAACGTTACATTGAGAAATATGGATCCGATGCCTTTGATCGGGTTGTCAAAGCGGTACGTACGTAAATTAACTAAAGCACGCATGGGAATTCATTTCCTTTTATTCCCTAATTTCATCTCTCATGCAAGCAAGCTGCTGAATAAATAAATAACTAAAGTTCTTTTGATATATCGTTGTTATATATTTTGCAGGCTGAGAAAGAAGCAAAGAAGCACTAGCTATATACACACGAGTGAAGGGAAGATCGACACTATGTATAAACTTGTAAATCTTGAGATTATATATTAATTTGTACAACTGTGGGCTGGCTACTTGTGTATAGCAAATATATGCGTCTGTGCAACGTACAATAATGTTCTACGGAACCCTTGGATGAATTTATGTGTTAGTATTCCAATATCCGAAACCCTTTTACATATATATTCGCCCTGGGCTTGGCTAGCTGTGGACGATTCCCAAAATATTGTTCATGTGTATGCAATTTTTAAAATTAATTAATCTACGTTTGAATTGAAAGAATAAATGTATAAATGAAATGACTTATTCTTTTAGAATGAAAAAAATTGTGTTTGATTGCTATACTGAAATGAAATGGAAATGACCATTTTCATCTCTCTCAAATTATTAAGGAGCTAGAATAAAATAAATCATTCAACTCTCCGGTTCATTTCTTTATCCATTGCATTCTTTCATCTATTTTATTCTTTCCATCCAAAAATAACATTAGTCTTGTTGTATGAGATCAGATCATGATGGGAAATCATGTACAATTCTTATTGCTCCTATTAGTTAACTTATCCGAAACCCATGGCCACAAAACAATTTAGTTAAACTTTATTTCTAGTTAATTTACAAAATATGGTGTAAATTTATTTAAATGACAAAAGTTGTACTTGGTAGTACTTTAAAATTATTTTGAAATATTTTCTATTTCAGTTTTTGTGGAATGGAGGGGAATATGGATCATTTATCACCTAATCATGAGTAGTTCTACATGGACATGGAAATTGGACATGAAAATTGGACATTTTCATGTTCCCTTAGTTTTTTTTTTTTTTTTTTTTTTGGTATATATCCAAACATATTTATACTATGGATTTAAAAAAAAAAAAAATTAAAAATCCAAAAAAATTAGGTATAATTTGGATATATATCAAAAAAAATGGTTGTATGGGACCCATACAATCATTTTTTTGATATATATCCAAATTATACCTAATTTTTTTGGATTTTTAATTTTTTTTTTTTTTAAATCCATAGTATAAATATGTTTAGATATATACTAAAAAAAAAAAAAAAAAAAAACTAAGGAAACATGGAAAAAAGGGGGACCGGTCCAATTTTCCTGTCCAATTGGCCGGTCCGCCCAGACTTATTGCCTAATCATAATCCACGTGGATACGTGTAAACTTACTGTCCCTTTCCCCGCACTGGTTCGCGAGTAATTTATTTATTTTATATTTTTTGCTAATTGAGTAATAAAGGACCAACTTCCCAAAAAAAATATTAACCCACAAAACTAGTCTATCACCTTAACATGAGGAGTTCTTCTATGCAGACCGGAAATTTAGACATGAAAATTGGACCGTGGGTCCCATACAATACACTGAGCATCAAGCAGCCCATTCTCATGGTGATGTTTTCATTATAAAATCCACCGTACAGTTTATTTTTTATTTTTGGCTTTTTTAATCTTCTTTTTGTACAGTTTTTTTTCCTTTATATTTTAACTCTAATTATTTACTAACTTCTAAATTACATCTATATTACTAAATAAAATTACTATAACTAACCTATTTAATATACAAAAAATGCGTAACTTATTTAAATAATAGTTAAATTATTTTACTATTGCAGTCATTAAATCTATATAATAAAACACAACCCATTTTAAATTTTAAATTTTCTACTAAATTTCCTCCCAAAACTCAAACAAAATTTTCTCCTAAAACTCATACTAAATTTTTCCTCAAAACTCATACTACTGCTGCTGCTGCTGCTGCTACTACTACTACTATTACTACTACTACTACTGCTACTACTAATAATAATAATAATAGTAATAGTAATAATAATAATAGTAGTAATAGTAATAATTATTATAATAATAGTAATAATAATAACAATAATAATAATAGTAATAATAATATAATAGTAATACTAATAATAATAATAATAATAATAATAATAATAATTAATATAATAATAGTAGTAGTAGTCGTAATAATAATAATAATAATAATAATAATAATAATAAAACACAACTCATTTTGAATCTTTAATTTGACAAAGCACAACAACGTCTCAGATTAATTTATTTAAATTCAATGGTCCAGATTGATTCTTCCCTACTAAATTTCTCCCCAAAACTCAAATAAAATTTTCTCCCCTAAAAATGAAGTTAAATTATATCAAAATGAGACTAAAAAAATTAAACAAAACTACTTGGTACAAAAAAATAAAAATAAATAAACACCACCTGGGTCATGCGTGGCGTGGACAGAGTCCATTAAAATATAATAAGAAATGAGTCATGTTTAGTAGAGATACAATTCACTAAAGACAAATTATTCGCCTAGACTTGTTGCACTAAAATATGACTAATGGGACCCACGGTCCAATTAACCTGTCCAATTTATCTGTCCGCGTAGAGTTTTTGTAACATGAGATCTTATCAAGAAGACATCTTTAATACTTATATAAAAGATCAAATTTTGTTGACACTCCATCAAAGCCTTTGACCGTCTTTGTTTATATTCTTTCGGAACAGTAGTACAATGTTACCGATCCAAACCCCTGCGGTCCACACACTATATCCTCGAGATTTGGCAAAAGTGCAAGTGCAAGTATGCAACAGTCGCTGAACATATACGTAATACAGTTGTATGACATACTACGATCTAATGAATGAAAGCCTCCGCTCTGATTCAAGCACTTCTCCTATATATAAACAATGAGACACGTGGAAAAAAAAAAAAAAAAAACCATCCAGTTAAAGCTGCTGCTGCTGCTGCTTCTCTCTTTCAAACAAAAGCTGTCCAATAAAGTTTGGAATTAAGAGTTTCATATGGCCCCTTCCATCATTAGCAGGAGAAATCGATTTATACAAAAACAACACGATGATCTTCATAGAAATTTCAAGCATAATATACTACAAATGACTAAACGGGAAGGGCAAGACTACGGTCCGGCGGAATATTTGATGATATAAATAAAAGAGAGCATAATTTAAAAACCAAAAACCAGTAGTTTGTTTAAGCTATATTATAGATTGCACAACACTCTGGATTTGAGGATGCGACATCCCCACTGAATGTGGTGGCACACAGACAGATTTGGCAAGTTCAATATCTTGGAAGGAAGGTGCATAAATGCTACATTTGGGAAGATTCAAACAAGTATTCGACTACTTTATAAATATATAGGATGATCAGACTTGCACCTAAAACCTGTAGATCTTGGCTGATTTCATCTGAGATTCTGAATCTGTACCAGAACTTGCCACCGCAGCAAAAGGAATTTTTGAGTGTGTCAGCCTCAAGTTACTTTCATGAGACATACTTTCACTAGGCTTGAGGATGTGCTTTGCCCCAGCAGTCAGTTTAACAGGACCAGGTATTGCAATACCATCCAGTTTGAATGGATAAATTTCAGTACTAGCTTTGCTTGCATCCATTTGACTACTATTTTGGCCACATGCCATGCTCTTTGATACATCTTTAGCTAAATCTACCCCAAATGTTTCTCTTCTACCAAGTACATCAGCTCCTGCGTCACCAATAGCTTTCAAGGCTATCACGCTACGACTCAAATCTTCTGAAACTTCCATGTTACGTAACTTGGAGGGATTTACAGAGTAGTCTGATTTAGTTGCAGGCCTCTTTTTGGTTCTTTTTCCATGAGTAGAGTCTTTAACACAAAGTCTAGCCTTCATTCTCTCTTTGAACTTCATCCTATACTCACGTCTGTTATTCATTGTCAAAGTTGGTAAAAACCGGTGGCGGATTGGTATGAGAGGAGATTGAGTTATAGGAGCCAAACCAGGTGCATTCTGCAGTGGAGATTGGATGGATAAAGGATTGAACCTATAAGAAGCATCTGGTTTGCAGTAAACTGAAGGGATCTTTTGAAAGTTGTCGCTGGACATAGTACATGGATGACAACTACCACCTGCATCAGAATATGACTGGAAAGAACCAATCATAGTTTCCTTCACTTGTGTAGCATTTAACAGCCATGGGGGTAAGTTCTTAAAAGAGCTCTGACAACAAGATGGCCGAACATGCTCTCCTAAATCAGGACGCAAGAAAGGAAACTTGAAGGCAGAATTTTTAGAATAATGCTGTGGATGCTTCTTATTAGATTGCGTAGAATTTATGCCCAAGTTCTGAAAAGCAATGTTAGTAGATGATGCTCGTACTGGTCGAGGATTGACAGGTAGAGGTTCATATTCACATACAGAAGGCTCCTGGAAGATGGGTTCCGTGTTGAAGAGTGCAGGCGAAGCATCTGGAGGAAAATAAGGATATGATCTGCCAACAGAATCTCCACTGAAGGTGCGACAAGTATTTTCATACACAGCATTGGTTTGGCAGCTGAGAGATGGTTGAGAAAACCTAGAATCTGGAGGTTTTATTTGTAAAAAGCTTTGTGAAGCTAGATTGATTTGAATTTCTGTCTTTTTACCTTTTCCTGATGCCGGCTGCATGACCAAGTCTGACTGGAAGTGTCTCCTTAAAGAATTGTTAATGGTAGTATCAGCAGGACGATGCTCTGCTATGATCTGCTTATCCATCCAAACCATTTCATCCTCATGCAAGTTTCGGTAATTATTACCAACTGAAAAATTTTGGCCCATCAATCGCATTGTTGGTTGAGTGACATTTAGGGACATTAGATCAGGGTTCCTTTCTTGATGCATATTTCTATCACTAGAGTGATTCCAAATCTGGTCATCTTGTTTGTTCTTGTTGCTAAGGATGTTCATTAGATCAAGACCTGACTTCAGAGGATAGACAGACTGGCTACTTCCCCTCAGATAATCCAAGAAGGGGACATCACCTCCTCCAGTACCTTGTGGTCCAGTAATACCTAACCTAGAAGATACAATAAAATTTGGGACCTCTTTCACACGGTCCTGGACAGGGAAAAATTGGAACTGCTTCTTTGATGGTGCTCTCTCATGACAAGTGTTAAAACTTAAATGATCTTCAATGTTACTTGGCAGTTCGCTACACAGAGCCAAGGACCTAGATGAATCTGATATTGTGTTTGGCCTCATCAGCTGGTTAAACCCAACCTTGCCACTTGAATTCAGCTGAATAAATTCCCCGTGTGAGTTAAGAGGCAATCCAACAAAATCTTCATTCATTGACCTTTCCAATCGCATAACACCTCTTTGGTCTATGTCAGGCAAGGAACATATACTACGCATCAGTTCCTTCGGAGAAAGATGGCGGAAAGGGTGGTGCTGCAAAGTTTGGCCATTGTAATTCTCTGAGGTTGTTTCTGTGGGAAATAGAAGCCTTCCATACCCATTTTCACTATCTTTAGGAAAATGAGAAGAAGATGTTGGCTGAGGAAATGCGTTCACAAAATCCCTAGAACAAATTGCAGCAAGACTAGGCCGAGGATCCCAATAGTCGGCATTAGCAATCATCTTCAGATTGGAACCAGAAGAAATTGACATATTATCACCTCCCTGAGTGATCATGTTAGGCATGAACGCTTCCTTTTTTGTGGAAAGAAATCCAGGTGGGCAAGCAGATATGGTTTCAGGCAAGGCAACTTTATAACCATGTTCAAGCCAATGCAGATTTTCACTACAGCATGCAACTTGATTTAAAGCTACAGGTCTGTTCTGTAAATGCTCTTGACTAGTATGAGGCCTCAGAAAATTGGGTTTTCCCGCACACAAACACGTATCAGATGACTGCTTTTCGGTGATAGATTGAATATCAGTCGAATTCTCTTTGCTGATGGAAGAACTTCTGTCACTTCCATACACACCCATACTGATAAACTTTTCCCCCCTTTCAGTAGAGTGATCAGTTTCTATAGAAGCACTCCCAGCGTCGGAATAAGAACAGAAAATATTTTGCAATTTAGGAAATTCAATAGGGGAAACAGGTTTCTTCGTTTGTCCAAGAATGTCATCCTTACCTGAGAACCTGACTCGCCTGCCTGATTGATTAATACCAGGCCAATTTGTTTTACAGGATTCCCGCAAGGTGCATGTTGTTGACTTCTTCCGCAAAACTACTTTTGAACTATTCTTTAGAATGCCACGAACAGAAAGAACTGATTTTTGCTTCTCCAAAGTCAACTTGGAAGTCCCAGAAGTTTTTTTCTTTCCTTCCACATAACATTTCGGCCTTGGTTTCCTCTTTTGGATAGGAATAACATCCAATAACTCTTTTGCAAGCTCCATAGTATATGATGAACCATTACAGTTTCCTGTTGAGCCAAGTGGATATTTCTTCTTAAGCTTTAAAGGTTTCTCCTGAGAAAGACAGCACCATAGCACCATGTCATTTGAGTTCAGTGAATCTAAATGCATTTGCAGTAAAATGTTCCAGCTTTTTTAGCAAAATTCCTCGAGGAATGATTTTGATTATGTATTAAATTGCACACTAAAACTTGACTTTCAAATGTGAGCTCTCATCTGGGAAGTGGATAGCACAATAGAAGAGACCAAGTATAGTAAATCAAATAAAGAGACCCAAATTATCCTGGAGCAACAAAAGTAGTATGTTTCAAATGGAAATTATTAGAGAGGAGAAAGAGAGGATACCATGGCTTAAACCTTCAAAGTAGCTCACACCCATAATGAGTAACACTACTAAGGCAGTCAAAGATTTGGTCAGAAAGAAATTGTTTTTCTCCCATGTAGAAGTGTTATCGACAGTTTTTTGGCAGTTCTTTATATATTTTCTCACGACTTACACTTCTTATGAAAATTCAAACCGGTTGAAGACATTGGCATGGAAGGAGTGGCATTCCTTGGGTAGCTCAGCCAAAATGTGTGGAATTATACATCATTATCATTATCTAGGTGTTAGAGCAACATTGAAATATAAGGACCATATATACTTATGAGAAAATAGGAGCATCTATTGTAATAATCATTTACGTTCGACATCAAAGTTATCTCTGGTCATTAACATCTTTATTGGCATGACGAATACACATTCAGTAAAACATCCATCTGATGCTTCTAGTAATGTTTGTATTGAGGAAGAAATATAAACCTTGAATATAAAGTATGCGATAATCCATGGCAAAGAATGGAGGGAAGCTCTAGCGTAGTATATTTTGTTTATTATAGATAAATGATGTGCATACAGTTCATACAATCAAATAAAATTAAGTAGTCTTTTCACAAAACTAGTCAACCATAATCAGGTAAATAATTAAGAGAATCACAGCATTCTAATCAAATCTAGGCTAGGAAAAATTATTAGAGAGGAACATAAAAATAAGTAATCTTGCACATCCATTAAACACACGTCGTAAAATAAGTAATCTTGACATGGTTAGTCTATCGTTGATTGAAAATGTTCATAACTATAGATTAACCATCACTTGCATTCAGAAAAATAAGTAATCTTGACATGCTTAGTCTATCGTTGATTGAAAATGTTCACAAACTATTAGGGTTTGTTGTTATTCTAGGATTATTAGGAAGGAACATAAATATATAAGTAGTAATCTTGCAAATCCAACTATAATCTCTACCATCATACTGATATTACTCGGGACGTAGGAGTACCTCTGGCAGTGGATACATTCTTTGGCGAGAATCACAGGTAGATATCCCGGACTTTTGATAAGTACCCCAATATACAAAAATGCATGGGTCATGTTCAGTTGACAACAGACAACTCTGCTTGGAGAACACTCATCCCTAGATTTATATATATTTTCCTGGGAAATTCTTCCTTTCCACAAGAACAACCGATTTGATTATGTATTCTTCTTCATCCATTTTTCCAACTTATGTACGGTTAGCTTAGCAATGTGAAAGGTAATGTGAACATCTTTCCATTAAACCCTAATAGTTTGTGAACATTTTCAATCAACGATAGACTAACCATCGCTTATTTGTGCAATATACCAAGTTCCCTTGCAATTCACAATAACACCAAGTTCTCTTGTAATTCACCCTGTTTAGTTCTCCAAAAATTATCTCCCAAGGAAGTCTGGCTAAGAGATATACAAAAATTTTGAAGTTCTAACCAACCAGTCGATAAATTAAGCAAGCAGGCATACAACTATTTAATAGTACCAAACTACCAGTAAGGTTCATCTTCTTTTCGGCACGCAGCTTAATCCATCTTACAAGTATTCATCCAAGTAATTAATGAACATTTTCACAAAGGCTGAAAGTTTCACCAAATCATCATAATGTTCATCAGCAAGTCATTTTCTTCTCATAGTTGATAGCTTCATAAACGACAGCCGTTCAAGGATAATAATCACTTCGTCAAAACATGCAAGTGAATCAAAACCTTTAATGATATCACTTGTTGCATGATCCCAATGCATTTGTTACACAAATAGACTGTAATAGCAAAGGGGGCGAGGTCCCTAAACTTGTGTTACTGAACATAAGGCAAGTTCCTGAACGTACTTGTAATTCCATTTTCATGCTATAAATTCCAGCACTTGCAACTCAATATCCCACTTTTGCAACACTGCTAGCTAGCTAGCTAGCGAATGTTCCACCAATTCTATGACCCACAAATCAAACATTTTAGGCTGTCTTGTCAAAATTTGAACTGCCAGGTCCTTTTGTGCCAAGATAGTGATGGTTTGAGGGAAACATAAGCAAACAGTGAAAAAAACAGTATAATTAATTATGGGATACAGTGATCATAAACCAAGGACAACCTTTCAACCACACCAACCGCACACTGTACAGCTGTATCACCATACTCCGTTGCATATACTGCTGAAATCTTCCCCAACATGACAACCCCATCTCTTGTTTCAACTTTTTTAGCTTTATACTGAACCTCATTGGCGCCTAGCTCACACAACAAAGTACAATCACAACCTATATATTGCTTTCATCTTCAAATCAATACAGCCTTTAATCAGCTTTTTCAGTTATTGACATAAATTACAAAGAAAGATAATAGTTGCTATCATGTAGTGAATTGTCTAAAGATAATTATAATTATCAACATTTTAAAAATTAACCATCAATATTTTATGCTCCGCCAACATACTAGCAATACCACTACGCAAGAAATTAATAAAGCGCATAACAAGAATCAAGCAAATAGCAATCACATACCTTGTTCGGAATTGATAGATCAATGGGGGCAATATCCATTTCCTTCGTTTTACCATTCTTCTTCTTCTTCTTCTTCAATCCCTTCAGCTTCTTCAACTTGTTGACAATTGCTAAAGTCCGGTCTTCCAATTTCATTTTCTTCTTCCTTTTATCATTTGAACCAACATGAATCAAAGCCGATAACTTCACATCATCATCTTCGTCCTCATCATCGTATAGCTTCTCGACCTGTGGTGCCACCGCAAAAATCTCAACAATGGATCTCTTCTTAGGCACCCTTGATTTTGATTTCATCCTTATCTGTTCCTTCCTCGATGATTGAGCAAGGCACCTATCCACATGCGTGTTCACTGCCGTAACTGTTCCCGCTGTAAGCACCAAACACACTGGACAGTTGAGTCCGTTTGCCGCAGCCTCGGCCTCCTTGTTGTTCGGCCCATCGGCCCACCACTTGAATTTCTGGACGGTGATGGGAGGGAGAAAAGCCTCAATGAATTCCGCTCTTGTTTCACCGAACGGCCAGCATTTCAACATATCAGTACTTCTCATATTGGATGTGTACCCACTGAAAAACCCGAAGAAAAAGCGCTAAATTAAACGCATCAGAAGAATTTTTAGTTCAAACATACATACATAAAATATAATATGAAAGAAATTTGAGTGAATAAGTAGAACATCTTACCGGATCGAGAACCGCTCCATTGTTCTAATTCAACGTTCTTCGTCGACTAGAACTAGATGGGAATCTTTGAATGAATGGTGTGTATATGTAGAGAGATTACATGAAAAGTACTGTTTGACACGAGAGTTTGAACGGTCTGAAATCCGACTTGTAGAGAGAGAATAGGAAATACTAGTAGTAGTAGTATTACGAACATAAATTAAGCTGAGAAATTAGTACAAGTGGAATTAATCAATTAAGTTCCACGAATTAGTATTTACTTAGCAAACTAGTGTGAGAAACAGATAATAAAGGATCGTATACATTCCTCTCAATTGGTGAAACGCATATCACAGACTACATCGATTTCATATACTTCTAGCGAGAGAAGAGCGAAGAGAGACGAAAACAAAACCCAAACTAGTAATGCAATTTATATATGAATATGTATATATATAACAAAGAAGAGAAAATGGATGGTAGAAGATTTGGAAACAGAAAGAACTAACTCATCTATGTGGTGATTGGATGAGTAGAGGAGCGTCACAATTTGCTCCAAACGCCATGGAAATGGTTGAGCTAGGGGGTTTAGAGAAAGAAGGGGAGGGGTGGTGTTATTTTCCCGCTCGATGGTGATGGTGAAATTGGTGTTGGTGATGGTGATGTGGAGCGTGGGAGTCGCGTGAGCCGTGAGTGACTCATGAATGAAACGCCACTTTCATTGCGTGCCCCATCCCTCCTTATTTATGACTGACAGCGACCTATGAGACTAGAGTGCCCTACACCCCTACCCAACCTCTAAAGAAAAAGAGTAACCCCCTCCCCTTCTCCTATTCCCTATTCTTTCTTCGTAAATACTTACTTACTTTAACATTAAAAGAACTTTTCTTTATAAATAAACTTCAGAAAAATAAATTACCTTTTAATACTAATAACATAAAATAAAAAAAGGTCTCCTTAATGTGTGTCATAAGGATACACACTAAATGCAGAAAATAAGAGATAAAATTCGTTAAAATTATTTTTTTATATAATTGCACTGAATTCAATACATGGGATCCACTAATATATTATTTTTTTATATATTAAATTCATTGTACCTATATAAACAAATAATATTATACAATATTTTTTTCGTTTAGTGTATGCCTTAAGGGCATACATTAAAAAAATCTAATAAAAAATACATTTATCAAATTAAGTTTCTATATTAAAAAAAATTAAATATTTTTTTATGAAACTGATAAAAATTTTAGAGTTACGAGTATTTAATACAAGGTTCCAATTCAAAACACAAAATCTATGATCTTTTTATATTCATTTACAACTAATGTATATCAATACAACTAATGTATATCTATTCGTATACGTAAAATTGTTTTTTAATAATACACCTACATCATTTTATACTTTTTATATTCACTTTTAAGTTTATATGGAAAAATAATTAAATGATTCTTTTAATACAGTGAATTTATGATTATTTCTTGAACAATCACAATGTAACAGTTATATATATATATTGTGACGCTCCCAAATCTAGGCTCATACAGTCCAAACTTGAGTCGTCAAAAGACTACAACAAAATTATTACAAGATAGAATAACGTTCAACAATACAGTGTATAATAATACACAACTAAGTCTTCATAATTATTGTCACACTATATACAACATGTGAAGACTACAATAGCTATCACTCGGACCGTCACTCCATTCCCTTGCTAGACCCGGCTACTCTCTCATTTTCTGAAAAATAATGGAACAAAAGAAAGGGTGAGCTCAAATAGCCCAGTAAAGAATATCATGACTAAGATAATGACAAATAAATTATCGTTAGCCTTCAACAGTTGAGTTCTTGATAGAATACAATAGACTACAAGATTTGTATCAAAAACTGCAGTTAAATTCTTAAACAACGTTCAGATCAATAATAGCAGCGGAATGAGCAATCTATTAGAAGAATAATGCAGACTATAATGTCCACTCAGTTCTCTTTTTAGGAAAAACATCATCAACTTTTATCATCTGAAATACCTTTAGTCAAGATAATACAATTCACAGTTCCTGATCATAATCATACAGATCAACAGTTCATCTTTGCACTACGGGCCAAAGACATTCAATATAACACCAACGGTCATGATTATACCAGATTCAGCCTTTGGTCATAATCATACCAAACAACAGTTCATCTTTGCACTACGGGCCAAAGAGAACATTCACCACGTGTCATAAAAGACACCGAACAGATGTATCGCCTTTAACCTATTATATCGCCTTTAACCTATCATCTGTTCAACAATTATATCGCATCTGTGCCCCCGGCCACAGATATTCACAACAACTTGAATTTGGATGATTAGAATGATATAAATGATGAACAGAAGAAACAGGATAAACAATAAGTATCAGAAGTTTACTTTGTACAGATTCAAATAATGTCCAAATTGTCAACATGATGTGGAGTGAAATTTAAAAATGATATTCAAGATCCACAGTTCAGAATAACGGTTACAGTTCAATAGAAAGGTCCACGTAAATAGGATGGTTCAATTGAAATGATGAAGTGCAACTATTATGGAACATATAATATTTTCAGGAATTATAGAAGCAATAGTTCCATAATAAGTTTCGATTTAGGTGTATGAAAGAAAATAATATCCCTTACCGTAGCAGGTTTGATTAACAAAAGGTGAAGGAAATTAATATCCCTTACCATAGTAAGTTTGAATAATGGAAGATGAAAAAGATGGTATCCCTTATGAGTATAAAGGAAAATAATATCACTTACGAATATGAAAGAAAATGATATTATAAACGAATATGCAATAAAAGTGTCATGTGATAATTCGTGTAAACAAATTATTTCCACAAGAGACAAATAAGAAATGAATACAAAGAGTAATTCACCAAACATGCGGTAATCCGCGTAGTCAGGTTATTCTCATAGATTAATAAGGAATGAATACGAAAGGTTATTCACCAACAGGCGATAATCCGCACCGTAAGGTTATTCCCACAATTTAATAAAAATTGAATACGAAGAGTCATTCACCAAACAGGCGATAATCCGCACCGTAAGGTTATTCTCAGAGATTAATAAGGAATGAATACGAAAGGTTATTCACCAACAGGCGGAAATCCGCGCCGTAAGGTTATTCCCATAAATTAATACATGGAAATAAATGACATATCTTATGAGTAAGAAAGAAACGATATTATTTTCGAGAATCAAATAATGATAATCCTTTACCTTAACACGTGACTGGATATTGATTTAAATGAGGTTGATTAACTTGAACAGTACACGTACACTTATAAATCTTCACAAATACTCAAGATGACTTAAGCACACTTAGAGAAAACTTTCATAAGAAGTATTTAGAGAGAGAAAGAAAGAACAAGTAAGGAAGTTTATGAAAAATCCTTAAGTTAAGGCCTCTATTTATAGCCAAAAATCTTATCATAACCAAGATTTCCTAATTTAATCCAAACCGTTCATTTCAAGATAATGTTTAATCCATACCATTCATTTCATCTTTTAAGATAAACCATTCATTTAATTATCATCTTTTAATCTACATCGTCCATTTCAAATTCTATATTATCTTTAATCTATACCATTCATTTCATCTTTTAAGATTTCCTTAATCTAAACCATTCATTTAAAGATCATCTTTTAATCTACACCATCCATTTTAAATTCTATATTATCTTTAATCTATACCATTCATTTTATATCACCTAACTTTATATTATAAACAAATAACTTTATCAATTCAATTATTCAACAATAATTCACACTTATTCATTATTATGACTAATTGTTATAAATACAGTGTAGTTGGCTTTCTGAGTTAGATATCAAGTCAATTAATTAATGAAATACAACTGTTTAAATAATACCATAATAGAGATAACAATAATGCAGAAAGTATGCAAAAGAAAGATTACGTTACTGTGTTGTGACAATTATTGATTCAATAATGTGAATTACTGTGCATATGCTACTGTGACAATTATCAATTTAATAACATGAATTATTGTGCATGTGACAATAAAGTCAAATATTGTACGATAACCACTTTATCAGTTTAATAATACGAAACACTGTGCAATGCCGTGTGCTACTGTGCAATACCGTGTGCTACTGTGCAATACCGTATGTTACTTGTAATACCGTATATTACTTGTAATACCGTATATTACTATTCTTTTACCACCGGATATTTTAACAATTAAAAGTAATAGTACCATTGACCATTTTAAAAATTGTTTATGTCATTTTCTATATCCGACAATTATTCTTTGTAGGGTCCACCTTTGTGGGGTCCACCAATGATTGGTTCGTACGGCGCCGTCGTACGAACATTCCCCGACAGAACGAATATTCCCCGACCAAAAGAATATTGTCCGACATAATATAATTTACACATAATATTCTTAACTTTTAACTTTATCAATTCAACCACTTATTGTATCATGACAATATATATGAAGAAAAATAAATTTTATATTTCATAAAATTCGTGGTCTTATATATATATATATGTATATATATATATATATATATGAAATTCATCCATAACAACACATTGATATGAGTACTATTTTAATAATCATATCTAATACCGTTTATCATAATAATAAATATCGTAGATTAAAATTAGATCACTAGGGGTGCACACAAAATCGAAAAATCGACCGCACCAAATTGAACCGTTAATAAATCAAATCGAAAATCATAAAATTGAAAAATTAAAACTTGTAAAACTGAAAAATCGAAACTAAATCGGTTAATTTTGGTTTAATTTATTCAAAAAATGAAACCGATCGGACGTCTTTATAATATAATATAATTTATATATTTTTCTAATAATTATTTATTTTATATAATTATATATATTTTTGTGATGAATTTGCATAACGGAGAGAGTATATATTACCAGTTGTTTATCCAATTTTTCTGTTATCTAATAATACGTTGCTTTAAAATTTGGTGGCATACCAACTCTATTTTTTATCCTTAAATTTTAATAACTGATTAAACCTATCGATTTAACCAATAACGGAATAAACCGGTAACTAATTACGAAATAAAATTTTGGGTGATTTTAATTTTTAAATTTTTATAACCGACTGAAATAATTTTATTATTTTTTTACCTATCAAACCAACCGTTGTGCATCCCAACCCGCCACTAAATACTCTAGCGTCCAGCAGTAATGACAAGGTTTGTTTCTCTTTATTTCTGGCTTCCTTTTTTTATGCTCATACCAAGGTTTGTTTAAGTAAATTGTATACCCTAAGGCTAGAATTATATTTTGTTTTATATTATATATATGGCAACATAAAGTGATTAACATATCATTTTTTGTATTCTGAATATTCTCATCAAGGGCTATATTTTTATATAATTTTAAAAAAATATTAAATCAAATCAAACTACTTAATTATAATTTAATAACCACAAAAAAAATAAGTTAAACTTTTGACGTAACTATAGTTCTACTTTTAATTTTAGTTTCAAGTTTAATAAATTGGATGTTGAAATAGTAAAGTTTGAAACAAAATAAGGGCGTTATTAATACAGTTTAATAGTAAACTTTGGTGTGAAATAAATTTATTTTAAATGAAATATTGCAATTAGCAAGATAAGACTCAATAAATAAATAAATCAAAGCGAATTAGTTCCTTGGATTGGGTTTGTTTTAGGAAATTGATATTTTCACAAGGTAATTTAATATTTTCGTAAGTGGATTTCATTTGATTTTATGAAAATATCAAATTAACTTGTAAAATATTAATTTTATATAATAATTGATATTTTTACAAATTAATTTGATATTTTTTACAAGTAAATTTTATTTAATTTCATGAAAATATTAAATTAACTTGAAAAAAATATTAATTTTCTTGTTTTATTGAACTTATGGAGTACCGTAACACTCAAATTTGCACGTAGAAATTGGGTTAGAATGAAATTAATGTTGTTCGGCTAGTATTTTTTAAGGACATTTAGGTTAGGAAAGGGCTTTCAAAAGTCTATTCTGTTGTGCAAAAGAAATGATCGAAAAGGATTTAATTTGCATTTTTGGCAAATAAATAATCTAACGCTGCCGCCAGCCATAGTACATATTCACCAACCAACGAACTCTCCACCACCGGCGAAGGTTGACTAATTAGAATAATGTTGCAAAAGAGGGCGTTAAATTTATGTTATTCCAGTGTCTGGTCAGACCAATGGGATGAGAAAAATTATTTTATATTCTTGAAATATAATAAATAATATATACTTTTTTTTGTATGTATATAAAATTCTTTGCGATAAAATTCATAAAAAATCTATATATATATAAAAGAAAGAATAAATTATTCATTATATTCCAAAAATATATAGAATAATTTCTCTCTATAAAAACTTAGATCAGACGATAATTAATGCAGGGAATATATTCAAAAGTATTTAT
The DNA here is from genome assembly GCA_947179155.2 of Hedera helix. Taxonomy (NCBI): domain Eukaryota; kingdom Viridiplantae; phylum Streptophyta; class Magnoliopsida; order Apiales; family Araliaceae; genus Hedera; species Hedera helix. The sequence continues at coordinate 40,273,054 of OX359283.1, read as the reverse complement.
GTTATTCCAGTGTCTGGTCAGGCGAATGGAAAGGCTTATAAAAGAAAATTTATTTTATATTTTTAAAATATGGTAAACAGAATATATATTTTTCTATATATATATGAAGTTCTTTATAATAGAATTCACAGAAAAACTATATATATAAAAAAAGAATAAATTATTTATTATACTCTAAAAATATGAAATAATTTCTCTCTATAAAAGCTTAGATAAGACGATAATTAATGCAGGGAATATATTCAAAGGGAAAACTTAACATGTGTCTTAAGGACACATATTAAACACACAATTCAAGAGAATATTATCTTGAACTGTGTGCATATTCTCTTAATTTCTGTATTTGTACTAAATTCAAGAAAATATACACATAATTTAAAAAAATATTCTGTTAAATTATATGTTTAGTATGTGCCTTTAAAACACATTATAAAAAAACCCATATTCAAAAGTATTTAATTACAGTTCACTAAGTTTAAAAGAATTGAATTTCATTGCAAGTAAAATAAAAATTATTATTGTAACCAATTAAGTTCATTTTTTCAAAGTACGTGAAGAAACATCATAATGAATCGGTAATGACTGTGACCACTGGATATAACTTTTATACCCTATTTCTAGACTAGCTACTGGAAAGAAACAAGAGAGACTGCAGAGAGGGAGACCTTTAAATATAGAACATGTTTCCGTTCTTACACATTTAAAAATAAAAATAATAAGAGAGAGAGAGAGAGAGAAAGTGTTCAGATAAAAATATTTTTATTAGTAATATTTTATATTTGGGTACGTATAACCGGCCCACTCTCCATTATACTTAGTATTATCACATGTACGTACGTATCATAATACTATACTACATGGATGCATGTTAGATACATATATAAACATGTATATATATAGTAATGATGACGCCAATGCATGGGACACCTTCTCTACCCCCAAACATCTGTCCCAATATATTGATGGCTACATGATTAAAATAGGTGCGAGAGAGAGACTTAAGAGAGGATTCAAAAGGTCAACAGTGGAGTAAAATCCAGTCATAATACTAATAATAATTCATAGGAGATGTTAAGGTTACTTTTCCCCTTAAGAAATATAATAATCTACTCCACATGATTTCTCTCTCTCATTACAATCTGTAGATCTGTTTTTGGGCGGTTTTCCCGCCTTTTCTTATTATGTATGTACTGTACTATTTCTGCTTTTGTCATTCTGAGTTGTCTGACACACCTTGTAAACCTAGCGGGACGGACACTGGTAAGTATATGTATGTTATAAAATTAAAAATATATTTTAATTTTTTAAAATTAATTTATAAAAATTTAAAATTTAAAATTAATGTAATTTTATTTACATTTTATAAAATTATAAATATAATAATTAATAGTGTTTTATATTTAATTTATAATTTTTATATTTATTTGTATTAAAATTAAATAACTTTATATTAATTTTAAAATTTTACAAATTAATTCTAAAAAATTAAACTGTATCTTTAATTTTAAAATAAATTAAATAATATATATATATATTCACACACACATGAGAGTTATTTATTGTTAAAAAATTATGCAAGTATTTTTTAAAAAAATATTATATTATTTTATTATAATTCGATTATAAAAATACATTTCATGCTATAATTTATGTGGAAATTTGGAGAACAATGGAGGAATAGGAAAAATATAAGGAAAATTTTGTTATTCATAAAAGACCTTTGATTAATTCTGATGCTAAGTTTGGATTGCAGTAGTCAAATAGAAATAAAATAACTCATTCTTATAAAATAAAAAAATTATAATTACTTTTTTTATTAGAATATAATAAACCATTTTTATTTTTACCGAATTATAAATTTTATTTCTTAAGAGATAATATAAAATGATTCAATATTACAATCAAGAGTTGAATAAATTATTATATTCTCTATTTCATTCTCTTATTTGTTCTAATCTTTTATCAATTTTATTTCTCAAATTCAAATATAATCTTTCAACTTTTATTGAGTGATAAATTTAAATTTATAACTTTATATAATAATTAAAAAGACATCTATTACGACCACTATATTATCTTCTTTAGTCTTTAAGCAAGTGTTTAGTAGTCAATTAATCTTAAACCTTTCATTATAAATATATATGGAAGCATATATTCGTGTTGTCCATTTCCAAGTTTTCAATCAAGTTTCAATAGTTACAGTAAATATCGACAAGTAAGGATCAGTAATCAGTAACTGTGACTAAAATAATAAAAAATTTAAATTTATCTAAAAATAAGTATCCGCTAATTTTATTTGTGAAAAAGATAAAAGAGTATGACCTAATTTTTTTTTATATTTTAAAGATTTTTTTAGTATATGTCCTAAAAGCACGTGTTAAGTATGAAAAACAAGAGATAGGGTTCACTAAGTATTATTTATTTATACATTTACACTGAATTTAATATATAAAAAAATAATAGTAGTACTATGTTAGTAGACTCCATATATTGAATTCAGTGCAAATACATAAATAAATACTAATATTTAGTAGACCACATATCTTGTTTTCTATAGTTAACATGTGCCCTTAGGGCACATGTTAAGAGGACCCACTATATTTTAAAAATGAAATGGGGCCATAATTCTTTATCTTTTATGAGAGTAAGATTTATAAATAATTTTTTTAAATAAATGTAAAAGCACTCCTAAAATAAATTTCATCCATTCATGTTTTTAGTCAGGCCACAATATTTTAATGAAATCTATGTTGAAAAATTATTTATATATTAATTAATTTTATGTTTAATTTTATGTTAATGATAATTAATATAAAATTATAAATGATAAAATATAATTTAAATTATGTCAATTTATTTATTATAATTTTTTTTATCACATTTATTTATATATATTAATTAATATCAACATAAATTTATCGCATCTATATAAATTAAAAAGAAAATCTCTCCGTACAAACATTATGCTGCGTAACATACGTTAGGTATGTAACATGAGTATGCAAAGCTCTTATACGCACTAGTATGATACGTAATTCTTCTTTCAAGAAAATATAAAAAATTAACAATCATATCATAACCGAGTATTAATAAAAGCATTTAAAATAAATAAATTATTAATCATAGCATAATCAAACCGTCAATTTTTATATTAATAAAATAAATTATATCAATAGATCAAGTGACTCGTTAATCAATCAACTCTAATTCTGAATAATAACCATACGTGTAGATGTTAATCCATATATAAGTATTCCAAGTTAATTTACCAATTGGACTCCACTATTGATCAAAATCTACTCAATTTTTAATTTTATAATGGAGTTCAAACGATAAAGCGCCTGCAAACACCAGTGCTGTTTGTTTGGTCATAACCCTAATGATCTCGATGCTACTCAGGTTGATGCAACTTTTGTCTAAAATATTAATCCTACCTTTTGGTAACTTTTTCCTAACTGGTTCTTTTGCAACCAACTTTGTTTTGGCCTCCAATTATTTTGACTTTGTAAGTAAGCGCGAATTTGAAATGATAATGTTTTCTCATCACCTCCATCATTTTGGCTAAATAGAAATGATCATGTTATATATAATTGATATAAATATTAATTTAATTGATATCATCATAATTTTTAAACTGGAAAAAAGATAAATAGTCTCAATATTTTCACCCGTTGTCTTTTATATATACAGGGGTTAAGAATTAAGATCCATCATATTTTAATTCATTCGTATTTCTTTATTAACATGATATTTATTATTTTTTTAATAATTTAAACTTTTAAATAAATCGCTTACTTAACATAGTATTAGAGATATTTGATAAAAGAATATTAGCATATGGTGTTCAATATTGTTAGTGTATCTTTTTAATAATTTAAGCTTTTAGATGCATGAGTTGGTTATCTAACATGGTACAGAGCTAAGCTGCATTTGTGAGAGTATTAGCATGACATCCATTGTTGTCTCTTTTTTTTCTAGAACTTAAGCTTTTAAATATATAAGTTGATTATTTAGTATGATATCAAAGTCAAATTACATTTGAGAGAAACTATTAACATGATATCTATTGTTAATACCTCTTTTTAATAGTTTAAATTTTTAAACGAGTTGATTATTAACATTTCGGGAAGCTCTTAAATATAATTGATCCTATTTCTTTCATCTCCACGTTTGATAACTACTAGCGTAACTGGTGAGGAATTATGCAATCTTAAAAAATGAGCACGTACCGGTGCTACAAAATTACAATTGCCTTACGAATTGTTCCTGCTCCGAGAATGAGAACTGAAGCAAGTCAAAAATTGGTCGGCGTAAACAGTTAAATCAAATGCAATAAAATGCAATCAGTTTGGTATTTTCAATCCAAGTTAAAAAAAATATTGGACTATAGTTGTTCACTATATATATAAAATTGTCTTATAGTGTACATAACACAATTGTTGGAACATAGAGCAATTTTAATATTAAAAAATAAATAAACATACGCAACTCTAAAATGGTGTAATTAATAGGACAGTATGTAAATAATGAAACACAACTTGTAATTAAACGTACGTACAATTAAAATAGTTTAAGAGAAGATGAGAGGAACGAGCATTCCAAAATTTTGTTGGTAACGATGACACATTCTCGGGGGGAGACACTCGGAACTAATTCAATTTCAATAGGCTGCTGGCTGATATAGATTATTATCATTACGTACGTAACCCCTCCCTCCCGCTTAATAATACTGTATTGATTAGTATTCTAATCATTACGTAATCAAAAACATTACTTGTAATTAATTGAGGCAAACATTGTTTTGGGCCAAAATTAAGTGGCAAATTATTTAGGAATTAATTCTCGTGATGCACCTGCTAATCACGCCATTAATCAGCTGATCGAATTGGTGAGTGAGATGTATATATATATATATATATATATATTCATGATGGAAGTTTGCCCTACTAGCAGTGAGTCTACTTCAAATCTTTACCAGAATAAAGAGTACGTACGTCGTGATGATTCCAAGAGTGAAAACTAGAGGGGAGGCTCCCCCACTTTCACGTTGGAGGGAAAAAAAAGGTAGCAGACACCACCACCCTTGTCTCCTTTAATTCCTCTCTCCTCTGCTCATATTATATATATAAACTACTCCATATTATATAATAAAATTTTCTTAGAAGTGATTAATCACTGGCCGTTACTATTTACAGATGCATAGAGACTATATTTTAGGAATATAATATTAATTATAATCACCTACAAACCCCACATCCCTTAATTTGTGTGCTGATATATTTATTTATTTAGTTATGAGTTTGTGCGTAAGCACGTGTAGTTGTGTTAATTTGTTTCTGTATTTTACAAATTTCAACTTAAAGCCAAATACATGTGTATCACTAGTTAGCTATCGTGAATCCCACTTAATAATTGTAACCAATTACGCTATAATTTTATTGCCATTTTTTTAACATTAAGCTAGTTGCTATAATAATGTGAAGAACACCCACTATTCAATTAACAGAATGATAAAACAACCAGACCGGGATAGATTTGGACAAATTTCAGGGATAATATATATATATATATATATATATATATATATGCATGCTGAAGCTATTAATTAATTGTCAGATACAATAAATTAAATTGAATTTTATTAATTAAACTCGATCGAGGCCTTGGCTCAATATATAGTATATGAGTTTTACCACAATAAGGGAGAGCGAGAGCAAGATCAAATGATCAAATCTTGTAAGTAGCTACAAGAGGTACCCATGCATACAATTCTTGTTAAGATTTTGTCTGGTGCACGAATCAGACGTCGTGAATCCGTGAGATTAGTATATGCAGTCAGTCCATGCATGTAAAGCTCCAGTTCCTGAATCCTGAATGTCCTCCTATATATTATAAATATTACTAGCATATTATGAAAATGGGGTGAAAATGTTTTGAGCAGACAGAGTCAGGTGGTCCAAATTTATTTATGGTGTCTTAGACAATCATTAATTAGCTGCACCTGCCTTTGGCTTTCTATTTGCTTTTGCATATCCATTGGATATATAATTCCATGCCCTCGGGAATCTTTAGGCACACATCGCACCGCGACTTTTCGTTAACTGGAAGACTAATCAAACCGTGACCCCCAAATTAAATAAACCCATAAAATTGTATCATTAAGATGAGGAAAACTAGGTCGTATTTGTTATTACTCCACGTATTTCAAAGTTTATACTTTATTTGTAAATTTTTAAGATTAAACAAATTTTAAATTAAAATTTGGTATAAGTTATTTAGCAAAAGATCAAAATATATTCTTAAAATCAAATTATAATAAAATAGGTAAAAAAAAAGAGTATCCGCTAACTTAAAATTCAACTAGTAAGGTATATATAAAAAGAAATTTGGTCATTAACTCGAGGCTTTTTTAGAGGAAGGTTATGAGTAAAATTTGTGAACACGTGCGTGTGCAATAACTCAGGTCAAATCTTAAATTTGAATTAAATAATAATAAGATTTAATGTACTGTCTCAATAATATTTTCTTAGGTTATCTTAGCTCATCACAGGCTCACCAAAAAAGTCATAATTGAAGATATTAATAATAATAACTTGAATTCTTATATACACATCTAAATATTTCATATGGTACAATTAATGTGAGACTGAAGTATTATAAATTTTCTCACTTAAAAATCTAACGTCCCCGTCAAACCAAACATATAGTCACACAAGATTCAGAAACTTTACCTCTCTTGCCATTGGGGGATAATACTAGCGGCCCACTAAGCCCGCATTTGTGTCTCCACCTTCAACAACTCGATCGGATGACCCAACCCGAGTTTTTGAGAATTAGTTCTGATACCATACGTAACAAATGACTTGGATAACAAAAATTTGAATCTGCCTCTAATCTATTTTGCTTCTATTCGCTGTTTTCTTTCTTAAATGACTCGTAAATCAGCTAAAGTTGTTGGGAGGCGAGGTAACACTTGGGAAAGTGGCAAGGAGCAACCTAATGTGCAATCTAATAACCGAAACAATGCTTAATTGGTTGCCTTGGTGAATCAAGCTTTACTGCAATTGATGGCACGAGTTGTTCAAGTGATCCAGCAGCCGCCAGAACTTCCTGGTCAGGGGAACTTGGGAAATAATGGTTTGTATGCAAATGAAGAGGAAAAACATAAAAATTAGTAGTAAAATTTTAAAAAATCTTATAACCCCAATATGATAAATTATTCTTAAAACTTCAGTCCATTATATCACTTATATTAACCTGATTTTAACGTTTATATTCATCATCTCTTTCCGATTATCATGATATCTAATTCCACTTCATAATATATGGGATACTTAAATGTGTATATAAAGACTCAAGTTGTTGTCATTACTACATTCAGTCATAACTTTTTAGATGAGCGTTTAGTGGGCTAAAATAAGAAGATATTAAGACAACGTATTAGGTTTTATTATATTATGATTTAATTCGAACTGAGAATTTGACTCGAGTTGTTACATTTAATAGTCTCTTAACTATTTTTTATTTATTTATAAACAGATTGAATTCTGAGGTATTTTAGGTGGTTAAATTGAATTTTGCTGTAAAATAAGCTTTTTAGTAATGAAATATTTTGTGAAAAAAAATATGAATTTCTTATAAAAGGAATGCAAAGAGGTGATGAAGATTAACTACCTCAATTTTGCCTAAGCCCGATCTAAAAATAAAATAAAAAATCACAGGGTTCAACAACTAAAAATGATGAAACCACAGTTGTTAATTATTGACTTATTCTATTCCCATTTTTTGGTTGTTTTTGGCACTCCATTTTAAGTAAGTTTTAAAAGTACCAACTATAACATTATTTATTAGATAATTTTATACACGCTATAATTAATAATTATTTTAAATACCATATATAATTTAATTATTAAAAAAATATATAGTCTGACACAAATTTTTGTATTAAATTTTATTTTTTAATAATTAAAATTAAAATAATATATTTAATATTATCATTAATATTATACACTTGTACTTATTCTTATTTTGAAGAACAAATTAACGAGGTGGGATCTAATAATGACTTTAAGACCGTGCAAGCTCAGTGGAGTTGTATGTTGTTTTTTTTCCATATGGTCGGTGGAATTAACTGATGGAGTGTAGGTTGGAGAAATTATTCGATTAAAAAAAGAGTTTACAGAAGAACTTAATAGTACGACATTAGCCGCAGCAGCAGTAACATATATAGGTGGATCAGAGGAGAGAGACTAGTCGTCTTGTATGTAATTGAGTATTTTGGTCAGTCCAGCCAAATGAAAAGTGATGTGAAAAAGAGAACTGCTTAGGAGTATTTGCGTCGGACAAGTATACGTATATAATATTTAAATATGAAATTACATATTATATTTATTTTAATTATTAAAAAATAAAATATAATATAAATTTTTATATTATATTATATTTTTTAATAATTAAAATAAATATGATATTTAAATATTATATATTTATATTTATTCATTTGCATTTGTACAAGTGGATTCTCAAGTAAAAATCAAAACTAGTTTATATTTGCAACGGCCTTCAAAGTTCAAATCTTTTGCTCCTAATTTCTTAGACCTATGAGTGGTATGAGGTTTCCTGTATCTCTTCCAACAAGTTACTAGCACCATCCGGAAAAAAATTAAATTTAAATTTAAATTATAAAAAAAAAATGTTTTAATATACCCGCTGTGCTCAATGGTTTCTTAGGCATGAATAAAGTTGTCGATAAGTGATGCATATCTATATTTTATTTTTTAACCTTTTCATCTCCTTAAGTAAATTGGGCTCGCATCGGCCCGATAGCATAGGTAGATCCACAATTGGAAGAATGCATACATGACCTCAAGCAAGCCTGTCAAAAAAGTCCCAAAACTAACTACCACTCTTTTGGACAAATTAGAGGGGGAGAGGGAGAGAAAAAATAACCTACTACGAAAACAGAAGAAAAACTTTTAAATGGTTGACATGATTAAATGGAAATTATTTAATTTGTTGATTCTAAATCTAACGTAATAGTTTTTTTTTTTTTTTTTTTGGTTCACCTTTTAAGATGAGATGTGAGATAAAAATTATTTTATACTCCTTAATTTTATTTATTTATTTATTTACTTTGAATTTAGTTAATTTATAAATTATTTTAATTTTTAAAATAATAATTTTATATTTATTAATACTTTTTAAATAGTTTACAAAATCAACTATGTCGTTAATTAAAATTAAATAATTCACATATATTATAAATTTATTTTTTTAAACTAACCAAAAAAATTTAAATGATATTTTTTTTTTGTGGAACAAAGTATTACAATTAGTTATTAATGCTGCATTAAATAAATTTTCAAATATAACCAATTCAAAACGGTGTAATCATGAAAATTAATCTCCGTAATTATTCCATGTTTTGTAGGCTTGTAGCCAGCCGCCTTATAGGTTGAATTGAATTGTGTCTAATTATTTAAGTTTAATCCAAAAGGAGGGGGGGAAATGGAGAAGCCTAGGGTAGTATGGTTGTGTGTGAGAACAGAGCTGAACTCTCTAGGCTAAACTCTCTCTCTGTTCCCAACCCTAGTAACAGTCTTTCATTATGTATTATATACATATAAATACTAGGACGATGGATATAATCTTGGAATCTATTGTCCTATAATGTCTGTCTCAGGTATCCAGTAACGGGAGGTATTATGCCCACCATGGAAACTACAAATGCACACAATTCACCAGCTGAAGAAATCGAAGTATCAGCTAATAATGATGCATTCAAAGGTATTATCTTTCTTTACTATATTTTCTAAATTCAACTTATTCAGTTATAGTTATAGACAGTGTATATATGAAAGCATTGATAGAAATATTTGGTCGAGTTCTCTGTAAACATGTACTGTTACCCCGTTTCAAAATTAAAGATCAAAACGGATGCATATTAAACTTTAAAATTGATACGACTCATAAAAGTTCAAAATAAAATAAATTTTGCAATTAATAGCTTTATTATAACAACTGTATCAATTCAGATTAAATAAATTCAAGTCAATTTGAAGTTTAATAAATTGTTTGATATGAAAAATCAAATTGTATCTCTAATTTCTAATTTCGAAACGGAGGGAGTAAGAATTAGGTAGGTTATGTTTGATTGTATGGAGTAGTAAACTGGAGGAGTATGGTAGAGCAATTCAGGATTCTTCAAAGGCAATTGAGATTGACCGTAGATATTCAAAGGCATGCTGTGCAATCCGAAACTATTTTGCGTCCTTAATGTCCTTGAATTTTCAATAAAATAAAAATCTGATGAACTTTGAATGGGTTGCAGGGTTATTACAGGTGGGGTGTGGCTTATCTTGCAATGGGGAAGTTCAAAGTAAATATCGATTAGGTTTTCCGGACAGAAGAAGGACTAAACTATACATATTTATACTACTTCTTGGTAGTTTTGGAATATAAATTAGAACCTAATCGCCATCTTCAAAATGTTTTAATAGACATGACAAAGTTCGAGGGCACAAAATTAAGGATTTCTGGGCCTTTTATTTAAAACGTGTTGAAAGGCATGCCTTCTATCCAGCTTCCAACCCATATTTTTGGTGTACCCTTCGCATGTTAGATTTTTTAGCTTGCTAATAAGGTAGTAAAGTTTGTCTTTTCAAGTTTTGTACAATTCGTTTGTGGCTCAAGAACATGGTTAGAGAACCATATGTCCATATTGGTCCACTAAATATAGAAAAACATTATACCAAAAGTTTTTTTATTTTATATTTTCTGTAACTGGTTTATGGAGTTCTTTGCATGATTATTCTATGTTGATGTTGATGATAATTTGTGCAACAAAAAGGTATAAATAACAGTTTCAAATTTTATTCTGATCATTATTCTATGTTGATGATACCATTTTGAATTTTTATAAAAGCATAGAATGAAAATGAATTTAACACTTAAAAATACTATAAATTATATGATGTATAAATGAAAACATTTTCAACATAAATGAAAATCAAGCCCATTTGGCCAAGAGAGACATACAACCGGCACCAAAAAGAAGACAAACATTAGCTCCTAGTTGAAGCCTCCCATTGTTTTGCAATTTTGGACTCATAAAGTCGGCCGAAAGAAGATCAACAAGTGCCATATAAATCAGTATCCCCGCTGATGCTGCGTTAAAAATTCCCTCTACAATCAGAGCAGTTGTACTATTCTCGTCGTAAACGTTTGTTATTCCCAGTCCGATTCCGATACCGACCGGCGTTGTGAGGGAGAAAAACAATGTCATTAGAGCAACAACACGAGTCTTAAATTTAGCCTGCAAAATATATATATTTTAGTTTCTTTTTATCAATTAACCATCCTTAGTGAGACTGTAATTTTGTGGAGAAAACAGAAGAATAAAGTCTCGTACAATACATTCTCAAATAATAAGAAAATAATACTTTTCATTTCAATTTATAAGATTATTATTAACTTTTTAAAAGTTAATTTAAAATATTTTTAAATATAAAATTGACATGATTCATTTAAAATTTTAAAATAATAAATCTTGTAAATATTAGTACTTTTTAGGTAGTTCATCATATTCATAATTGTATTGACAAACTAGTTAAATTCACTTTAATTTTGAATTTGAAAATATCTTAAATTAATTTTTGAAAACTCAATACTAATCTTATAATTTAAAACAGAGAAAATATATTCTTTGAATTTTATGTGTCAAGAAATACTTCTTAAAATTATATATAAATATTTATAGCGTATATTATTGTGTCTATTATAATAATGAAAAATCGAATAACAGATATAAAGGGTCGATCAAATGTAAAATTTAGCATTTGTTTGACCTGACCTACATTAATTAGTTACTCACATAAACATATAATATATGAGAAAATATAATCTAAGACAACTTTAGTTAAGCTTAGTTAAAATTATTTAATAAAATGATATAATTTTGTATAAAATTTAAAATCAATTTTTTTATTAATAAAATCTAAAAATATAAATTTTAATCATAAAACTAAGTCATCTTGTTAAATAACTTTATTCAAATTTGACTAATTAGGTATTGTCTCATGTAACATTTTTTCATAATATTTTAGAATTTAGTAAGAAAATTAAATAGAGATTTTTTTCGCATGACACAAACTTTGACTTCTGGACATGGAGACTTTGAAAATCAAGCCATTTGATTCCCTCTCGCATAACATAGCATGTAACTTCACTGATTTTCTTAGTACCGTAAGAAATTAAATTTGTTTGGTAAAACTATGCATGGTTTTAAGTAGGAATGAGGTTATCTTAAAAAAAATATGAGAAATAATATTTTTTTTATAATTTATGTATAAAATCACTCAAAACAACAATTTATTTATAAGATCACTCAAATCATGTATATCTTTGTAAATGAATACAATATATTTAGGGTGATTCATTAGATAATTTATCTAAATAAATACCTAAAATAATGTATTAAGGAGTGATATACACATATTTACAAATAAAAAGAAATACTATATCGTGTGTCACACTATATAATTTATTTAGAGGATCATTCAAGACGATGTAATTAAAATTAACGAGTAATATATATATATATATATATATATATATATATATATATATATATATATATATATATATGTTTAAGCTTTTATTTGATGGAGGATGAGATTCAAGCCTATAGCTTTGACCGTGGATTGTGTATATTTCTTGGCCTTCAATGAAAATTTCAATGAAAATACCATTGCAATTCAATTGTTTGGTAAGCGTAAACATCATACTCCTCCTCGGAAAGAGTAGTTGTTTTTTCTATATAAGCATAATAAATCTTATCAATAAAATTTTAATAATTAATTATTCTAAAAAGAATGAAATTTAAATGATTATATCTAGGTATGGAGTAATATATATATATATATATATATATATATATATGCAAATCTTTAGAAAATTAACCTGAGTGATGCATCCTCCGAGACCCATGCCCTCAAAAAATTGATGGAAGGTCAATGCAGCCACAAGAGGCTTTATTGTTTTAGGACTTTCAGAAGCACCCAAGGAAATTCCAATAATCACCGAGTGTACAACTATCCCCAGTTCCAGTACCTAAAACAAAACAAATCATTTAAAGTTCTATATATCATCAAACATGCATGTTGCCAAAAACAAACTTACAATATATATATATATATATATATATATATATATATATATATATATATATATATATATATGTTAATTGACGTACTTGTGAAATAACCCGATGACGAACAAGTTGTGATGAATCTGAATGATCAAGGAGAGAAGCAGGTCCATGGAGGTTGTGAGCGTGAACATGCACATGCACGGCATCAGCAGGAGTATTATTTTCTTCGTCATCCCTAACACTGACACTATTATTATTATTCGAGTGCTTAGATTTCTTAGAATAATGAGAATTAGCATAAGTATCAATCATTAATGTCCCAATAGCAGAAATCATGGCCACAAATCCCGTAAAAGGAAATTCGGCCCAAGGATGATCGTTGAGACATGGGGATGTCAAGTTTTCAAATGCATCGGGAAGTACATGTATGAACCCGGTGGCTAGAATTACACCCGCCGCGAATGCCTTGATGAGGAAGAAAAAATTGTTATCCGGGTGTAAAGCCGGAATTATTTTCCCTAGTAAGGGGAGCGACACACCAATTGCACCGGCTATCAAAATTGAAACAATTGCTGCTATTTTATATTTGAGTGCTTGGCTCTTGTCGCGATCTTCTGATTCAGATGTGCACGTACAATCGCCTACAATTAGTGTAGGAATTAACAGCAAAAAGAGAGACAAGAAGATTACCCTAGACATGGGGATCGATGAAATTAAGATTTGGGAGGAAGAGTATTTTGGTATATTCTTATTATAAATTATTACGGAAAAGCCGTTGGGAGTGTCATATATATATATATATATAAGAGGCATCGATTCCAGATTTATTAGAAGAAAGAAGCCATATATAAGTCAACTTCGTGGCAGTGAAACATAATGTGCTCATCCTAATAATTACAGCTACCAATCGGCGGTAGCTAAATACTACCAATTATACATTCTATAATTATTTTAAATTGACTTATAATTAAAATTTATTATTATGAATTTATAAGGAAAAAAAGAGGAAGCAAATTGTGTGTAGATGATATGTGCGACTTTAATATATTAACACTACTAAGCCAACAGGTCTAATAAATTTTTTATTTTATGAGTTGTTTGACTCCCAAATTAATTTTTCAAGAACAAACTCGTTACACATGTAATAATAATTTTTCTTTTATTTTTCTGAAATAATTTTAATTTATAAAAATAGCTATATGTTACAAATATTTTATGCATATACACTTAACCCACAACATTATAAAGTGCTTTATAATAAAATGACTACTATTTCACCCATTTGTGGAGTCATAACATCCTACAGCTTGGTAAACCCTAACCACTCTGGTAAAGATTAATATTAGGGGGTCAATGATATATTTAAATAGAAAAAATAAATAAATTAGCAAATAAACAAAGAGGAAAATCATACAATATGTATTATGTGAGCAGAATGTCGACATTTAGCAACAACAACAAAAAAAATGTCGACATTTATATTATACGGCTAATCGGCCCGCCAAACGGCCAGTTTAAAACGAAATTGAAAGCAACAGGAGATATAGATAGAACTGTTTGTTAATTTGTTTCATTGAACTTGTTAGTTGTTAGTCAACTCGAAAATCCAGGCCCTACAAAACATTTTTTTTAATAAAAAATGATACATAATACCGGCTAAAATAAAATATGTAAATAAGTTTTAAAATATTTAATTGGTTTTTTTTTAATGTTTGGATCAAATTATTCGTTTAATTTATGTGGGCTAACAAGTATAAATAAGTGATGAATAAATTAATTTGATAAAATTTTGCCTTAAAAGTAATTGAGTTTAATTTATATGTAGGTAATATTAAATTCTATTATAATTAAGATAATTAATAAGATCTATTAATAAATATCTAAAACTTAACCATACCTGCGTACGTATTATACGAATTGAAGAAAAAGAAGATCGTGAAACAGTAGGGAATAGCAGCCGCGGCTAAACTAAGGAAAGAGAGGGAATCGGATCGTACTGGTATGACATAAAGAAACAAAATTTGATATCTAATTTTAATACAAGTTATCTGTGTATATGCATGTGTGTTTTTTTTTTCTTTACAATCTAAAGTTAATACTACGGTGTGAGTATTCGGATTAATGTAAGTAAGTTCCATAACACAGTGTATTGTTTTTTTTTATTTTTCACTCGTACTTATGTTAACAGTTTAGATGTTATAAATCAAAGGTGTGCATCATATAATTACTAATAATATCATTTATATAGATCTGCATCGTATAATTACTAATAGTATCATTTATATAGATGTATGTTATATATATAATAATTAATAAACAGAATGGGCAGAGATTGAAAGTTGACATTATGAATCTGACTTGTTAATGGTTCCATTCTAATTAGTTAATAAAAGATGAAGTAACTTCTATAAATTAAAGTTATGTGTAGCTTGCTAGAAGCTTTTTTTTTTTTTTTTTCTAACTAATTTGTTAATGGAACTTAATGTGAGCAAATGCTCTTGTTCAACGATAAGTGACCTGCATAAATATTAAAGTGCAATAATAAGAATGGAATTGGTTATATGTCATTGTAGCAGAACTATAAAAGATAAGGATTACTAAATTAAATATTACAAATTTTTATTTATAGGTTATTTATTTATTCTTTTTTATTAGTTTGGACGGATGGATTTTTATGAGTTTTACTTGAAATTATTTGAGTATTACATTACTTAACTTAGGTTCGGATTCCGTATTCCTTCAACGATACTCTTTTAATTTTATTTGTCCCCTTTTGTTTCTCATTTTAAATTCAGATATTATATCATATGATTGTTGCATCTTAAATTCATATGATAACTCTATTTTGGCGTTAACATTTAGATTACATATCATGTTTAGTGTTTATTTTGATTATGTAGAAACGTACATGTTAATATATTTTTGGAGGCTTTGTGTTGATTCGTTTTAGTTTAACATGTACACTTAGAACCCTTTGTTGATACTATGTCGCATATGTTGTGACATAGTATTTTTATTATATTATACCGTAGAGTATACCTGAGCTATAACTACCTATAAGGGTACCACAAAAATGTCTCTTGGCATCGAAGGATGATACCTTCTGTGACGGTGTGATCAGTTTATAGCGTATCCGTTTTGTGTTTCGGTGAGAGTTGACCATTTCACGTTTTGTTATGGAAGGCGTATGGGTCGACTCTAGGATTTTGTTTTATTATGCGCCCAACACACATTCCAATTTTGCATGAATTTGGACTTGCAATTCGATAAGTGATTTGCCTGTGTCTTTGTGGTATTATTTTGACTTATCTGTGTGGCAAGATATATTTTTATTTTGTTTTGAGCTCTATATGAAATAACACTCGGCCATTTGATTTAGCCTATTATTTCGTTGTGTTAGTTTTGTTCGTTTCAGTTCAGTTAATTGCATTATTTGTTTTAGTTCATTATTTTTATACTCTATATTCGTATTGGGCATTTGGCTCATGCCATATTTTTTCTCTGACATGCAATCAAAGAGATCAAGGATAAGTGTGATGTGAGTTCCCTTTTTTCCAATGGGTTAGATATATTCCGTTTAGGCTGTGATGTAGGAGTGCACACGGTCGGTTTGGTCGGTTTTTTAAGGGGGAAAAAAAACCAAATCATTTAAATCGGTTATAAAAAATTAAAAACCAAAATCGTCCAAATTTTTATATCGTAATCGATTATCGGTTTATTCGATTTTGGTTAAATCGGTTGGTTTATTCAATTATTCGATTCCGTAATTGATAATTTGATATTTATTATATTGCCAATTTTTCATAATAATTAATAAATCACTAACTCAATAACTACTAATTATAATAGAAGTTCTCTAAATCCGAAAAACAAAAATCACCTAACTCACTCACTATGATAGAAGTTTTGCAAATTCGTCACAATAAAGGCATATAATAAATATATAATTATATGAAATAAATATTTATTAGAAAAGTGTATAAATTATATTATAATTTTAAATTGTTCGGTTGGTTTGGTCGATTTCGATTTTTTGAGAAGTCAAACCAAACCGGCCGAACTAGTCTCGGTTTTTTAGTTTTATAGTGTTCGATTTTTTTGGTTTTATGTTTTTCGGTTTGAAATAGTAACGGTTTGGTTCGGTCCGATCGATTTTTCGATTTTTGTCGATTTTGTGTGCACCCCTGCTGTGATGTATTGGTTTGGTTTGAGTTGTAATAATTATATTAAATTATGGTTTAAACTAATTTGGCTTTTATTACAGTTTGATTTGTGACAATTATTAATTATTAGAGTTATTCATTTTGTGGCTTGTTTCGTAAATTTTATTATGTTTTGTACGTAATCTCTCTTTCTATTTTAAAAAGGGAGCAAATGTTACAATATACTTCCCTGGTAGTTTATTAATAGCTAGATGTAGGTGCCGTTCGGGAATGACTTTTTTTTTTTGACTTAAGGTTAAAATTTTAGTAAATTTACAAGTTAAAATTTTAGTAGATTTATAAGTAAAAGTGTTCGACATCATTTTTATTTATAAGTTGGGAATTATAAGTAATAATTGTGAAGGTGTTCGGTTAATAATGACTTATAAGTTAAATAAAATGTAAAGATTACTAAAATGTCCTTTAATAAGAAGAATATTATAAAAATAAAAGAGGCATTTCTATTATTTCATTTGGGTTGACCGACTTAAAAAAAATGACCTATAGGTCATTTTTTTTAAGTAACAAAAACTTACTTATTTTTTTTGACTTTTTTTTAGCTTATAAATAAATAAAAAAAAGTCATTCCCGAATAGTTTATTTAACTTAGCTATTTATAAATTAAGTTAAGTAACTTATAAGTAATTACCAAACATGCTCATAGTCTGTAGTGGGCCGTGGCACCTTCCACTGCCTTTGCTTCTCATTTTCTGTTCTCTTTTATTGTTATTATAAATTAATAATTTTATTATTAAGTTTTATATTAACTTCTCTATTATTAGTATTTTTTTTAGTAGTTAATCATGCCTCCATTCAACCTTCTCATTCCTTCTAAAAAGTTGATCTTGAAACCAAGAACTAAATCTCGACTCAAATTTTGTAATTTCCTAGGCAACATTTCACGATTTTTAAAAAGAATAAACTTGCTCGCACGTCCATATAATCATATTTCACAAATAAGATCAAAAAAATTAATTTATACTAATACTAATATCTCTACAGTGGGGCCGTTAAAAAATTTAAAATTTTGAATACCCAAGCAACTTTGGAAAATGATAAAGAAATGGAGCCAAATCTATAGGGTCATGTTGTTGTATCAAAAAATGGGAAGAAACTAATAACTCACCTCCGGCCAATTTTGTATTAATATTGATTAAGATGGATAGGATGACGAACACAACCGTTTTTCTTAAGAATATAAATTGCCCCCCATGGCTTGCAACTGAAAAAATTTAATATGTATTAAGAGTATTTATATTTATATATGAAGGTCGATTGCACCACTTTGAAGTACATTGCGAGCTTATACAAAGACATGCATATAATATACAAATTGATAACTTTACCTTCTGCTGATATATCAACATTTATCTGATACAACTGAATTAATTCCCTCCTCCCTACCTACGTTTGAGAGCCACGACGATTCGGTACATGGACCTTGGGTTGATAAACTTTGGGTTTGGGTTGGATTCTGCCAGAAGTGGCTTCTTATGGCTTTAAATTTTGGATTAATGGTTGAAAACCCGGGATCAGATAGCAAATCCTGAACAGCAGTCCGGCCTTCAAGCATGCTCGCCACTTGAGACATGGTAGGCCTAAGAGTTGGAGCTGCATTGGTACATAAGAGGGCTACATTTAGCATGGTCATTGCTTCCTCTGATGAATATTCAGACCCCAATGCTGGATCAACCAACTCCAATAAGCTTCCTCTTTCTTGCAAAACATAGGCCTGGAAAAGAACCCATATATCATGAAGATGTGAACCTTGTATCACATTATCAAAATCAACAGTGATACTTCTACTCAAAAGCTAACCCAGAGCTTAGAAATCAAAAGTGCAGAATTTTAAATAAATTTAGGGTTAAAAATGGAACAAAAATATATTTTTGAAATTGTAAAAATTTTAAATGACTCTTTTTGTGGTACAGACGGAGCAATGAAGAGACATAATTGTTTTGTTAAATTACCCAGTCAAGAAGATAAACAAATTCTTCCTTTGGCCTGTAGTCTGTGTTGTTTTTACCGCTAACAATTTCCAATGCAACAACTCCAAAACTGTGTTTAACGTCTGCTTTGTCAGTTAAATAACCACGCATTGCATACTCAGGAGCCATATAACCTCTGCAGTAGCACCATAGACCAATAGAAGCTTCAGTATATGATGTTACTGTCTCTATGCTTAAAATAAAGATGTCCAAAATCAAATGTAATCACAAAGGACATTGGTTGCCTTGTAGTGCTTCCCGTGAAAGTGACAACTTCTGTCCATTTATAATAATATATACATACATGCATACATATATTTAAAGGGGTTTAAACATCTCCTATGAAAAAAATCTATAGAAATTAAAACTTACATAGTTCCCGCAATCCTTGTGCTGATGTGGGTATTACCATCCTCATTAAGTTTTGCCAAGCCAAAATCAGATATCTTTGCATTCAGATCCTTATCAAGCAGCACATTGCTAGTTTTGATGTCCCTATGCACAATTTTAAGTCTCGACTCTTCATGGAGGTAGAACAACCCTCTGGCTATGCCTAGGCATATTTTCCACCTCATAGACCATTCTAGCTTTAATCTAGATGTTGTGTCTCTTCCTGTTGAAATTCAATATACAAGAATTATCACGTTTCTTGTGTCAAGATGAAAATTTAAATAAATAAAAAAAGATTAACAGTCACAATTATGTGTACTAAAAATACAAACCTTACCAAAAAGTGCACGGGAGAGACAATTATTTTCCATGTACTCATAAATCAGTGATAACTGGTTTCCTTCAACACAACATCCGTGCAGCTTCACGAGATTAGGATGTTGCAATGCAGATATCATGCCTATTTCATTGACAAATTCGCGAGTCCCTTGTTTAGACTTTGATGAAAGTTGTTTTACTGCAATTATTGTTCCATCCGCTAATAGGCCCTATACATTAGGGAACAATAGAAAACAAACTTCTTACTAAAAAAAGTAGAGGAAGATTAGAACATTTATTGTACAATTAACTGTTTAAAAGAAGAATGAACATTACTACTATGTTCTTACTTAAATACCAGAAGCCACTTTGTTCATTGCTCGGTTTATTACATTTTTTTTTTGTTGCTAAATTTGCTCGGTTTATTACAATGTTTAAATCTCTCTCTCTTAAATCCGTAGATGATATCTTATCCTAGAACTTTGTATCTAAGTCCCAGACAGAATATTTGTAAAAACAATGAGTAATCCTTCAGAATCTTTTCACCTAAATTGTTAAGGGGGTTTAAAAATCTTATGTAATATTTAGTCGGTGAAGTGAATGTTGAGTCCCAGTTAAAACCTAATATACTACACAGTCATGATATTTATTTTATTTGTATTTAATTTCTCACATCTTCATTGATTCTTTGCTGGACTCTTTGGGAAAAAATAAAGCAAGAAATAAAACCAATGAAACAATATTTATAGATATTTAAAAAACAGAAAAGTACTTCTATTAAACATAGATTACATTATCAGCTAGACATACTACACTCAGCTATAGCAACAACTCATTTGTCACCTAGCAACATATATTAGTTAAGATACTTAGTGTCATATTAAATAGCAAATGTTGATTGTGTAGTAAACAATAGTACCTTGTATACTGAACCAAAACCACCTTCTCCTAGTTTGTACGCCGGATCAAAGTTTTTGGTTGCAGCTTTAATCTGTCTTAATGTAAAAAGTCCGGTTTGTAGGTCTAGGCCTTTAAGCTCTGTTCAATATGCATTGCATGGAAAGTTAGTATACCGTCTTTTAACATGATTTGAAGCCATTGTCGAACACAATAACACACAAAATTGAAATAAACACATCAAGTTTACAATAGTTAAAACTGAACCAATAAGATAAAACTGCTCACAAGCAACTTACAAATAAAACTGAGCCAATAAGATAATAGATAATACCATCATAATATTCCAAACTTGAAGGCAAATTTCTCATTGTCTTAGTCTCCTTTAGATAAACTAGATGATAGTGAAAACTTCCATTTGAGCTTTTAAGAAGCTTTTATAATGTAGTTACATGATTTTAAAACTGATGGAAATGTTTCCATTTTGTTCAAATATAATTCCAATCAACATTATGAAAAGAGAGTGCCATAATTTCATGTCAGTATAGAGGGGAAGAAAGATGTTCATTCTATGACTATAGTCCTTGTGCTAGAGTTGGAGTAGTCTGTATGAATTGAAAAGATAGACTACTATTAGATTAGTTCTAAACTGAAAGAATCACTTTATAAGTTTATGGCTTCACGCTACCCTGTGTTTGGCATGGATAGGACATATATTGATACCATATGAATGTGTTGATGGAAACGTGAAATCGACATTTATTATATACATGGATACATGGATACATACATATATAAAATTTTCACATTTCATGTTCAAAATATACATCCACATTCCAATGGAATGTCAAAAGATGTGCCTTTTGTGGGTTTGACCAATTTAGTTCTGGACTTCTCCATGACAGATCTAACATGTATAGCACCTCAAAGGTGTTGAAAGAGTTTGATAGTTGCTCCGCTGAGCAGCCCTGTGTGAATTAAATGACACCCTTCACTAGCAATACTAACATCAATACTTATGACAACAGTATGTTAGGATTTGAAGTCATACAAGTATTTATAGCAAGTTGTACCTCTATCTGCTGATATTTTGCCTCCCAGACAGCCTTTCATCCACAGAATACATAGGAGAAGAAAGACAAGAAACAATCCTCCAGCCACAGCCCCAAGAACTACACCAACATGATTCTTTTTTCCATCAATTCTAGGAGGTTTGAAGTCTGCACAGAAAGAGAAACATCACAGTACATTCAAATTCTAGTGACCCGAACAAAATGATTAAAATGAGTCTATAGGTATTTATTAAACTTGATAATTTTTCTCCCATCAAAAGCAGGATAAAATGTAGAGTATGCATGGCCTAAAGCAAAGAATCTTCTTCATTTATGAATTCTGGATTTGGAGATGTCATACCTTGAGACATAAAAGAGATTTCAAAAGGTTGAAAAAACTGACAGCTTAGAGACTGACATATAAAAGTATCCTTTTTTTTCTTTGTGGGGGTTTGGGTGGGTGGGTGGGGAGACTAGCATACTGAAATTAAAAAACTGAACCGCATGGGAGTAAATGAATCAGAGACACTTGAAATCCCAATGCAAGAGTTGCCAAGAATCAACAGGTACAAATGTTACCTGCCGCAAAGTCGCCAGACTGCAGATAGTGAGATTCAACATATTAAGTTTTAAATATATGGGATAAGATTAGATCTGTTTTTCTACAAATGGTTAAAAATAGGCCTCAGCCGGTTTTTAAACTATACTCGAGATTATATTGTTCCCAGGAAAAAAAAGAGGTTATTTTCAATGGTATTTTCAGGAAATTACTAAGGGCCCAACACAAGCAAGACAGCTCTAGGTCCATCAATTGTCAAACTAATGCAAGACCCATTAAATAACCTATCCCAAAGATTTAATACAATGTACTTTGACCAAAGAAGTCTAGGATCATTTGATAATCTAATAACTATTCATTTATTTTCAAGCTTGATCAGAACTAATCAGTAAATTCGTGCTATTGAAAAAAGCAGAACTAATCCGAGACCCACTGACTAACCTGACCCAAATATTTCAATGATCTACTTTGACAAAGACGTACTGGATCATTAAATATCATTGGTTAGTCTGATTATGATCTCATCAATTCTCAAGCTTGATCAACGAGCCAGGAAGCCCAGATAAAAGGAAGTGCAATAAAATTTGCTCTTGAAAAAAACAGAACTAATAGCTTACTAGGTTCCACTGATATAGCCGATATAAGGGGACCATAAAATCCCCTATCTGGAATTCCTGTAGTTCCTTTTCCAGCCCAGTAAAAGTGAATCTTCAGTGTGTGGCTCGTTACAGCTGCAATAAAAGTCTTTATAATTGGTTTCCCAGCCCCACCAGCCTCAGCTTCAATATTAAAGTCCTTGAGTACCAACTTCCCCTATATAGAAGCATAACATAGATTTAACATCATTTGCATTATAAATTCCAAAAGTAAAAACTCTCCCCTCCCTTTCTTCCCTTGTCATAAGTTGTTCAGTTACCTGGATGTAGACATCAAATATACGCTTCCCAAGGCTGTTAAACGATTTGTCACTAGTGAAAACAATCTCCGCAAAATGGAGGTTGACGGTGTAATTCCCATTTCCGAGACAGAGTCCATAGTAAGTTAGAGAAATAGGAGATGCTCGTGCTGTTCTATACAGTTCTATTATGGGTGCAGAGACATTATTCAGTGCAGAAGTGTTCGTATTAATATAGTCATCTGCATCAAGATCATTGTCCGTGAAAATTCCTGTGCTGCTGAATGCCCAGTCCTGTCTCAAGTAAAACATCGAAGCTCCTCTTGGTTCTGAATCACGTTCGAACTTGGTGTTGTTGATAACCACTTCCTTGCCACCACAGTTAATGTGCAACGAGTAACTATCTGTTTAAAGTTGGCAAATAAGATGAGATGTAGAAAAAGATACTGCAGCAAAGAATGGAAAGTAATGAACACTTGAGCCATGATTAAAAAACATGAACACTAAAAATGTTTTTCTCAAGGTAGATAGATTGAAATGGAACCAGTTACCAGTGTATGTAATTTGTGATTCCTTTCCATTTAGTGAATAGTCAGTGTCTAAAAGGAATTGTTAGGGAAGTTCCAAAATTTCAGAATTTTTTGGTTTCCACCAGCTTAATGTTATCTAACAGATGACATCTGTGATTTTTCAATAGCTGAAAGACCAAACCACGTATAGCTGTGTGTTCTCTTTATCCTTTATTTTTAAAATTTATTTTATTTTATTTAATTGCAGTTATGTATCAATTGTAATAATGAATAATGTAATATTGAAACCTTAAAAAATTAAAGCAAATCCTAAAACTGATTACATATGAAGAATTTTCTCCCCAAATAAATTATTTTCACACTTTACAAAATTAATAATGATGATAATGATAACGATAGCGATAATATGTTTACTCACACTGACTACTGAGAGCAGAACACGGAAAGTTTCGCTTGAGGCATGGATTAACTTGAACTCTACAGGACAAAAGAAAAATAAGCACTATTAGTAGGCTGCACATAGACTTTACCCGTGGAATAAGCAAGTCAAAGGTATAGACTTTTATTTGAACACCAACCAACAACCACTAGGAAAAAAAATGGCAATCTTTTCTGAAGGAAAAAAAATCAATGAAAAACTGCTTGGGTTTACAACAGAGAACAAGAATCTTACACTTTATCTGCTGATGAAGAGTAGCTTTCCACTAAGTTTCTGGAGCAATGGATGAAAAGGTTGGTATACAAATATTTAAAGCTATTCAGTAAAAGAATAAAAGTACAAATAACATGATACTTACACACTCCCTCTTGGACATTCCAATGGAGTTGAACTTTCCCAAGTGAAATTGTTGTAAGAAATATCTCTGCACCATGGAAGATTGAAACCAACAAAAATCAACAGCTTCAGCAAACCAACAAAAATCAGCAGCTTCAGCAAAACAATAACTCTGCTATTTATTTTTTCTTTATTTCATTTCCTATTTTATCAACTCTGTCTCCTGGATTTTGCATGTTGATTGGGTGACAAACACAGACTAGAAATTTGTGATATAAACTGGGACCATTTGACTTCAGTTTGTGCATGATAGCCAGCAACCAAGTATAAGCACATAATCAGAATTAACATAACTCCTCGTTTCTCAAGTTAAATCAAATAATCTAGTAAAGTTTTAAAGAGATATCCATACGCATTCTTGTTTCGCGATAAGATCCATTCAGGTATAGGCCCAGTAAGCTTGTTCCCTGTCAAATAACTATAAACAACATAGGCAACTAAGTGTTGATAAGCATTAGACTGAAAATGAAAGAAATTTTTTGAAGGATATATAAACTTACATGAAATCTGCTTTTGCTAACCGGATGAAAGATGATGGAATTTCACCAGTCAAGTTATTGAAACTGAGGTCTCTACATTGACAAAGCAAATAGATAAGTTTCCAAATACACTAGACTCTGCTGATACCAACTCATATTATAAAGTCCTTTTGTCAAAAGGAAATATGAAATTATCGAGACTTAAAGGTGTAAGAATTAATTCATAATAATTAATTATATCTTTTAACATAGATAAGAAAAGAACACCTATAACATATAGAAAATAATTATATTGCTAAAATATTATTACAAAAGGAACTGGTAAGAACAAAATAAATATATTGCCCCATAAATATTCACAACTTGTATTACAATATATATATAGTGCATAGGGTTGTAATTTAAATTAGCCATTATATAATTAAGATCTTTCTAACTCCACGCATTCAAAGTTTCATTTGTTTCAGGAAATTTATTCTATCTTAATTGCTTCATTGCACAAGGATTTCAAAAGAAGTTGCACATTTTATTAACTCAAAATTAAGAATATTGAAATATAATATTTTGCATAAGATAGTTTTGAATAGCTTGATTTAGAGGACATCAATAAGGCTGGTGCTTATTATCTGGAAAGTGACATTCAACTTAGTCTCTCCTTTTTCTTTGTTATAACAGCAATAATGGGAGTTCCCAACCACCATTCCTGCATCTACTTTTGATAATTGCCAAAGAAAGATGCATCTTCTGCTGAATTCCAAAATATAGAAGGAAAAACACTAAAAAGGAAATGGTTACTATAGACAATTATTAGTGTGAAGTATCATACTTACAAAGTTTTCAGTTTTGTGGTCTCCCCAATATATTCAGGGATCTCTCCATCAATTAAGCAATTCCTCAGTATCCTGCATTGAATAATTGAATTTAAAATCTTATCTGAAGATTTGATAAAGCGTTCTTTAAAGTAAAGAGATAAAATCTCACAACGTCTTCATTGACTCCATACTCACTGATGGGAAACTAGATCCTCTACCTTTCAAGTCACTGATCCTCCTAAGAATCATACAAAAGAAACAAAATATATAGAAAGAAAAGAAGAAGAAAAACACATTATACCATCATTCCACTTACTAAAAATATGTAACCATATGCAAAATAACAAAAACAAATTGAATGCATACAGATCACTTAAGCTTGTCAAGTCAGAAATGCTAGAAGGAATGGGCCCCTCGAGAGAGCAACCTTGCATGTGCCTGTAAAATAATGCAAATAACATATCTTTTACAGAAGCAGATAAAATAATTTGAAAGGACAGTGGTATTAGCCCACTACTTTTCTCAGCTTTCTGTATTTTGATCTTAAATCTCAATGCACTCTCAATAATTAAGAACCTTCATGTCCAGTACAAAAAGAAAATCCAATTTTGAAATGATATTAACAAAGCTTACAGTTTCTCAATCTTTGTCCAGGTCCCGATAAAATCAGGTATCTTGCCAGTGATGTTATTGTCACTTATCCTCCTACAGTTTGTCAAAAAAATACTGTCAAGTAGAAATTACAAGCAAACTCAGAACTGTAAATGAAATTCCAAAACTGAAGTGAAGAAGATTCAAGTACATCACAAGTCACTAGATCTTAAGTCTTGTCTTTACTCTACATGACAAGCATGTTTCTTCCATCAATTTTTCTTCTCTCTTCTTTTTTAGAACCCTGAAACACACACTCAACCAGCACACAAAAAAAATCTAAAAAAAGAAGAAAAAACTTGTATGGCTACCATCCTACTGGGACTAAGAAAGAGATATAAATCTCAAAAAAAAAAAAAAAAAAAAAAAAAAGCTGTATCATTTTTTAGTGAAATTTATGTCTTCCTAGAAATATACTGACCAAGTGTAGTACTCGATACAAATGGCTCAACAGCTATTCTAGTTTGTGATTGTAAGAAATTGGACTGGACACATTGGTAACACAAGGAAAAAGATGTATACTTACATATCAGTCAAGTTGGCCAGCTTGGAAAGTGCCACCGGCAATTCTCCAGTGAAAGCATTTGACGATAAAACACTGAAAAGAGTGGATATTATGATATTAATAACTTTTTTATTGAAAAACATAACAAAGACAGTTAGCGCCTTCCATATCTCAAGTAAGAAATGTGCATGATAAGGCGAAACCAGTACAGCCTCTGTAAATTGATCAAGTTTCCAATAGCTGTTGGGATGGGTCCTGAAAACTGATTTCCTTCTAGACTCCTGCAATTTCCAAATATCAATGTTAACTTGAAGGCAATTTTAAGCATATGTTACCCAGACCAACCAAAGTACCACTACTAAGCTGGTTAAGTAGCCATGACATTAATGACCAAATAAATGAGAAGGATTTAGGCTAGTCTCTGAAATAATCATCCAACAATATACATGGTCTTGTTCTTTTTACGTGGTTGAATAGGGATTTTTCAGCACAAGGGTTGGCAAAGTAAGGAAGTAAGAGGAATCAACTTAATGTCAACTCAACATTATATGCATATGGGATTGAGATACAATGAAGTTTGGTCCAGTAGCAAAAGAATAAAGCTTCACATAGTATGAACTTGGAGCCATACTATTTCTACGTTGACCAATTGTTAGAATAATTATAAGCCATAAGATCATTTAGAAGAGATTTAAGTATTCAACGTACAGGTTTGCTAGAGTGATAATCTTTGTAAGTGCCTTTGGAAATTGGCCAGATAATCGATTTCCCATAAAAGAACTGCATATTAAATCAGAATCACATTCATTAGTGAGATATTTGTATAAAGAGACAATGGAGGGAATATGGTGGCATTCGTGCGTACAGATCAGCCAAGGGCATAGAAGCCCACTCGAGAGGTATAGTGTCATTAAGTAAGTTGCGACTCAAGTCCCTGGATGAAAGTAAGCATATAATCAGAAGTGCTTTTAATATTCAAACTAAAGGCAAAGTTAATATCTAAGCTCCTTTTTTGCTGATTTGATACGCAGAAAGTATTTGAGTGTTTGAATAACACTGGGGAATGTCAATACCACTACTCTTCTGAAAGTTATACCAACCAAGGGAATAAATATTCAAATTTAACTAAAATTGTAGTATTACTGGATTTTGCTTACAGGCTCTTAAGGTGGCGCGGCTTGGAAAACTCTGGTGGAACACCTCCTGAAAAATTTTGGCCTTTCAAAGCTCTGCAGTTGTTTTGTACTGCAAATTAGAACAAGTTGCTAGAAATATGCATTCGACATCATTAGAAGATCTAAGTCAATAAAGAAAACTTTGAGCACAAGGAATTAGCACAATTGGTAGTGAGACAAGTGACTAGTGTCTTTGAAGACATATTGGGGCCACCCACACAGTTCACTATGTGATTTCCCACTGTCTTTGTGTGCACCTAGTAGTTCCCGTGCATACCCTAAGATTATGGCTGCGGATTCCATCATAAAAAAAACAAAGAAATTTTTAACTTTTTTTTTTCTCTATTCACCTTAAAGAAGTTTCACCAGTACCCTATATTCGATTTTCCAGCAGGGCTTAGCAGCATTAAAAGTAATACGCCCTCTGTTCAAAATTGGTACTCTTTCTTCAAGACAGACAAAGCGCTAGAAGGTTTTTTGTATAGGGCATGATGGTTTCTCATTTCTCTTGTTTTTACTGGTTTGAAAAAAAAAAATTGAAATTTCTATAAAACTTGGTGTTCTCTTTATGCATGTTAACATCTCTCAATTCATACATGTCCAATTTGCCTTAAAGACAAGTGTGAGATTGTGCCGACCTTACATTTGAGTACACATAAATTCATCCTATGTTCAAATAGTATAAGACATAAGAAAATCTCTTGGAAAGTCAGCATTTGATACTTTATCCTAATACCTATGGAATAAAAAAGATTATTGTAACTAATCCTTAACCCAAAACATTAATAAATAAAGAAGGTGCTCCACTTTCTTGCTTGTAAATTCATTCTTCATTTGTGTACTATTTTTTTTAAAAATAAAATATAAGGTATTATCTTATACTCGAAGAAGCTGAATATCATGATTGCTTTATGATTCTCCATTCCTTCAATTTTCATTTTCTAGTACAGCACCGTGTTTTAGATATTTTGAAGCACATATATTCATTTTTAGTACATTTTATATTATATATTTATTTTTGTAACATTTATTTTTGTAATACTCTTCTGATTTAAAATTAGAAATATATTTTACTTTTTAATCTATTCCAAAATTGAACATACATTTTAAATATCAAACTACACAATTGAATTCTTACTTAATAATAAGAATATATTTGAAAATATAGTGGTCGTTTTATAAATATATCTCTAATTTTCAAATCAGAGGGAGTAGAATATAGAGATAATGACAACAAAATTATGAAAACTCAAATCTAATACCAGTAACAACACAATCGCGAACCCACCATCCCATGCCACCATGACAGACCCAGGCAAACAGCAACCAATGACTGAAATGCAAAATTATCCCTCCGGTTTTTATCATTTTTGCAAAATTCTCCCACAAACTTTTTTTGGGGCAAAATTCTCCCTCCAAAATATATTAGTTAGGCAAAAGGGACCCTTAGATATTTATTTCATTTATTTTTTTATGTGAAGTTTATTTCCTATTTTTTAATTAAATATATAATTAAATAAATGATATGTAATTAAATATGTGAACTAATTAAATAACTAATTAATTAAATTTAATTAAATTAATTAAATATCCTAACTTAATTAGATCATAACTTTTAACTCAGGGCCTTTAAATTTGTGAACTAATTAAAAATTATAATTAGATCCTAAATTACTTAATTAGTCATTTACTTAAATACATATTTAATTAATTAGTTAACATATTGAGAATTATTAACAATCATTCACCTAAAATCCACCACGTATCTAAAGGTTCAACTAGACTATTGTATTTTCTTTGAAAATTACTTCTTCATCCTCAAGAGCAAGGGCATATATATATATATAATAGAGAGAGAGAGAGAGGTTTTGGTCATACTTATTAACATCATATACTCAAAGTACAGTGATAATATTGTTTGAGAAAGAAGAATTCTTGATTTTTTTTATTGGTGAGTGATTTTATGTAATAATTAATTATATCAAATTCACTTTACGCTAAATTTATGAAAATATCCTAACTTAATTAGATCCTAAATTACTTAATTAGTCATTTATTTATTTAATTAATTAGTCATTAATTCACATATTTAATTAGTCATTTATTTAATTATATATCATTTATTTAATTACAAAATAGAAAATAAACTTTATATAAAAAAAATTAAATAAAGATATAAGGGTCCCTTTTGCCTAACTAATACATCTTGGAGGGAGAGTTTTGCAAAAATAATACAAATAGGAGGGAGAGTTTTGCCCAAAAAAAAAGTTCGAGAGAGAGTTTTGCAAAAATGATACAAACCGGAGGGACAATTTTGCATTTCAGTCAGCAACCATTGAAGCGATAGCAACCAGAAAACTTAAACGAAGAGAAGAAAAGGGGTGGCTCTCCTTTGTTGAACTAACAATGGCCATAAAGGTAAGGGAAGAATTGATGTGGTTGTTCCTACCATCGACCAATTAAAGATTCGTATAGTGATTGTGATGGTGAACCTATATGTGGGATTTTCGTTGAATATATAGAGCATGTTTGCTTGCAGGACTGTAAGACTATTAGTTGATTTAGTTTCTTCATTATTTATCCGTATTGAACTATTTCTCGATTAGATTAAGTGAGACTATTTTATTAATTATTTGTTTTATTTTGAATTATTACTCTGCTTTGGATTGGATTAAATAGTTTAATTCATCAGTTGTTTTAATCAAATAATCTCATTTAATATCAAAGTATTCATTAAAAAAACTCAAATATTTTGATAAAATAATTTTAAATATAATCGCACCAAAAAAAAATATCATATCCTTTATTCTACACAAAATTTTTATTATTCACACAACACATTGATAACTTAAATAACATTAAATTAACTATACAACATATTAAATAATTTTATCAACATAAAATAAATTATTAAATAACTTAATTAACATTAAATAAAATTATTTTTGTAAATTTCAAATATCAATTAAATATTCTTTATATGCGTCAATAATAATAAAATTTTAATATAATACCTTATTATACATAGTTAAAAAATTATAAATTTGCACGACAATAGTAATTTGATACTATCTTATGATAAAAATTATTTTGAACAAAATATTATTTTGTCTTGAACTTTAATAGTAGCCCAAGATTCTATCAATTTACGTATATTTAACGTTTTGTTTTTTTTATTTATTTATGAGAGAGAAAAAGATGAAAATCTTACTTGAAAAAGATGAAGATGATAAAACGTTAGAGATAGAACAAATTTATTAAATTTTATTGAATAATAAAATGACTTACTTATTAAAAAAAAACTAATAAAGATAATTATAAAACATTAAAAATTAACAGGGATAATTTTGTACAAAAAAATTAATCACAAACTCCGAACTATGAAACCCTCCCCTCCCCTCCCCTCTCCTCTAATTAGTTTATTTTAAACAGAACTAATAGTCCAATCTAAAAATAACAAATCAAACATAGTGAACCAATAATTCAGTCACATGCTTAATTCCTCAAACAAACATAACCATTGAGAGATATCCTCCTCCTTTTTATTGTCTTTTCTTCTTTCATTGCTTTTGCCCTTTTCATAAGCAATTGCTGGGTTTGATCGATTAGATTGTTGTAGTGTTAAACTTTTCATTTAACCCAATTGGGAGTGATTATGTTTAAACTGACTTGAGATTTTTTTTCAGTTTATGTTTTTCTTTTTTGTTTTTATTTTGTTAAAGTAATTTTTTTTGGATGCATACTTTATTTCATTATAATACTCACACTTAAATGATATTTTTTATTTTATTTTTTGTAATTTTTCCTTTTGCTTAGGACTATTAAAAATAGTTTAACAAAATAAATAATAATTTTTGTTTTCTTCTTATTTTTCTTTTTGATTATATTCTTGTTGTTGATTTATATTTTTATTTTGGTAAAAGAGAATTACATATATTATATACATATTAAACATATAAATTTAAAGTCAAATTGATTAAAGGCCAGTTAAGACGTTTAAATATGTGAAAGGCACTTGAAAAGTTCTAATGAGAAATTGACCAGCTTGATTAATAGGGAACAATAAAAGTTCTTTGGATAATTATAGACTATATTTGAACTTGTGAGAAAAAATCAAAAACAATTGTCACCACTAGAGAATATTTTTGTCATAGTACACAAATATACTTTGAAACCTGTTCAAATTTGTGAATATATCGGAGAGTAATTCATAACAAATAGTTGTTATGTATATTATTTTAGCAAACATATCTTCCACCGTCCAATATATAATCTAACGGACGAGAGCGGCAAGCAAAATCCTTCCGCTAATCTTAATAGCGGCAGGCAAAAAAAATTAAATTCTTGTTTCTACTCTTAATAGTTGTATAGAGAAATGTCTTAAATATCCCTACTAATGTTAAATTTAAATAGTTTCAATATATCTATTTGTATAAATAATTTATTAAGTAATAAAATTTAACATTGTCAACTAGCTTCAATGTATTTTTTTTTATAAATAATTTTTTAAGTAATAAAATTTAAAATTATTAATTATATTCAATGTATTTATTTGTATAAATAAGTTCTTAAATAATTAAATTTAACATTGTCAATTATATTCAACGTATTTATTTATATAAATAATTTCTTAAGTAATAAAATTTAATGTTAACAATTATTGTGACAATTTGATTATTTAAAATTTAAACTCCATATTGTAATAAAATTTGGTTTAATATAAATTATATTATAAATAAATTTATTGAAACTATTTAAATCTAATATTATTGGGAGTATTAAAGATATTTCTCCATACAGCTACTAAGAATAGCACGAGAGCTTTAAAAAAAAAATTGTCTGCCACTATTAAGAATAGCGAAAGGGCTTTAATCCCTATTAATCTCATCCGTTAAATCTCGTATTGAACGGTGAAAGATGCATTTGTTAGAATAATATTTGTAGTAATCATTTATTATGAATCACTATATATATATATATATATATATATATATATATATATATATATATATATATATATGTTAGGGTTTCGACACAGAGAAAGCAGAAGAATTTCAAAAATTTTCCGAAACCCTAAGACAGGATCCATGCAAAACCATATCAATTCAGAGGTTAAGATTATTTACAGATTATTCGAGATGGACAGGAGATGATGGAATTCTGGAACGGCTTCGAATCTTCAACGCAATCCAGCGACTGCGTCTCTACGGTATCCATACGAACGCTCCGCGAACCGTCACACGATCTGCAACGAAACGGATCTGCGGTATTAGCCACCAAGATCAGAATTTCTGAACTATTTTTCTCTCTAGCCTCTTTCTGAAAGCAGCTAGGGTTTTTAGTTTTTCCTTACGTGATTTAGACTACTGATATATCATATATATAGTAGTTAATAGGAATTAACCAAAACCTAATTTAATTAGAAAAATAAAATTCGAATTTATATATATTATATTTTAATTAAGTCTTACTTAATTAATATACATATATACAAATTATCCTATTAATTTAAATTCGTAATTTTAAATACTATCAATCATATTGATATATTTAAAATACTTACAATTTAAATTAATTCCCTTTTAAATACGTTCTAAGTGTGTGACCCAATAAGTTATTATTATGTTGACAATAATTTTAAAATCATATTATAAAATTATAAACAGCGAGCGGCATCTAGTAATGCATCACTGCTACTCAAATAATAATAAGATCAGTGATTCGATACAACCTTTTCGTGACCAATGTTTCAAAGTAATTTAATCCTTTTAATTTTTACATCATAGATTAAACTCGAGACATGGAAAGTGTCATACTCTTCATAATTTAATCTGAGTTTTCTTGATCAATGAGTAGACTATATGAAACAAATCACTATTTGAGCATGACCATGCATTTCATAGTCCTACTCAATCAAGAGACCTATGAATATTACCCCTAATACATAGGAGGGTTAAATTCCATCTAGATCACTCATATTCTTCGCATGATTCATGATGTACCCAATAATCAACTTTATTGTCCACCCTATTAAAATTGACCTTTGATGATATCAAAGTACACAAATTTTCGTGTAATAATATAGTGACTTCAGGTCGGAGGATCATTACATTATTGTCACTATGAGAATTTCTTATGACACTTTGCATAATGCTCTATGTAGAATTCTCATAGTGGGTCTGTCCAGTACACTGTTCTCTAACATGTACATATGCATTGACTCAAATATCTCATATATTTATGACCAATGAGATTTTGCCATCAGTCAATCCACATACTAGTCTCAATGCATCATTGTTGTCCCATTAACAATGATACTCGACTAGGGACATTTAAGAGCAATGATACTAATTGTAATTATATAATCTCATGTTCAAGTCACATACTTGAAGCTATATAATTCGTATCACTATTCTAAGGACTTTTATTATGCTAACATTTATATAACGCAGTAAATGAAATCATAATAAAATAATCCATTTATGCAATCAAATATAATATCAAAAAAATGTTAAACAATTACATCAAATAATTAACCTCTAGGACATCAACTATAACAATATGTATATATATATATAGTAATAGTAACCGGTTGCTGGGAGTATTATTGCATCAATCACATGTAGGGGTTAATTTGGCTGAGAAAGTGTACTACCGCGCTTCTAGTGGCTGCTGCACACTTTCTCTATCAAATTAGTCTTGCTACAACAGTACTCCCAGCAATCGATTGCAATGGATGGGTACTCATATATATCACTTAAAATGAAGGTCCATCCTGATTAGGATTTAGTGTTAAGCTTCCATAATGTATGAAGACTTGGAAAATGGGTGGATGTGGATTAGGATTCCTCCATTATATTTATTATCTATTTTTTTTAATATATATTTAGCGATATAAATTTTATATTTAACAATAAAAAAAATTCATCGCAACAATTAATGACACAATAAAACTCATTACAATAAATTGTGTCATTGAAGGTGTCATTAAAGGCAATTTTTTCTGTTGCTAAAAATATATTAAAAGAAATTCAAGAATAAATGTAATGAAGGGATCCTAATTCGAGTAGCTGTGAATGATTTTGGACGAACAAAAGTGAGTTTAAGTATATATAATTTGGCTATATATAAGGTGGGTAGTAAATAGTTATAAAAAGATATGGGTCAGTCTATAACAAATTTATTTATAGTTTTAAAATTCTATCATCTTTAGTTTCTCTCTTTAGAATTGTGTTACTTTTTGTGTCTAAAATTTTATATGCATCTCTCAATATAATTTTCTATCACTTATTATCTTTAGAACTTTATCACCTTTTTTTCCTTAGCTAAAGATACTTTAATATTGATCGAATGTATAACTTGATTCAAACTTAATTATTGTTTACCAAATTTTTGGTATTAAAACCTTGTAAAAAACTAAAAGAAACAAATGAAAGAAATGCAAAAAGTAAGAAATTGAAAAGTGGAGTAGAATTAAAAATAAAAGAGCAACCAAACGTTTAAGGGTTTGTTCGGTAATTACTCATAAGTTGGTTAACTTTGTACGGTTTAAGTGTTTGTATGTGATTTATTTTTTAACTTATAAATTAATTTATAAGTAATTTTTAAGAAGTAATACTTTATTGGAGTACATTTCGAAATAACTTATAAGTCATTTTAAAATAAGTAAGTTTAACTAAATGTAAGAATTTTTTTTACCTTCATTTTAGTAATCTTTAAACTTATTTTTAGTTATTTTAGCAAAACATTTTTAAAAGTTGTTTTAATTTACCCTTTGCGCAGCTCGCAGTATGGATATAGGTCAATACGACAGCCAACAATATACTCGTATTAACATGCTGAAATACTACTATGGATATAGGTCAATAGCATGTTAATAGTATTGGTGCTAGTATTAACATGCTGACCGGACATCATCCTCACTGTTCTGGATCTTTTCGAAAATAGAACAGTAAATACAAGTAAAAAGAGAGTAACTAAAATTTTCACTGTTACTGGTAGGACCAAAAATGGGTAAAGCAAAATTGACTAGCTGTTTTTTTTTCCCCTACTAAAATCAAGAAATAGAAAGAGCATTGTATGCCAATTTTTTTAGTATGTTGATGAATGATGACCACTAAATTCTAAAAGGTAAGAGCATCTTCAACAGACGGACTATATTTAGTCTATATGATATCATCAAATGTCATTTTAGTCTTTAATCATTCCAGCAGATGGACTATCATGTGGACTATAATATAAAAAAATTAAAATAATCAATGAATTCAAAAAAACTCCAGTCATCTTCCACCATGCTTCCACCATGCTATTTAAATATTATTAAAATTATAGTCCATGGACTATCTCATTCCTTGATTTAGTCTTTCTCTTCCATCAAATATAGTCACAGACTATATATAGTCTAACTGCTGGAGCTCTAAGATAAATCTTAGACTATATTTAGTCTAGGATTTCATTTCTAACTATTGCTGGAGATGCTGTAAAGTGAATGATACTTGGGATCCGTGACCTTCACAGAAAAATCCTGCTCATTGCACCTATCTTTAGCAGGTATTACCATTATACGACGGAGTCTGATTCTTGAAAGCTAAAAGTTCATTTGAAAGGGTAGAGACTAGAGAGAGAGTTGAGAGTGAATATATATACATACATGGAAAGGACGTGGCAAGTAGAATTGAGGTCGAAAGAGCAGTCGCAGGTGACGGAGCTCTCAAAACCCTTTCTGGCGAAAGGGATGCTCCAGTTCCCTTCCCCGCTACAGGGATCCTTGTTGAAATCCCAATCCCTCTTCCCCAATTGCTTCCCGATCTCTTTTAATGCCCTCACTGCGCTCAATTCACCATTCATAATAAATCAAAACACTTTACACCCAAACCATTTGAATTGAATTGAATTGAATTACACATCTCCTATTTGGTTAAACCAAATGCTGAGTATATATAATATCTGTCGGCAGGCACTTGCGTTTTACCTTCATTTTGGTGGAGCTTTGGTGTGGTTGCTGATCCAATGTTTGTCAACAAAATTAGCACTAGAACAAATGAACAATTGATGATCATGATGACATGATGAAGCAGCACCTGTTAAGTGATCAAACCACTTCCCATTAATTTAATTGCTGCTTGTTATGATTATTTGTTGAAGTTATAATCAAATTCGCATGATAGATAGAGGGAGAAGGAGAGAGAGAAAGAAAAAGAGAGCTCACCCAGCTGAGTGATGGTAGAGAGGGGGATAATAAATTGGGATTGCGACACTGATGACTGCTGTTTCTAGGTTTTAACCAATGGACTACGCAGACTTAATAAGAAAAGCATTTACTCGTTTAGAACTGTTTAGTCGGTCTCAACAATATTATTTTTTATTGTTAAAAAAAATTATTATTTTTATAAGTTAATTTGACGAATTCTTTTACATTTGATCACTTTTTTTATAAGACAAATAATTACCTCTTATTTTATTTTATTTTTAATTTAAATAAGTGGATCATATTTATTTATCTTATAAGTTGATAAAATAAGTGAATAAAAAAATAAAAAAATCTATAATTTTCTTAATTTAATATTTTGATAAATAAAATTTTTTTTATTTTAAAATATTAAATTAACTTATAAAAATATTAATTCTCATTATTTAAACGTGAAACCGCGGCCGCTAAAATTTTTTAACGTGCTACTTCACAAAACTATACACGAATAAATTTGTAATTATACTTCCTCCTTTGTACCCATAAAAATCTTATATGTCAAAAAATTATCTGTAGTATAAAAGAATAGAATATTTTCAAATATAAAAATATAATTTAATTATTATAAAAATATAAAAATATAAAAGATGAATAATAATTAAATAATATATAACTAGGAAAGTATTTAAAATTTATAAATTTTGCAAATATGCCTCTGTCCGTAAAACAAAAAGAATATGTGGCGGTACATTTGTACAGGTGTGTAACTAGTTTGACATTTTACATCGACTATTGAAGCTATTTGAATTGACTTGTTAAAATCAAATAATGATTTTTAGAGTGAAATGCTTAATTTATTTTATTCGATTAACATCTAAACTAATAAATCTTGGCAACATCTTAAAAATCAAGAGGGGAGTTGCGTTTTTAAGAACTCATATTTTATTTGTTTCCTACTGATTTCAACTAGCTAATTAAATTAAAATTAACTTTATCATCGGTAAAATTAAATTTCTTGAATTTACCTCTTACAGTTTCATGCAAAGCTGTTTTATGCTTCGGAGAGCCACTTAATTTGCCAACTTTCTCCGTACCGTTAGTAGTCTTATTTCATTGTTGATTTTTTTTTTTCCAGTTATTAAAGTGTTACTCGTAAAAATATTTTTTAATGCCTTTAGTTAATTTCAAACTTTAATAGCTAAAATGTATTAATGAGAAAAAAATTACATATAAGAATATATTGTGTAAATATTTATTTTATAAAGAAAATCAACAAAGATGATTCTTTGTGCACCCACGCATGCATCCGACAAAAATAAATACTACTACTACACGGGGTAGCTTTGATTAAAAATATTTGAAGTGAAGGAATAAGCAATGTGAATGTGAAAGATTAAGCAATAGAAATTAGTGAAAGTTGTTTAATAAACAATTATCCCAGACTCAATAAGTTCTTACAGCAAGGTTCACATTAATTGTTTTCCATGCCCAAAGAAAGTTAGAATAAGGTTAGTACATTAAATTTTTCCCATCAACCCATACTAAAAAATTGGGGAAGAGTTATTGCGTTTATGTTTTGTTAGTAGCTGCATCTATCATGTTTGAAAAAGTTTACAAACACAAATTTAAACATAAATTTTTATCTCGCCGTTAAAAAGTAGAGCCTGACACGATATCACTGAAATCTGTGTAGGTCCCACTTTTTAACGGTGAGATGGAGGTTTGTATTTGAATTTATATTTGTGTGTGTAGACTTATCCATAATATTTTCCACGGTAACATTTAGTACTTTTAAATTCTAAATATTACAGTTGTATATGAAATAAGTTATTGTAAAAAAAAGAAGAAAAAAATGATATTTTTATAAGAAAAATTAATATTTTTACAAGATTCCTCTCACATGATTAATTAATAGGAGTCACATGTATGTAAAAAGGACTTTATGAAAATATAATTTTTTTCTTTTGAAAATAAAACAATTGTAAAAAAAAATTACTTTTATATGTACAAGTTTTCAAATATGTTTGAATATCACACACAAACGTTGGAAACAGACACTTGGTTGTGAAACTCGCGGCATTACAAGTGATGTAATTAAAGTTCTAAGAATGTAATAAAATAAAAGTAAAATTGAATGAAAAACATGAATGTCAAGTCGAAGCCTATCTTTGATCCTCTAACTAAGTGCAAGTTCAAAGGGCATGACAAGTATTTATTATAAATTAAAATTGAATACTTATTATCAGATTAAACGATGAAAATTAGAACCGAAAAAACATCATCCAAGTCGAAGCCTATCTTTGATCCAGAGACTTGAAGAAATTAGCGGAAGGTGGAGCCACATTTATGTCATTATGGGGAACAGGAAACGCGTTAGGCTTGCCGGTGTCTGTATATATAAGTTTATAGACAACACGATAAATCCTATGCATAAAGAGTCCAATATATACTAGTAGTACTATTGGGCACCAGTGTGTTTGACTGCTACCTAAATTTTCCATTGACTTGTAAGGTTGTACCCCACCACTACTCCGTTAATAATGATGATGCCTGTCCCTTGTTCTCGAAAGCTTTCATAAAAATAATTCAGTATTTTATTTATTTTTAACAAAGATCCTAAAGAGTGTACAACTTATTATAAAAGAAATTAATATTTTTATCATTTAAAATTGATTGTCTATAATAATTTGGCTATCACTTCAATTCCAATACAAATTAGGCATAACATGAGAAATTTGCATAGATATAATTATAGTTTGTAAATTCAGATTACTACATTATGCAAGTATATGTATGCATGCATCATGAGTCGCCCTAAAAATTCTTTTTTCCGCTTTTTTTTAAAAGATGGAATTTTTTCTTCTCATCTTCCAAAATAAAACTCACAAAGAAGGGATTAAGTCTCGTATAGATTTTTCAGCTATTTTTGTTCAAATAACATAAAATCTAAAGGATGTATTGAGAGCTTGTAGTCATAAACAAATCAGGCCAAATTGTTTTTGACAGTCATTATCTAAGATTGAATAAGAAAAATAAAATCATTTTATATGAATGGCCAACAATTATGCATTTAACAGTTTTGCTATAAGTAATAATTTTAGCATTTATCTATGTAATGATCTTTGCAAAAAATAGTAGAATCCACCACTTATACGATGGATCCCACCAATTTTTATAAAAGTCGTTGTATGAATCATTGCAAAATATCATTACTTATATCTTTTTCTTGTATTTCATCTCAGTTAATATTATCATTTGTCCATTTATTTGACTCAAATTATACCACATATAAACTTATGAACCCAAAACTTCACACAAAAATCATGAAAGAGGTGGTGCAAATTATTGAAATTAGTGAAGAAGTTGATAACCATCTTCTTGAGTCTTCTTGTTGTAGTTGTCAAAGTTGAATCCATTAATTGTCCGATGATTTTTGACTTTCGTTATTTAATTAAATGGTACGTGATATGTCAGACATTGTGTATAATTAAATTAACATTTAGAGATGTCACATTTTCATGTCACTTAATTATATTGATGCCTGTGATTTACTTAATTCAAATCCTGTCACGTTTAAACGATGCATGCGTGCGTGCATGAGCGAATAAAAAAAATTCCACTCGAACTAGTGAGATCATGAAAGAGCTTGGACATCATTATCCTTCCAACAACACAGGCAGGCAGATTGTTGAAATGTCGTTGTGTAATTTACAATATCTTTGTAACGTTTTGAAATGAAATTTTGTACGTACATATTACTTTTGTTATATTGCAGGTGGGAGATGCATGCTTTTTAACGAATTGTAAAAATTCAAATTATTAAGTGTATAGGATTGGTTTATATAGAGAAAGGAACATGTATTTATTTTTTTGTTTAAAACTTAAAGGTTATAGAGACTGAGAAAAAAAAAACTTAAAATTCTTTTTACATTCAGCATTGGCAAATTATTTTTTCACCTAATTACTTTTAACTATCATGATACATGGACAACGATTTATTATTATAATTAATTAAATATAAGACAAATGTTTAATTAAAATTTTGAAAAAATAATGGTAGTTACGAAATTATTAAATATTTATCTAAATAATAAATTATTGAATT
This sequence comes from Hedera helix, assembly GCA_947179155.2. Classification (NCBI taxonomy): domain Eukaryota; kingdom Viridiplantae; phylum Streptophyta; class Magnoliopsida; order Apiales; family Araliaceae; genus Hedera; species Hedera helix. The sequence continues at coordinate 40,231,324 of OX359283.1, read as the reverse complement.
ATATATTATAGGGTCATTCGATTAGTTATTAAGCTAAACATTTTAAATAGAATGTAGATTTATTTAGTTATGATTATGAGAAAGTAATTACTTTAATTTAATTTTGGTTGGATGAATTCATCGCAATTCTAATCCAAATAGAATTATGAAACTTAAAGTTTACTAAATTTAATTTAGTTAAGACAATTAGTTAGTAATAAATTTATTATAATTTTTAACTAATTTAATGCTATTACTAAAATTTTAAATTTTAATAAATTTAACTTATTTAGAATATTAATTTAATAATAAAATTCACGACTAATATGAAAAATTATTCAATGGTCCCGGGGTAACGCGCCTCAAACCAATGAAATCTCTCTATTTCAGTGGTGTCCCATTACTTATAATTATGGGCCCACTGAAATGGAGAGATTTTATTAGTCTGGAACATCACGTGAATTTGTCTTAAGACCACTGAATAATTACTCGACTAATACCAATATAATCAAATCACGTGATTTATAAAGAGATTTTTCAATATCTTAATAAAATTATCCGACACAAAACTTGCTAAAATATATTATCTTACATAAAATTGTGATATAAAAAGCTTATAATAAAATTAGTGGATATAAATATAAAATTTCTTTTAAAAGATCTTTTTTATCTATTAGAGATATAAAAATAAAAAACACATTTTTTTTTCTCTAAGAAGTTAGGTTGCTTTTTTTTTGTTGAATTTTTTACAAATTTGGAATGTATTCAATTGTTTCAAATTTATACAGTATTTATACTAATTTGAATAGAAAATAAAAAGATGAAACAAAAATTTGTGAAATCAAGTTTATACTTTTAATTATATTAGTTCATGGTCTCGTGCTAAGCATGGGTTTTTATTATAAAATTATTTATATTTTTTATTTTTTATATTATATTATGCTTATATATTAATTATAATATTAATTAAATTTTTTTTCTTTCAAGAATATGAATTTTAGAGAACATTAACTAATTAAAAAATGTATGAAATTAAGAGATAGTGATACATATATAATTATATGATAGTAAAATATAGATAAAAAGATTTTGAAATGAAATTAAATTGAAAAAATAATTTATTTTCCTTCCATTCTTAAATTTTAATGTAAAAGGGCATTTGTAAATTTTGAATTGAGAGACAATTTTGTACTATTTATCATGGAACCTTGTGCAAAGCACAGACTGTATCTCAGTCTGTTTTATATATTAAAAAATAAAGAAAAATCATTAACAATTTGTAATTGTGTTGAAACAAACATAATCAGTAAAGAAAAAATACATATAATTGCGTACTTGAAGAAAATCAAGAAATTAACAAATTTCCAACTTCTTATCAATACTAACATATAATATCACCAGAAGCGATCTCAATCTAATATTTTGACTCTATTTCGTTCGTCCCAATTTTTTGAGTCAATCACCGAATTTGGTCCAATTTAAACGAGCTTCTTCTCCTTCCATTCATCATTTACAATCTGCCTCTTCGTTTCATTTACCCACCTCCACTTTTCAGCTTCTCTGGCTACATATTCTTTCTTCTCCTATTTAAATTGCAGTTAGGGGACCAAATCAACACACGAGTGATGACAACGATGAACCACAAAACTCGGGACATGAGAAATCCGGTGACAAGTGATGACAACGATGGGGACTTGAGGAATCTGGTGACGGCAAGTCTTGGAGATGGTGACAACGATGAAGCCCCAAAACGCTGGACATGAGGATCTGGATGTATGGTGAGTTTTCTAGATTTTATTAATTCATATCCCTTTCAAATTGAGTTTTCTATATCAAAAATGTTTAATTTTTGTGCACATAATTCGCTAAGGTATTATCTGGTAGGTTTGTAACTTTGTACACTAATTCGCTGCTACGGAAGTTTGTCCCAATATCACACTACTTTTTGTTAATTTAGAGTTATCTAGCATGGTGCATATAAAATGTTTGGTGAAATGCTCCAATAAAAAGATATATTATTAAGTAGTTTATAGCTTTAAGCAACTGTAAACAAGTGCAAATGTCTATTAGCCCAATTCACTCAACTTTGATTTAATAATATATTGGATCACTGAACTCTGATTTAATAATATATTGGATTAGAAGTAGAAGTTGCAAACCTTAAAGAAGTTAATAAGGATATGCAGAAAAAACAGTTACAATTGCATTTGCTGTCTAAGTCATTATGTTTTTGAGTTATCACTGAATTTATAATTTTTGATGCACTTTTTGTTGCTCTCTTTTGGTTATTGTAGGAAGAATTCATGGAGATGCAGAAAAATCAAGTATATTCTTTATATTGCAATTATAAAAAAAAGATATATTAAAAATATTATATCATTATTGTCAGAGACATGTTAAACTCCTACAACAATCATGATTTTATACCATGACATTCAAAATGGAATGGAGGAGTATGGGGGTGTGTGTATAAATATAATATGAATAATGTGTTTTTGCTTCTGCAAAGTGTTAATAGAAAAAGTTATAGCAATAACTTTCTTTTTGGCCTATTATTTCATTTGTTTGGTCTTGCAATTTATGTTTTCGAATTTTGCTTTAAATATATTTTGCAATATGTATTCAAGTAAAGTTTTCTTATGCAATTTTTTTAAGTGTATTAATTTCACTTCCCAATCTCTCTTAATCTATGTTATGTATGTATCTGTATTATACATTTATACTATCTCAGTTCATAAATATTTGGTAAAAAATATACATACCCCAAAATGAAAAAAAACATTAAATTTGGTAGAAAATATACATACTCCAAATACATTAACAAAACCATTAGAATAACAAACAAAATGCTCTCATCTCTCAGAAGGATTAAAGCCCATAACTTTTGGATAGAGCCATATTGCCTTCTTCTTTGCTGCAATTTCACGTCCAAATGAAACCATTAGTGACGAGCAGCTCGATGTCGATATTGATGTTATAAGGTTCAAAATTTACAAGTGGAACAATATGTATAATACTATATATACTTGCATACCATATTTGTTTCTTTAAATTGTGACACTGATAATTTGTTTATTTTTAAAGCATCTGAATTCTTCCCGACAACTAGATCGCGACGAGGTTGAGTTCAGCATCAACGGTAATCTCGACCTATCTCTTATCATTAATTATGTAAACCATCATAATCTCGATTTCTCTCTCCATTTTATTTGAAGTTATTGGTTTGAAATTGAATATGAACAGTAAAAATGTAGAAGAGTGAAACGAGAAAATCATACGAGGCTTCATTAAGCTTCCACCTAATCGCAGATATATGAACTGCAACAACTTAGTATAAACACTAATATATAATCTCACCAACTTTTTTTCCAATCCACTATATGCATTTAGTTAAATTCAGCATTTGAAAATATATTATATTTTCGAAGTTCCATTACAAAACTATTGTTTGTTAACTACTGTTTATTGAAATAAACAATACTTATGAAGTTGAATGTACATAAGAATGCCAACTTAGTTGAAATGAATCTCTTTTTATTTGGCAAGGTGACGTTTCATTTCCCCTAAAAGTTGCAATTATTTCATTGTGAAATAGAAAATTAACAAACTTATACTAAATGAATGTGGTTGTTTACATTCATTAAAGCAGAAGAGAAAAAATTCACTGATGTTTGACATTAAAAATAGGCAATCCTTGCTTTTATAAGGACAATCAGATGCACTATGGTTAATTTTGAGGGTAAGAAGCGAAATCCAAATTAAAAACTATCTTTATTGATATATAGAAGACCCTCTTAGAATTAATAATTATGGTAGATAAATTTTTTATTAGTTATTGGAAGTAACATTGTTTTACATTTACACAAAGTTTTTCGTATGCAACATACAACAGGAGGATTACATGAAATAATGTGGACTTTGATTACACATATGCATATAGGAACGATATGTCTTTAAATCTAATTTAGAAAACATAAATTGAAAAAACACATGAATAATACGTACATAATAAATTGAAAAAAATAAAAAAGAGAACACACAGAGTAGATGGATGATAAATAGAAATCAAAGATAAATTTACCTTTTCCAACATGATTTAATTTTTGAAATTCTTTTTGTAGGAGATTGAAGCCTATAAACTTGAATGAAGAAGAGAATGATTGAATCAAAAAGTTGATTTGTGTTGCAACTTCTCAACCCCCACGTATCAATGGAGAAACGTGAGTAATAGAGAGAAAAATGTAAGCAACATAGAGGCGAGATTTACGGGTTTATGGATTGCGAAATTGAATTTAATTTTAAAGTTATTTAGTTTCAAGTTATTTTAGCACAGTTATTTTTTGCTAAAATTTATTATTAAATGTTAAAGGGTTATTTTTAAGAATTAAGGTTGAACGATGATTTTATACTTTTTAAAATAAGTGTTATTTATATTACAAATTTAACTTTAAATAAAAAATCCATTTCCGATTGAAGAAACTTTAAATAAAAAATCCATTTCCTATTGTTTAATAGGCAGCTAAAATTTGTAATATAAATAACACTTAATTTTTTTTATTTATAATCCATTCCGTTTCTTCAACTTTTCTATTGTTTTCTACTACAATCTTAATTTAGGGCTTTATTTTAAAGGGTTGAATAATTCTTGAAATGTGAGGGGTTTCTGGTGAAATTATCGCGTTTGCTGTCAGAGTTAGAGATTTACTTCAAAGATTCTAAGATACACCCTCCTGGTGTGTGCAATTTAAGTCCAATTTGGGTTTCAGCTTTGGTGATTGTTGGTTATTATGTTTGGGACTTCAATTATACAGATTATTTGCTTAATAAGTAATTGACAAGAATTCACTGTTTGTTCCGGATTTTGTGCAAGTAATTATGAGAAAATAAAGTAGAAGGCCCCTCTTGATTTCTGTTTGGATGTAATTGGCAATTTGGAATTGGCGTGACCATAACAATTTACAGAAAGGCTCAGACTGGAAATTGAATTCATTTGTCTACTTTTGAAGTAAGTGGGAACTGGGGAACGATTTGAGTTTTTTGGGATTTGGATCTTGGAGGTTTTGGTACATATTTGGGATAATTTTATGATGGATGGATCTCAAGGTGGTTCTAATGCACCGGTCCCTTTCCTCACGAAGACATATGAGATGGTGGAAGACCCGGTGACCGGCTCTATTGTCTCTTAGAGTCATAGTGGGCATAGCTTCATTGTCTGGAATCCTCCGGAGTTTGCTAGAGATCTGCTCCCAACATACTTTAAGCACAATAACTTCTCCAGCTTCGTCAGACAACTCGATACATTTGTAAGCACATCACTGCAATGTTTTCTGTCTTAATTTTAATCTTCTTCTTGCTAAACTCTATGTGTGTGTGTGTGTGTGTGTGTGTGTGTGAGTGAGTGAGAGAGATAGAAAAGGGGGGGAGAGAGAGAATTCAAATCTTTATTTGGTTGCTTTGAAATCATGGGGAAAAAATTAAGGAGATGCAATTCTGAACTTTGATGATTACTTTTGAACTTGAAAAAATTACTCAAATGTGGAAGTTCTTGACTTCTTAAAAGTGAATTAATGTTTGTTTCTGATCGGGCTTGATTTGTTTCTGATTTTGTTCTTTCCATGATTTTGTTGAAATTTAACATTTTTTGTCGTTTTATATAGGGCTTTAGAAAGATTGATCCTGATCAGTGGGAGTTTGCAAATGAGGAATTTATAAGAGGTCAGAAACATCTTCTATCAAAAATTCACCGTCGCAAGCCAATTCATAGCCATTCTATGCAGCATCAAGTGAACACTTCTAATCCATTAATTGATTCAGAAAGAAGGGAGTTTGAGGAGGAAATAAGAAGCTGAAAGGTGATAAGAGTTTACTTCAATCAGAGATACAGGGGCATAAACAAGAGAGTCAAGGATTTGAAATTCAAGTACGATCACTGGGGGAGCGTTTGAAGAACATAGAACAACGACAGAGACAAACAATCACCTTCTTGGCCCAACTCCTTCAGAAACTCAGTTCTTTATCTGCTGTTACGCAACAGTCTGAAAATGGTAGTAAAAAGAGAAGGTTGGCAGTATCCACTTATTTATTTGATGAAGCCAGTATAGGAGGGAACCAAGTTTTGACTTTCCATAAAGAGAATCAGGACACTACATCCATTCCTGTGCTAAGTTTGGAGCTAATGGAGAAATTGGACTCATCCTTAAGGTTTTGGGAGAGTTTTCTGCATGGGGTTGGACAAACTTCGGGTGAAGAAATTTATGATTTTGGTGTACATCTGCAGTTTTCATCGGTGGTTATGACAGAAATGAATGCATCATCTGGAGATTCAGATGTAAATGTCCAGCAACACTTGCCTAATTTACATCTGCCATCCCCTCGTTCAAGGGATATTCATTTATCCTCTGAGTTGGCTGCTTCTTCGGATCATGCAGACAGCCCTGCCCTCTCAACTATCTCTCTCAATTTAGATTCTAGACCCAAATCCTCAGGAATCGATGAAAATGCGAAGCCTGCTAATGTACCTGATATAGTTGTATCAAATTATATGGAAGAGGAGGGGATTGCAACTGCAGTTCAACCGGTTGGGGTTAATGATGTCTTTTGGGAACAATTTCTGTCGGAGACTCCAGGTTCCTGTGGCACTCAAGAAGTCCAGTCAGAGAGAAGAGAGACAGGTGGAACAAATAGTGAAACTAAGTTGGAAGGTCAACATAGATTTTGGTGGAATATGGATAATGTAGATAACCTTACGAAACAGATGGGGCATCTCACGCCAGCTGAAAGAACTTGATGTTGGTCGTTTATTCTTTCCAACATTAACATCTCCTTGGCTAATTGTTTGTTGTATAAAAAAAAAAATTGGAGTTATGATGTGTGCTTCGATAATTGTATATAGATGTTCCACTTTTGAGCTCACTGTAGTGTATATATATTTCTGGTGCATCGACCTTTTGTCTTTTCTTTTCTTTTCTTTTTCCTATAATAACTCATTCTGATAGATCATGCATGATATGAGTGCAATATTACAACGGTTATGTTATCTCTTGCATTTTAGTTGAAGTTTTTTGAAAAGATACTCCCTCTGTCCCAAGATAAAAAAAATTTATTGACTTTTGTGGTTAAATTAATTATTTTTAAAATTAACAATTGAACATATATATTTAGATTTTTAAAAAAATAAATATTAAGATTAATACCAAATTGTATATAATTTATAATATTTATAAGTTTTATATATATATATAAAAAAATAATAAAATATATTAATTTGAAAATTAGTTAATTTAATCATAAAAGTTAATAGAAACCGAGGGAGTATTAAATTAATCTCCTTGCTGCAACATTTAAAAGGGCTTTGGTGCATTTCTGTATACTTTTTCCAGTATTGGTTGAGTTACTGGATAACGAATTTTTTTACCTTTCTTCAGCTCTTATGGAGAGAGAATTGTTTGGTTCTCTCTTCTGATAAAAAAGCTAGGATATTTTATTCTGGTTGAATCAATAAAAAGTATTCTTATGTGAATAGAGAGACCAGTATCCCCTACCCTACCCTAACCTACCCTACCCTAAATATTACTACTATTGACGTAAAATTGATAGCGCTTATGGCTCTCTTGACAATTTTACTTGAGGATTCCTCTCATATCAAATATATATAAAGGTCTTTAGGTGGTGCAAAATGATTTGACCAATTCTTTTAGTGGATAAGAATATATATATTCAACTGTTGAATTGTTTGTACTGAATAAAGAAGAGCAGTGGGACACATCCTCCAAGTGATAGGGATTCTGGAAGAAAACTTGGGAAGAATAATGGAGCGACAGTTGAAGATGGGGACGGACTCTTCTTTTTGTTACAAACAAATTTTGATGTCTGTTCGTTTCTGTTGGTTTGGAGAAGTTATTTAGAGTTCTTGAAGCGTTTGCACATGATATTTCAAGTCACGCGCTGTCATGTCATTTCAGCGTATACAATGAACTTTTTATATCTGAATTAAATACACATATTAAAATGACAACACGTAATAATGTTTTAGAAACACTGAATAATTTTTCGTTGGTTTGACCGACTTGTATAGAAAGGTGAGAACTGAGAACATTCAAGATTCTTTTTCTAATAGGAAACTTTCGAAATGCTTTTGACTCTATTTCTTCAAGTGAATTAATTAATTACGATATAATACTTCCTCTGTTAAAAAAAAAGAACAAGAGCTGCCCATTTTACTTTTGTCCGAATTAATTTGTTAAAATTTAAACTTACTACAATGTGATGTAACGTTATTTATTTTTTTAAAACAATAATTACATTAATCAAAATTCATGTCATTTTTGGTTTTTGAACTAGGAAGGAAACAAGCTAAATGGGATTGTAATACAATTTTGAGAGCACATTTTTCAAGAGCTTGATTATGCTTAAGCTTAAGCTAAATACATCCATCCGCAGTTTTATTTACTGTAGGCCTGACATAATGGGCTTTTAAATTTGTTGTTTTGCGGGTGGCTTGGCTTGAATTCCTTGTGTTACTCCACTTGTTTAATTGTTAACACGTTCAAGGCATGTATGCCCGGCTGGATTTGTAGCTTGAAGAAAAACATAAATTTAAATTTCTTCTAGATTTTTTTTTAAAAAAAATAATTGTATGGTAGTTAGAAATTATACGAAATAGAGGGTAATTATGAGCCATGAGGGAAATCAGTATAATGGGCCCATCCCGTTTTTTTGTTGGGCCAGTTCCTATAAAGTTTGGCAATCATCGTAAGAACCGATCTTTCTCAACCATCTCCCAGTCAGCCCAGTTTCTACACGAAAACATTATTATTAACTTTTACATTAATTGTACATAAGCTTACCTCTGTCTGTCTGTATGTCGTAGTAGTTGGGTATGAGTTTCTTGCTTGCCATTTAACAAGTCACAAAAATAAGCTCCAGTTGATTGCACTTTTGCTGAAAAATCTTTACAGTTACTAAAACTGATTTCGTATACTAAAACTGATTTCGTATTTATTCATAGGAATTTGCTTAATCTTTAAGTTAAATGTTAATATATATATTTATGTTATATCTTGGCCTATACAACTAGTAAGTAGAAAATTTTGTTATTTTTTTGAAACAAAGGGAAACCATTCATATTAAATCGGAAACAAGAACATTAGAAATAAAGGAAGGAGGGACAGGACCCCACTCCTCCGGACCAGACTGTAAACCAACAGCTTTGGCTAACAAATGTGCTGCATGATTAGCTGATCGTCTAACGAAACAAATACTGTTATTTAAGATTAAAGGAGTTAGAGCTGAAACTGCTGAATGTTGATCAGCATGTGCCACTAGAAAGCAGAGGTAAAAATAATCCAACAGAAAATTTAAAATGACATTCATTGGTAAAATGTTCTTATTTAGACACACAGACACATACACATACACACTAGGTCTAAAGCTTGTGTAAAATCAAGTTGGCGCCATATTGTGGTCTCAAAGTTCCGAGATTATCAGCAGGAGCATGTGTGTAGGATGGTGAAAGCTCAAAAGAGAATTGTGGTAACATCAAAGCTAGAGCGAATTTTGCTTCCAGCAATGCAAAGTTCTGTCCAATGCAGATCCTAGGTCCCCCACCGAACGGCATAAACACAGTCTGGTTCTTTGTTGCCTTTGAAATTCCTTCAGAAAATCTTGCTGGATTAAATATATTCGCATCATCTCCCCAAATTTCACGGTCATGATGAATTCGCAATATTGGTAATGTGATTAGCACTCCGGGTGGTAAAGTTAGATCACCTAACTTAGTCTCCTCGTGTATCAATCGAGATATCGAAGTAATTGGTGGATATAATCTCAAAACCTCATACAAAATCATAGTTATCTGCGAGAAAATATTTCATCAGAGAATTGAAATTTATTTAAAATTTGATGCTCATATTCGATTTCAAGACTTGAAATTGAATTGATATAGATAATATTGGGATTGACTCATATATACTTCAATAGGACCGACCAATGACACATGATAGTCGGATGTCTCACTTCGATTTTGGGTTTGTCTAACATTTTGGACCTCATGAGTTTAAACTAGGATTTTTTTTGTTACTATATAAACTATGTTTATTGTGTGAATTGGGGGAGAGTGTGTGAAGAATATATATGAATACATCACACATGCAGATGCAAGACCAGACACAAAATTTGATAAACCTGAGTATATCGTGTATTACTTAGTTTTTATTTTTTCTTTAATTTATGTGCGAACGTGTCCAATATTCAATCTTAAATCTAACATATAACTTTTAGGTGGGAGATAACTTAGATATGCCTGAATGTAAAAGTACTTACAGTTTTCAAGCGACTAAGATCTGCAAAATCCGGTTTCCGATTCCCAATTACGTGAAGGACCTCTTTTCTAGCTTGAGCTTGCCAATTTGGGTGGATGCTTAATAAAACAAATGTCCAAATAAGCAAAACAGAGGAGGTCTCTTGGCCAGCAAAGTAAAATAACTTGCACTCATCAATAACATCTTGTATACTCATTCCCACGCTTTCGTTGCCATGTTGAATTTCATTCAAATTGGATTCCAGCAGTATCCCCAGAAAGTCATGATTGGAGCCTTTTCCCATCGTCTTCACGGCCTCCAACTTTTTGTCGATCATACCTTTTAGTAAAAGCCGTATCTCTCTGTCAATTTCCTTCAACCTTTGGTTCCTTCTAGTTGGTAAATACCTTCATAAGAAAATTATGGTAGTGTTCTTATTGTATAAAAGAAATTGTAATAACATTAAAACAAAATAATAATTAAAAAGAATAATTCTAAAATATTAAAATAGATAGAAAAAGCGCGCAAACCTACCTCCATCCAGGAATGTAAACTGATTGCAAAGTCTTAATTGCGAGTTGAAGTTGTTCTATTTGTAGTTCAAATACCCGACTTCCTTCTTCGTAGCTACTGCCAAATGCTGTACGCGAAATCACGTCACTAGTTAATACTTGAAGAAATGGGCACACATCCACCTCACATGAATTCCCTTCCAACATCATCAGCTGCCATTTTCTTATTATCTCACTGCAACACAAATCAAAGGCTGACAGCATATCCTGAAAACGAAAGAGTTATCAGTGTAAATTTTATAAGCAGCAACACGTAATTATTGATAGATTTGACCTACCTTCAACTTTTCCATATGGAAAGCGGGGTTGAGAAGTCTTCTATGCTTAGCCCACTTCTCTCCTTCAATTGATGTGAGTCCATTTACAAACAACTTGAATAGCGGGTTTGCCGTCGGCTTTTGAAATACATAATTCTTATTAAAAACTTCTTTTATCATTTCAGGATCCATAATTTGCACACTTGCTGCCGGTCCATTCCATATAAAGGATTTTTTACCTACGGCCGACAGGGGTAAAAGTCAATTTCTTTATCAGATCTTTATCTCTTTTTTTTTTTTACATCATTTTCATTAACCTATCATCCTTCTGAAAGGAATCACAAATTTAAAATGGATGGGTCGGTGGGTGAATATTTAATTTATTAATAGCACTCTTTTTTCAAAATGCGCGTCAGTCATTAAGAAAAAAACTCAAACTATTACTAACCTTGTGCTTTTGAGTTGCAGTGGTCCTCTTCAATTTAACACTACGCAAACATATTAATCAACTATCAAGCAAGTAAAAAGGCTTTTGAGTACGTACGTACCCATGATGAGGATTTTTTTTTACTTTTCTTCATTGAAAAAGAAAACTAAAGATTATTTAAACTTCTTATTTAATAAAATTATTAGATTTACATCATAACTAATTTACATTAATTACAATAATAACAAAAATACATATCTTCAAATTTTACGAATGAAACTCCCCTAATAAAATAGTGGGAGTACATAGTCAATATAGCCAAAGAAGCACAGAGTATGTTATGTGTGTATTAGATTAACAATATTATAAGTTGACTAAAATACCATAATTGTTGATATGTTGAGACACAAAGGGGATGACCCGGGGCACGATATCATCGGAGATATTGATGGGCTTAGAAACTGCTTCTACGACCATGGAAGCCTGCTGTGTCATATCTCCGTGCCAGACCCGATACGGGTTTCCATTGAAGCCTTGTTTTCTGAGCAACTTCTCCAGCTTCTTCGGCCTCACCCACACCCAGTTCAAAACCCACCAAACCCATGCTACAATCCCAACACCCAAAACAATTGAGATGTACACTACTACTCTATCCATTATCGTCAATCAATATTCATGAGGATGACAGAACGGAAAGGGACTATATATAATATAATAGTGATATAAAGAGAGGTCTCAAGTAGGGAAAACACCAAAAAACACGCGTCACATGTGATGACGTGACGTTACAACCACAATCATGGCAACGGGCAACGGGCAACTGGCAACTGCATCTCGTACATGTTTTATTGCGACTGCCAACTGCACCCCGTACATGTTTTTATTGCAAATGAATAAGTGGTTGTGAAATATGCACGATTATAATTTGGACATGTAATATATGGCCCTATATCATTTAATATTCATCTACCGAAAAATATCAAATGAATAAGTGGCTGTGAAATATGCCCGATTATAATATAGACATGTAATATATGGCCCTATATCATTTAACTAGTAATTATCTGTGTCTGAAGGTACGATGTAACAAAAAATTAGATTAAAATTCAAAAAATACTATATTACTTAAAGACGTTTTACAATTTAAAATAACTTACAATCACACATAATAATTATCATAATTCACCACACCACCATAATAATTAATTTTTCTTTAAAAATAGATATCCAGAAAAATTTAAACATGTCTACAAAACTTACAATCATCAATAATAATTATCATAATTCACCACACCACCACAATAATAATAATTACTATTATTATCGTTATTATTATTATTATTATTATCATCATCATCATCATCATTATTGTTGTTGTTGTTATTGTTATTATTATTATTGTTGTTGTTATTGTTGTTGTTATTGTTATTATTATTATTATTATTATTATTATTGTTATTATTATCATTAGTTGCTTGAACAGTGTAAGGTGTTGTAGCAGCCTATTGCTTTCATTTCCCAGTCCATGTTGGCAGCCTTGTGGTTAATAAGAATTAATTTAGACATATTGTTAGTCCATTTCAGCAACTAAATAAGGAGCGGGAGAAACTAATTGAAAATGGGACTCATTAGTACAACTCTTGCAAGATTATGACCCTCAACTTGGGACAAACTCAGTGGGATAGAGATTAAGAAATTCACCAGCCATGTGGGTTAACTAAAGTCTTATATATATCTATATATATATATATATATTAACTAATATCTTATATATAGATATGTAGAAGGGCAGTAAAAAAGGAAGTAGGTGCACTTGAGTGCACAGTTGTTCAGTAGCTCTATTGAAGCAAGGGAATTGAGAAGGGAAGGTTTGGGGGCTGCTTCAGCAATCCCTATGACAGTTGGTAGGGCTATGGTAAGGGGCTACACTGATTAAAAGTTTAAAAATATGGAGCATGATTCGTATGTGTTTTATAATAATAATAATAATAATAATAATTATTATTATTATTATTATCGGTATTATTATTACTATTTATGGATATTATTATTATTATTATTATTATTATTATTATTATTATTATATTAATAATAATAATAATTATTATTACTATCGATATTATTACTACTATTATTATTATTATGGATGTTATTATTTTGGCATGGGAAATTGGAAAAGCAACAAAGACTTTTGAGAGTGAGTTTTGGGGGGGAAATTAGTGAAAAGCAACAAAGACTTTTGAGAGTGAGTTTTGGGGGGAAAATTAGTAGGTAAGAATTAATTTGGGCCATTAATTTTGAGAGATGAAATCTGAACCGTTCTTGTGCTTTCTCAAATTTAAAATTCAAAAATGGTCCTGTTTTATTATATAGATAGGCACCTACCAAAAAATATCAAATGAATATGTGGTTGTGAAATATGCACGATTATAATTTAGACATGTAATATATTATATGGCCCTATATCATTTAATGATTGGACCACTTTACATATATTACATATATTACTAGTAAAAAGTGAGACCTAATACAAATTTTCATGTCAGGACTCACTTTTTAATAATGAGATGAAGATATTATGTTTGGAGTTATGAATAAATGTTGTGGAAGTAAACTTATTCTTAATCATCCCATCGTGCACAAAAAACTGAGAAAGTAACAATCAATCAAAACACCCAGGAGCATTTTAGGATTAAATTAATTTTTTGTCACTATACTCTATCTCAATTTGTATATATATTATTATATTAAACTTTTATATAAATAAATTATTATACTCAATTTTTTTTATAAAAAATATAATTTCAGTCAAAAACTATTAACTATTTAATAAGAAAATAAGCTGACAATATTTATAGAGCATCAATAGTCACTTACAAAAAATTATGTAATTAAATGAGAACTTAAATATAGATAATTTTATTATTTTATCCTTTTTTTAATATGCGCAAAAAAATCAATTAAAATTTTTATCCTAAAATAAATAAAATAATATTATATAATAAAATGAACAATAATAATATAATCACTAAAAATAATTATAAAAAATAAATATAAAATAATAAATATAATTATAATTATTGGAAATTAGAGTTGGGCACATTATTTTGTAAATTAATTTTTGTAAGTGTAACAACACTGGAGGAAGAAAGAGGACACCGATATTGTCAGGACAATTTATTTTTATTGGACAAATTTACCCTTTGAAGCAATCGTCTTGAAATATTCTCGATCCCTTTTTCCTCTCTGAAAAAAAGACTTCACACTAGGCAAAGTTTGTCCCGATCGAGTTGATGAGAGAGGTCCCTCAATTCTCTTCTTACCATTTCTAGTGATGGATTTTTCAGGTGCCGGACTCCATAAGGTTCACGGCAAGTGAACACATTCAATGAAATTTTTGCAATCTATATCTAAATCCCATATAGCTTCTTCTTGAGAATGGGTGAAGGATTGAAAATTTCCTAATCTTCCTGAATGGGTATAGGATTTTGGAAATTTCATAAAGCTTGAGTACGAAGGAGATGAGAACAAAGCCCAAAATATACCTAAATATAACATAAATCTCTTCAAATCATATTTTATCAAGTAACTTTCACCCACAGAGGCTGATCTGTCCTATACTTTTGGCAAAATACAGTACTATATATTATGAGCATCATACTTCTATTCGAAAAGAATGAAAAAGGGTTATATTATGGCATATCTTGGCTTGTATAGCAGTGTTTTATTATCATCACTTTTACAAATACTATAGTAGAGAGACCATATAGATGCAGATAGTTTTTAAATGATGCTTAGACATGGATTATGGATAATCTCTCTTTCATAAGTATATGTCGGTACCTGCATTATGTGGTTCTTTATTTAATTTAATGATCATTAAACAATGTTTAATGTATATTAGTAAGTTTTATAAAAAAATTATGAAAGATTTTATATAAAAGGACTTGGTTATTAAAAATCAAATTTGTTAAATTAATTCAAATTGTAAAATATAAAAATGTAATCTTTATAATAATTTAGTTGTCGAAGGATAAAAAGATTTTTCATAAAATCGTTGAGTTAACTGAAATTATTCTAAGATTACAAAATAAATATCAGTTTATAGAATATAATCATATCGTAGAATCGTGGCATTCATTCGTAGGACAAAATAGTTCCAAATTCACTTTTCGTGAATGTTTTAATTTCCTGTTACTTTCCATTGTATCATTCGTTCTCAATTATATTAGGAGTCATTTGGATCACAAAAGGTTCACGTGGCGAGTTCTTTTCCACTCGCTGATTGCTACCTTAATTCGTGCCTGTTTAGAAGAAAAATAAATATAAATATACAAAAATTAACCATAAAAATAATTTTGATCATTAAAAAATGGAGCTTTATATTAAAATTCATATTATACTCTATTTTTTAATGATTAAAATAGATATAGTGATTAATTTTATAATTGATTGTTGTGTATATAAATTTATTCTTAGAAGAATGAGGATGACGGGGGATCCGTACATTTTGGGAACAACGTTGTCATTGGTATTAGTTAGCTGTAAAATGAACAAGTAAATTCGACTCGACGAATAAGACATTGCCCGTATAGATGGTGGAAACTAGGTAGTATGATTAGCGATTAATGAGCATTGAAGTTGTAAATTTGGAAGCAGTGTGCGCGCGGTACCGATTATATATGATCAATTCTTTTGTAGATATCATTTACGATGCATAATAAGGTGTTAGACATTCGAGTTTTTAAAGAATTAAAATGGAAAGTAACAATTTGTCTAGTCTTAATTACTTTTTCTTAGGGGATCTTTCACAAGCAGAGACGGATTCAGGCTTTGGCATACCTGAACAAGTGTCCCGGCAGCCGTCGACCGGCCACTGCTTGGCTGCTTCTTTTGTCCCGACGGAGCTAGGGGCGGGACTGATGAATATTTCCGGGGCGGTACCTTTAGGCCTTGTTGGCTTGTACATGTTATGGTTTTGATAGGTTTTCATCCTCAATCTCGGGGGCGGTACCACGACAGCTCCGTCCGTCAATGACGGCGCCTCCATTGTGTACAGCTTGCTTATCTTTCTCTCTTTTATATTGACATTTCCCATTTCACTCCACGTAAGTTTTTCTCTTTCCTCTTTTGCCCCTTGTTAATTCGATTATATTATTATTATATATTTTATCTTTTCAAGCTTAACTTTTTGCATCTCTTGTTTTATCTTTCAAATTTAATTAATGATGTAATTCCTATCATATATATCATCCTGCCACAAAAACTAGTAAATAATAAATGCCTTTTAAATTTCTCTATTTGCATTCTGCAGTAAAATTAAAATGATATTTAAGAGGAGATGATAATATTTTGTTAATAATAATTTAATAACAAAAGTGAGTTTAATGGGATGGAGGTTGAGGTGTACGTAACGTTATCTAATAGAGTTTTGGCCATTCATTTATATATACAGACTAATCTTCTGTAATTAATTAATTTTAAATTTATCGATTAAAATAATAATAATAATACTATGTATCAGAACCATTGTTAGCTAACTACTTAGAGAGAAAAATATTTCATGCTCTTGATATAAATAAATAATATATTTTTCTCTTTTATATATTTGTGAATTTTATCATAAAATGACTCCTCAAATATATAAAAAAGAGAGTATATTATTTATTTATTTCAAGACTATAGAATAATCTTCCTTTTCTAGAGATAACACTGTTAATTAAGACTAATAAATTATGTACTTTTTGAGCCAGCCCCCTCTATAACTTTTGATGTGTACGTAGCTGAATAACCCTACTTACCCCTTCACCAATCAAATATTTACTTATTTGGTATACTACTTATAAGTTATACCCCTTCCCTACTTTTATGTTGGAGCTAGCTATAGGATAATTGCTCGGAATTAATATTTTTATAAGGTAATTTAATATTTTTATAAAATTAAATAAGATTCATTTATAAAATATTAAATTAATTTATAAAAATATAAAATTGATACTTTTATAAATTAATTTAATATTTTTATAAGATTAAATGAGATCTATCTACAAAAATATTAAATTAATTTGTGAAAATATTAATTCCCTAATTATTTTGTCCTTCCAATTTTTCACTAGACGATGTGGAAAAATCTCTCAACATATTTCGTGTGAAATTTGTATTTAAAACATTGCTCTTATTTTGAAATGAACTCCATACGTTAGTTACCACAAATAATTTAAAATCCAAGTATTTCCTTCCTATTTTAAAGCTAAAAATACATTCTACAATTTTGAAGTTTCAAAAATTAATATAATTTAATTTAATTTGAATATAAATAATTACAAACTAATAACTAAAAAGTACGTACTTTCTTTCTCGAAAACGTCCTTTGTAGTTTGTATTTTTTTTATTTATAAATGATACTAGTCTCGTTAACACTTTGTCCCGACTGAAAAAAATTCCTGGATCCGTCACTGGCCATGGGTGAAGAGCTATGGCTGATGTTTGACGATTTGCAATATTTGATAGAATCAGACCCGGTGCAGTAGCCACAAACAATAAACAGGCAAATGTAACCACCAATGATTCATTTCCAGGTGAGCTAATATCAGTTATGAGAGCAATGGAGGAAGCTGTTGACTGGAGGAATGTTAGGGCACAGCACTGAACTGGCGAAAATTAAAAAAGAGAAATGCCCTAAACCAAGAGATGCAGTACCATTGCTACTTAGAGTTGCAGTTCAAACTTTACAAGTAGCCTTTGATAATGGCAATTCTCTAAGAATAACTTTAAGCTGCACTGCGAAGAAATATCAAGGAAATGTATTTCAGGCTGTATTACTCCAGGTTGGTGAAGTGATTAACAGTCGAAAAGGATATTGTAATTACAATAATACTGGAGAAGAGGCTTTCTTAGGTAGAGATGACAATCAATGCAGTGAGTATATGTCTAATTAAATTTCCATAACTAACAGTGCTGACCTAATTACAATTATTCCAAATAAATGCATAATTACTAATCTGCAATAACCCAGATTGGGCACAAATTTTCCCTCTTGTGATAATAGTGCTCACCTAATTACAATTATTCCAAATAAATGCATAATTACCAATCTGCAATAACCCAGATTGGGTACATATTTTCCCTCTTGTTATAACCAAATGTTAGCCATCTAAACCAATTTTATGGCACCGTCTGTCATTTACTTCTCCAAAACAACTAGAACCATGCAAGTGGATTTATTTCGAATGATTTTGGGATTAAAAAGTTAATCGTGACAGCATAACTAGGTGTTACAAAAGAAAAAGGATGCACCAACACTTCCCACCAATACATGGAATATCTGTTAGTTGCTAGTGATTACTAAAGGCAAGGCAAAGGACTCAAAACATTGTCACGTAACACAGAGATGAAATTTCTCTACTAATATTACATAACTGTCGTCCACGATAGCAATTGTGAACAAAGAAAGAAAACTTATATAAATGAAGATGCTTCTACTTTTAGACCAGATTAATAAATAATCAGACTCCAACGGCACCAAGACTGCAGCTCATGATAAAACTGAATAACTCAAAAGCAATTGCTAACTTTGGCAATCAGGCAACAAAAGGTGTTGAAAGTTTTTAATCTGAACTAGTTTAGATTTCTGTTCACAAGACCTGTTATTCTGTTAATTGAAAAGAATATAGACATGACAAATGCAGAAAAGAAGATAGGTATTACCCTGCAAAAAGATGCAAGGGATTCATCAAAAGAGGAGACGCAACATTAAATGCAAGAATCAGACACACATTAGTCCTCGACCACACTGTGTTATATTCATTTGTCTTGCTTCTATTTTTTCCAATAAAAATTTAAAATGGTACCAATAAAATGGAGAAGCACAGATTTCATTTAAAAGAAATGAGCACATACATATTTTTGCCAACTATGCAAGTAATACAAAAAAATGGAAAAGGCAACCATTGGAATTGGAAAGCAGGCATACATTGTCTATACATTCTCATGAGCATAAATTTCTTTCTTGTTTAGCTCTAAACGCAGTCTGAACAGGAAGAACAAATTGACAAACAAAGAAAAGGGCCAAGGGGGTGGCTTATAAGTCTAATATAGGCACTGATATCCACAACAGCTTACACCGAACACAAGTTGGTAGACGTTACCTGTGAAGGGTTTATCCTACTTCACACTACTCTTCAGGCAAAGCCTCAAAACTCAGAAAATCTAGTCACGGGATGATTCCTTAGCTCAGTCCTCTGAAGCTATACGCAGCAAAGACTGCTGGCTCTCTAGTAACATTCTCCATTGGAGCAGCTAAACTATGGGAATAAATTTATCAATTTTACATGAGCATAATGCTTTGCAATTGGGAACTCATCATGAGACGTCAGTGTACGCAACGCTTCAATTGCCATAGGGTCGTTCTTCACTGCTTCAGCTCCAAGCAGCTGCTGAACTAGATCTATAAATAAAGCCGCTGCATATTCCGTGAGTTCTACATCTCCCAATGCCTCTGCAAGATGTTTTATAGACCCTGCCTCTATTAGTTTGCTGCAATTATCCACATGGTCAGACATTAAAACTAGTGAAGTTACAGCAGCGATCTTTCCTCTCCTTCTCCCCTCCAACAACCTTAATAGTGCATCAACTGATCCTACAATACCCGCAATTCTCGCACTATATTCATGAATTGCACAGAGGCACACCAATGTAAAGGCAGCGTCCTCCCTTGCTTCAGTTGTTTGCCCATTTGTTAAAACATGAACAATTGATTCCCCTACTTGCTCAATAACGAGACTCTTGTTACTTTCATGCATAGATAAGAAGAGTATTACTTTTACAGAATACTCTTGTGCAACTGAATGATTAGACAAAAGCAATCTTTGAAGGAGAGGGAGAGCCCCAGCTTCAGCAATGCAAGCCTGGTACTCCTTTCCACTTCTTGCTAGCAAATGCAGCTCATGGGCAGCAACTATGTTCACACCAATTGACTCGCGAGATAACAGTTTTATAAGAAGTTTACCTGTAGCTTTGTTAGCTTCAATAACTGCCCTGGTGGGTGAAACTTCAAGCAAAGTTTCCATTGGGTCTGAGCCAGTGGGTATACCACAAGCAATGCACGACTTGGCAATTAGACTCCTAAGAGCCCTATTAGGAACGAGGTTAAGTTTCGGCAAGTGACTGCCTAGTTATTGGGCAGTGATATTCCCCTCTTTTCACCCATTCAGATATTGAAGGTCGGTCATAGGTTTGTCCAGTCCAGACAGTAACTGGATCTTGCATAAAAAGCAATTAGATTGGACAACGGAAGTTTTCTGGAAATTTGGCTGCAGTCTCTTCAGAAATCAAATATTTTTCCTCCTTCCACAGCCCAGATTTTACTTTTGCTTCATCCTCCTCAAATCCAAAAAACAAAAATTTGCAGTAATGCATGACTGCAACTATCCCTTTGAGCACTGATAAATAGGGCTCTAAATCATCCTCAAGATTCTTTATCAATTCCCCAAGAAACTCCATCTCACTTTTACAGCTTTTCACATCCTGAATTCCCAGTCTATCCACAAAATATGTTTTAAGCTCCACATACTCTGGTATCCTTCCAGATTCAAACTCTTCAATGAAGCTTAAAAGCCTTATCCTCAAGGCTTCATCCTGCAGGTTAATGAACACTTTTTTTCTTGCCAACTGCTTCTTCAAATAATCAATCTGTTCCCCCACATCTTCACATAATTCTATATCTTGTAAAGGAAATATATCCAAGACCATCAATATTTCCTTGTAAATATCATGAAGTTGGTGAGAGATCTTACGATTCTGAAATAAAATCCATATCCGACTTGATTCGAAGCAATAATCTAATAAAGCCTTTGATTGATACAACAAAAGACAAAGCTCCTTAAAGCATAAATTAGCAGTCGCAGGCAAAACACAAGATTCCATATCAAGAATATGTTCAAAGATCATGACTAAGATCTCAACCTTTGAAACCAAAAACCGGAAATTCTTACGATGAAATGGTAATGTTTTAGCACAAAAAGTGGAGACGAATTGAATTCTTTGGCAACAACACTAACTGTTTGGATAAGGGCTGACTCACCAAGTGGCATGGGCTCAAGGACCACCTTGATAAAAGGTGAACGATTCCATCGAGTAAATGACGACAAACCCAGTGAATTCAAATCCAATTGTTCACAAACCGCTGCGGCAAGAACAAATATTCAGGAAACAACCCACGAATCTTTCAATTCACTTCTCTAAATAGTAACTAAGTGATGAATTGGTAGTAATGGTGCATCGGAGGGTAGGAGACAACTTGTGCGTTAGCGGTGATGTTAAGCCAAATATGCAGAGTTGCAAGAGATGATGTGTGAGAACTAGAAAGATCGGTAAACCTTATAATTATGTTTCTTTATACGTGGCATAAGGTAAACTTGTGTCAGCAAAAGTGAGCAGACAGTTCAATTTCTAGATGGTTCTTTCACATTTAATTAAACCGACTAGTTTTGTATTGGTTAGAACAATTTGGATGATTTTCTTGGCTTTGTGAACATCCCTAATAATTACTGTTTCTTATGATATTAAAAACTTAAGTGCATTAGTGTTAACCCAATTTCTTATTGCCTTCGGCAGGGAAATAAGAAAAATATATGTTGCTCAATCACTCATAATTTTCTGAAGCCATTGAGAACATGGCACAGTCAATATTACATATTTAACAACATTACTTATGTATGCATAGAGTGTTTTTGTGTGTTTGTGAGAGAGAGAGGGAGGAAGAGTTATAAGAGGGATTAAAATGTTTCTTGTTGTGTGACTTTTTGAGTTTTGATGGTTGATCTTCAATAGTTCAATGTGTTGGAAGGTCATTGACTACAAAAAAATGGCGTTTCCTATTATATTATCTTCTGTTCAGCAAATTCTCTGTGGTGAAGTTGACAACTTGATAATCTTGGACACAAAAGATGCTCTTTTGGTGGATAAGGGGAAAGTTCATCTATGAAACCTGATGTTTCAAGCAGTTTCACAGGGATTCTTGTCAACCGCAGGACGGCAGTGATCATCAGATGCTTTGCCTACATTTTAAATTTTTAATAGACTGAGATAATATGTAATCCTATTGTATTTCCCTTTACGAGCATCCCACCAATATCTCATCCCCAAAAAGTACCCACACAAGCAGACAGGTTACTTAATAAAACTTTGAATTTACCATACATAATTACAGACAAGCAAACCACCAACATGCCAATAAAGAACAAAAAGAAAATCACTTTTAAGCTACTTGGTGAACATAGAGAAAGTTAAAGGAAATAATAAAGTAACAGAAGTGCAGGAATACATGGCAAGAAAACAAATGCGTAACCCTCAATCAGTGACCATAAATTTAGAGAGAATAAGTTTGATAAGTTTAACAATAATTTGATAGAAACCCCGGGACAGACTCAAAATGATGTAAGTTGATAATAAGAGCGACTAATGGTCAAAATCAACCACAATTCTCTCCCTTTTAAAATAATCATTATCTTCCATAAAAAAAATAACAATAAATAAAGCTGTTCATTATTTGGAGTTTAATGAAAACCAAATGGGGAATTCTAAGATTGAAGCTCTTGGAGTAAATTGACATTTCTGAAAAACATAGGAGGTGTATTGTGAAGCTTGATCTCTTCTTATCCTTCTCATTGTTATCACCTCCTATAGTCGCACTGCAATTAAAGCACTTCTTACTGCTAAACTCTACAGTAAATGAATAGCATATTTGCAAAATTTACTTATAATCAAACTTCTAAGAACTTGTCACCTATATGAGTCATCCCCAGCCAAACAAAAGTCCTATAGTACTAAATTTTATGAAGATTCTGGATCAATATAAATATTGTCGTGTCTTTGGCAACTGTACAAGCAGAGCGTGAACTGCATATATTGTGATCACTTACTTAAGCACTCATATGTATCAAGATTCAAGAATCCTACAGGCCATCAAAGATGAAAGTTGCTTATGTTCGAATGCTAACAACTGAATCCAATTGAAATATACTTAATGAACTGAAGACAGAAAATTTAAATGAAAATTGTAACACATACTAGAGTGCAAAACAGTCAAGTTTTGACATGCTACATAGACGTGTGACATTATTTTTCTTCTTTTATAATGCGTACCTCTATTTAGACTCTGTTTGAAAAAACCTCTCCTTTACCTAAAAGAAATGTATTCTTCTTAAGAATGACAAATCTCCCCTCACTCCTCTGTAAGGAAAGATTAAAAAGAAGGGGGCGAAAGAATAGTAACTACAGTTGAGCACATTTTATGAATCACTAACTACCCAACACACAAAACGCAAAGAAATCGTATAGCAGTAATTATCCACAAATAATTCTTTTTAATAAAAAATCAATAACTAAAAAAAAAATTGAATATATGAATACCTAATTTTTTCGAATTCAGGCGGTGCAAAGCATGTTGACTTCAATTGTTATAATTTTCTCCAATCTTGACATACAATTGAAACATGGGCTAATAGACCATAAATAAATTTACCTTTTCAAAACAGTGATCCAGATGGAAATTGACATGGACCCTGTTCAGTTTTCTCTCTCTTTTCTCATATGAGAAAGTTTATTTGATGCCCTCCGCCCTTTGATTACTGCTCTGGTTCCAAAACCAAGTGGGTGTCGAACTGGCAAACCCATTAAAACCCCCACTTTTTAGGTCAACCTTTGATTTAAATGGCAAACCCAGGGAATGAAAGCGCCGTCTTTCTGGATTTCTCACAAATCCCAGGAATTATCATCTTTTACGAGTAGAGTAACAGTTGTATCGTCGTTATTTTTTCAACTTTTTTCCTCATCATATTTCATTCGCACTGTATATGTAATTTGTAATGAATCCGTATTATTTCCTGTTGTCAATATTTATGTCATTTAAAAAAAAATAACACAAAATTTAATATTATATTATTTTAATAAAATAAATATTATTAATATTTAAATTAATATTTTGTATTTATTCATTTAGACTTATTCGTGTATTACATGACACTTGCTTATCGTTATTTTATATTTTATTAATAATTTAATAATTTTTATGAATAATTAATAGTTAATATTTTATAATTAAATATGCAATAAATAATAACATGATAATTTATAGAATTTAAATTAAACAAATAATAATTATCTAAACATATAATAATAATAATAAAAAAAATTATATTAAGTGTAATTTTATTATATTTTATAAAAATTTATTATTAAATGTGATTATGACTATATGTATTAATAAAATTCAAAAAATGAATACATATAAATGTGACATAGATATCTTAATAATACACTAATTATCAATAATTAAATAAATCATTTAATTAAACATTTAATATTACTGAATCAACTTAATTAAATAATATGAATTACTCAATTCAGTTGATCTTTTAATTAATTAAAAAATTATGTCAGATTTTACTTTTAAATATAAGCTTTGATTCTAGATACGCTTTTTTTTTATAAAAGAATATACAATAATTTTCTAATTTATTATTTATTAATTTTTTCTTTTGATTTTTCCACACAACATTTTTTCCTACTACTGCTAAAATAAATACTAAATACACAAGGAATAATAATTGACTAACACCAAACTAAATAATATTGCTATGACAAAATATATTTATAATTTGGTGTCTTTATATTATATACATATCAACAAATAATTAAATACTACTTAATGAGATATCTTTATATATTTGAGCATTTAGATTGCTTAACACTATCAAATATATTTGTAAACTTTTACTTAAATTTGAGTAAATTTTCATATTTCTTAATATCCACAATAATTTACAATTATAAAAATTTAATCAAAAAAAAAAAAATCAAAGGCAAGTAAAGTTAATTTTTTATAATACAATGTCACATATTAGACCATTTATCGTACTCTCTTTGGACTTATTTTTAAATTTTAAAATAAAATTATAATAATATAATTTTTTTTTAAAAATGGTAAAATCAGTTTGAGCAAAGAAAACGATGGCAAAATACATGGACAATATTTGACCATAAAACGTTTACACATATCACGGCCGAGACATACAAATCCCGCAGAAAATATAAAAATAAATAAATGGTGTTTTAAAAATCTAACAAGTGAAAAGGAATCCATTGACACAAATATTCAAAACAAAATTAAAAAAAAAGAGAGAGAGTAGAAAAAGACACGTAATCGTTTGCGAACCACATCCATTCCCTCTAAATCCCTCTCTTTCAGTCGCTGCAGTTCGTTCCTGCGCCACTCTTCAACTTAATTTCTTTCACGGTACTCTTTCTTCTTCTTCTTGTTTTTTTTGTTACTTTATGTTGTGATTGTGCTGTTTATAATTTTTTCGTATGCTCAAATCAGACAATTTCATAAATTACTTGACAGCATATGCTTAACTCCTCCATCTTTTTCCTGTTCAGTTTTTCATGGGATTCTATTATTGTCATAGGGTGAGAGAGAGGTCATCGGAGCTGAAATTATGCATTTTAACTGTTCGTATCTATTCCCTAAGATTTGGTTATGCATTTAGTATGTATACATACTATATATAACACACATAGATGCATAATATCACAAGTCTTGAATCATGAATTTTTTTTGTGTGTGGAAGATAAAGTATTTGGAGGTGTAAACTTTGATATGAAAGTTTACCTGAGCTTCAACAAAAAAAAAATAGGAAAATGTAACTAAATGTTCTTTTAAATTTTAACATCTTTTTGGAACTAATGAAGCGAAAACCTTTACTCTATTGAGCTCGATACAACTATTTACCCATAGTAAATTAAACTTTGGATTTCAATTGGAGCTCTACATAACAATAGCTTATGATTTTTGTTTTATTCTCTATTCCTAGGCAATCAAGCATTGGGTAAATTTTAGGAAGGACAATCAAATCAAACAACTTTGTCCTTTGCCATATCTTAAATTTCTACTTTGCATAGTCAATTAAGTTCCGATTAAATTATATCTTTCTTTCAGGTTTCTGGTGATAGACTGATTGAGTATGTTTAAGCCCTACTTCTTGTAGGTGTGAGACTAACCCCACAAATTGCATGTATTATTTAAATCCGGATCTTTGTTTCCCATTGTATATTTAAATCTTCCTTCTACGTGTGAGAGTGGTGAGTAAATCAGGTTTCAGACCTCCCACTGAGAGAGAGAGAGAGAGAATGCATGGTTAAAGTAGGGGCTGAGGCCTTGAGGAATAAAGTCAAGGTTGCTACTAGTGAAAAGAGGATTTATTAATGTAGTGGGAAAACATGGGTAAAAATAACAAGTAATAGGAGCATATGAAGATCGTTTTCAAAAATAATGGATCTTATAACAATTTTGGTGCCCTTTTATGGTCTTTATGTTTGCTATTGTTTGTGGAGGTAGTTTGAATGTTGTGGGAAATATATTTTCTGCATTTTCTTTTCGCCCTTAGTTACATTTTTACTACAGCAGTGTTTGTTCCTGTTGACTACAAGATGGCGGCATCATCTTCATGCGTCATCGGAAATGGGCTATCTACCTATAGTACTAAAACAGTTTTGAGCAAAGAACTATATGTTAGGCATCTTTTTGTTTCCTCAAGTCGTTCATTACTGGTTAAGACATCAAAAGCTGTAAAAGCATCTTTGGACCAAAGGCAACATGAAGGAAGAAGAGGCTTTTTAAAATTGTTGCTTGGAAATGCAGGACTTGCCATACCTACATTACTAGGTACTGAAAATGCTGTTGCTGATGAGCAAGGGGTTTCTAACTCAAGGATGTCTTATTCTAGGTTTTTGGAGTATTTGGATAAGGACAGGGTAAACAAAGTTGATTTGTTTGAGAATGGCACAATTGCTATTGTCGAGGCTGTTTCTCCAGAATTGGGTAATCGGGTGCAGCGAGTTCGTGTGCAACTCCCTGGACTCAGCCAAGAACTCCTTCAGAAATTTAGGGAAAAGAACATCGACTTTGCTGCGCATAATGCCCAAGAGGACTCTGGTTCTCTTTTATTCAACTTGATTGGGAATCTGGCTTTCCCACTAATATTGATTGGGGGTCTTTTTCTTCTCTCAAGGCGATCCTCTGGAGGAACGGGGGGCCCTGGTGGGCCAGGTTTCCCCCTTCAATTTGGTCAATCAAAAGCTAAGTTCCAAATGGAACCAAACACTGGTGTAACATTCGATGATGTTGCTGGAGTAGATGAAGCTAAGCAGGATTTCATGGAGGTTGTGGAGTTTCTGAAGAAACCTGAGAGGTTCACAGCGGTGGGTGCTCGTATTCCTAAGGGGGTTCTTCTTGTTGGTCCACCGGGAACTGGGAAAACCCTTCTAGCCAAGGCGATTGCTGGTGAGGCGGGCGTTCCATTTTTCTCAATTTCTGGTTCGGAGTTTGTTGAAATGTTTGTTGGTGTTGGTGCATCTCGAGTGCGTGACCTTTTCAAAAAGGCCAAGGAAAATGCTCCCTGCATAGTATTTGTTGATGAAATTGATGCTGTTGGTAGGCAAAGAGGTACTGGAATAGGAGGAGGGAATGATGAAAGAGAACAGACCCTGAACCAGCTTTTGACAGAAATGGATGGTTTCGAAGGAAACACTGGTATTATCGTAATTGCAGCAACCAATCGTGCAGACATTCTTGACTCTGCCCTGTTGAGACCAGGGCGATTTGACAGACAGGTAATTATGAATCATTTTATGCGTTGGTTTTACCATACATGAGGGCATACTAAACTTGAAGTACGGTGTTAGGTATCTGTTGATGTTCCAGATGTTCGAGGAAGAACAGAAATCTTAAAGGTTCATGGTAGTAATAAGAAGTTTGATGCAGATGTATCTCTTGACGTGGTAGCTATGAGAACACCTGGTTTTAGTGGAGCAGATCTTGCAAACCTCTTAAACGAGGCTGCTATATTGGCTGGTCGACGTGGGAAGACAGCAATCTCATCCAAAGAGATTGATGATTCAATTGATAGGATAGTGGCTGGAATGGAAGGGACAGTTATGACAGACGGGAAAAGCAAAAGCCTGGTAGCATACCATGAAGTTGGCCATGCCATTTGCGGGTACATCCATACATCCCCACCTTTTTATATTAGTATCAACATTTCTTTATTTCAGATTTCTTCTTGGTGATGCAAAAGTTTCTATCTTCGCCAGGTAGAAAATTGTGCTAGATGTTGTTGTTTCAGTGTGTGTGCGCTTTTGAAAGTAAGAATTAAAATGACTCCTATTAGGTCTAAACTCAAATTTTTTCAAAAGCTCTTTTATCCTTCTAAACAAACGTCCATTGTTCCTTGCACCTTTTGAAGTCTTGGAATTCTTTGTTACTTAGCTCTTCAACTATAAGTATTAATATAAAACCTAGATTGTGTATTATACTTGTCTGAGATATATATAAATACTTAATATTTAATTCTGGTAATTAACAAACAACACATGATTTTTTTAGAAAACTATTAATTATTGGGTGATAGAATTAGTAATATTCCAACTTGGAACGGAGTGGTTTCTTGAAAAAATTTAAATCACTATAACAGAGATTGGTAACTTATTGAATAATAACCATTATATATGTAAGACAAGAGTTCAAAATTTTATTTTAAGTGGAGTCCCAAGTTTGAAAGGTAATAAAGTTTCACATAACCTTTGTTGCAAATTAGTTTATTTAATAATGATAATAAAAAGTTTAAATAATTGTAACAACGGATCTCTCAACTCCTGAAACTTTTATGTATGCTTAAGGGATTTCTGAGTTACAAGGGTGCATCTAGCCTGGATTATTAATTTCTGTGTTCATTCTTTAATCTGCCTTTACATTGCAAAGTAATCAGTTCATAAGCGGACACTTGCACTAATATGGTTTCCTGGTGTTGACTGTGATGCAGAACTCTTACTCCTGGGCATGATGCTGTTCAAAAGGTCACCCTAGTACCACGTGGTCAAGCAAGGGGTCTGACCTGGTTCATTCCTTCAGATGACCCAACCCTGATCTCCAAGCAGCAACTCTTTGCAAGAATTGTTGGTGGACTTGGTGGAAGAGCTGCTGAGGAAGTGATATTTGGTGAGTCTGAGGTGACCACTGGTGCAGTTGGTGATTTACAGCAGATCACTGGATTGGCCAGACAGGTAACTATTTGAGTTAAGAGTTTTGAATTGTTATGGAATTAGTTTGATGCCTGGCTGGACTGAAATCCTTATAATATTAGTGAGATAAGATCGAAAATGGACAAAATGGACGACTATTCAAACATATTAATGTGAGATTTAGAATGCTGCTGTATAGGCAGTATAGCCTTGTTAGAATTCAATGAATTATTGAGGTCCTTTGGCTCTGGGAAGTCCTCTTTTTCCTCCATCAATTCATTTGATGATGTTACTGAAAAGTATGAGTTTAATCAATTTGTTTGCAGATGGTTACAACATTCGGCATGTCTGAAATAGGCCCATGGTCACTCATGGACTCGTCTGCTCAGAGTGATGTAATCATGAGAATGATGGCTAGGAATTCAATGTCAGAAAGGCTTGCTGAAGACATTGATAACGCTGTCAAGAGGCTTTCGGATAGTGCATATGAAATTGCATTGTGCCATATACGGAACAACCGAGAAGCAATGGATAAGATAGTGGAAGTTCTTCTTGAGAAGGAGACGATGACTGGAGATGAATTCCGAGCGATCCTTTCTGAGTTTACGGAAATTCCTGTTGAAAACCGTGTCCCACCTTCTGTACCAACTCCAGTCGCTGTATAATAAATCTTATATTTCCTGCCAACATGTATTCTAGACTTGGACACATTTTGCATCGATTAAATGTGTATCCTTGTGTAATATTTCCGCCTTATATACGTCAGAATACTCGGCTAACTTCTTTTTTGTTGTTGTTGTTGGGAGGGGCGGCGGCGGGGGGATCTAGTCATCAATTGCAAGTTTGTTAACGTGAAAAGAAACTTGGTGCTCATCCTTGTCATGTTCTATGATTTTAAAGCTATTTAGGTTCTCGTGCATTGTTTACTCTATGGAAAATTCATATGCCGACTCGCCATATAGTCCATTATAAAGTTGGTTTACATTTAGGATAATTATAAATACACAAACATTAATCATAATATTGATCTTGACTTTTAAAAAGTGCGATTTTATATTAAAATTTGTGTCGTGTTTTATTTTTTAATGTTTAAAATAAATATAGTGATTAATTTTGTAATTTAATATAGTGTATGTAGACTTGTAATTACATTTGTCTCGTTTATGTTTAATAGTTATATTGGCGTTATACATAGTTGTATTGGGGACGGAGTATTACAATTTTTAAACCAAACTACTTAAGATTATACATTTTATTACTGTCGGTGTAATAAAGTTTAAGAGCTGGATTGAATTATAAGGAACTATTACTCTTTTAGACTATTATAAGGAACTATTATTTTTAGACTATTTTACTGTGCTTTCCTTCCGCCTTATGTAACTCTCTCTTCCTAACGTGTTGTCAACACTGGTGATCAAGTGGCCATCGGTGCCATAAATACATGGTTGAACTTGAAAGCAGGAGCAAATCCCAAAAGGCAACACAAATGTATGGGCGAGTCTTGCCTAAGGACTCTCTGTTTCTTTTCACTTCTCGCTCTCTTTCAACGAAAACTTATAGAAAAGTCTCAAGTAACAGGGATGAATTCACCTACTTCTGCTCAAAAGGCCGACTCAAAGAAGCTTTCGAGACCGTCAAAGCTGACATATGGTCAGACCCGCAACTCTTATCTCTCCTCCTTCAAGGATGTATACAAACCCACTCTTTCCCACTGGCCAAACAGCTTCATTCTTTAATCATCACATATGGGTGTTCCTCAGACAAGTTCGTTTCCAATCACCTCCTGAATGTGTACTCTAAATTCGGAGAATTAAAGACTGCCGCTGCATTGTTCGACGTAATGCCCAGGAAAAATATCATGACTCGTAATATTTTGATTGGCGGGTACGTCCAAATTGGCGATTTGGATAGCGCACGTAACTTGTTCGATGAAATGCCCGAGAGAAATATTGCGACTTGGAACGCGATGGTTGCCGGTCTAACCCAATTTGAATTCAATGAGGAGGGTTTGAGTTTGTTTTCTAAAATGCTTGAGTCTGGGTTTCTTCCGGATGAGTTCACTGTTGGTAGTGTTCTTAGAGGTTGTGCAGGGTTGAAGGATTTAAGTATGGGCAGGCAGGTTCATGGGTATGTGGTGAAATATGGGCTTGACTTAAATTTGGTTGTTGGGAGTTCTTTGGCTCATATGTATATGAAATCTGGAAATTTAGGAGAAGGAGAAAGAGTGATCAAAGGGATGCCTATTCATAATGTGGTTGCTTGCAATACAATTATTGCGGGGAGAGCTCAGCATGGGTTATCTGAGGGTGCTTTGGATCAATATAATATAATGAAAATGGCTGGTTTTAGACCAGATAAAATTACGTTTGTTAGTGTATTAAGTTCGTGTTCTGAATTAGCTACTCTTGGACAAGGGCAACAGATTCATGCAGATGCATTAAAAGCTGGGGCTACTTCCAGTGTTTCTGTAATTAGTTCATTAATTAGTATGTACTCTAGATGCGGGTGTTTGGATGACTCTGTAAAAGCATTCTCAGAAAGTCGAGATGCTGATGTTGTCTTGTGGAGTTCGATGATTGCTGCTTATGGTTTTCATGGGAGAGGAAAGGAAGCAATCGAATTGTTTAATCAGATGGAGCAGGAAGGATTAGAAGCAAATGATGTAACTTTCTTAAGCTTGCTTTATGCTTGTAGTCATTGTGGCTTGAAGGATAATGGGGTTGAATTTTTCCATATGATGATAGATAAGTACAAGTTAAAGCCTCGACTAGAGCACTACACATGTGTGGTTGATCTCCTTGGGAGGTCTGGCCGTTTGGAAGAATCAGAATCTTTTCTTAGATCCATGCCTGTAAAGGCAGATGCAATTATATGGAAAACTCTGTTATCTGCCTGTAAAATACATAAAAATGCAGATATGGCTAAAAGGATTACTGAAGAAGTACTTAAGCTTGATCTTCATGATTCGGCTTCTTATGTGCTGCTTTCAAATATTCAAGCCTCTGCTAAGAGATGGCAGGATGTGTCAGATGTGAGGAAAGCAATGAGAGATAGGAGGGTGAAGAAAGAACCTGGTATAAGTTGGTTTGAGTTAAAGAATCAGGTTCACCAGTTTTGTATTGGTGACAAATCCCATCCGCAGTTGATGGAGATCGATAAATACTTGGAAGAACTTACATCAGAAATGAAGTTAAGGGGTTATTTGCCTGATATGGCCTCTGTGTTGCATGATATGGATCTTGAGGAAAAGGAATACAACTTGGCACACCATAGTGAAAAGTTGGCAATTGCTTTTGCTCTAATGAACACACCACAGGGTATTCCAATTAGGGTGATGAAGAATTTGCGGGTGTGCAGCGACTGCCATGTTGCCATTAAGTACATATCGGAGATCAGAAATCGAGAAATTATAGTTCGAGACAGTAGTAGGTTCCATCATTTCAAAAATGGGCAGTGTTCTTGTGGAGATTACTGGTGAGGTTAGGTACACAGTTCTTAAAGCACTGTGTATTAATTATTTTGATTTCTTTTTGTAATTTTTAATTTAATCCCTTTTGGTTCTGCCCTGAAAAACATATTATTTCACAAATGAAAAGAAGAAAAGGGATGCTCTTCTTGACATGTGTCCCTGGGTGTAAAACTATTGGTACATTTTTTTGGATAGAATAGTGATATTGTTCAATTATAATTGACAGTAAAAAAAGTGGTGTGTAGCATTTCTTGTTTACAAAAACTAGTTAGTTACTACGAGTAAAGGGTTCATTAAATATAACAGTGTTTGTGAGTTTTAAAAAGGAGAGTCAGGGAAATTTATCGAGGAGAGTAAAAGTCTTGTTTGTGAATTTTTTTTTAGGAGAGAAAAGAAAAGAGAGATTTTTAAAAAAAATCCTTAGAAAATTTGGAAAGATTTGAAAGGAAATTTATTAAAGATTTAGATGACATATTAGAATATCAGAATTATCTTTATAATATGTAATTCATAAGGGTAAAATAGTAATATATTCCTTTAAGTTAAAATTTCTTTCCAAAACTCACAGACACAAAAAAATAAATTTTCATTCCCTCACCCTCTTTTCTCTCATTAATCTTAAATTTCTTTTCTTTTCTTTTCTACTCTCTCCAAACTCAGAGTAGCAAGTAATGAAACCATAAAAGATAAGTTGCAAGATGCAGAGAGCAACTATTAACGTCAGCAGCACCATCAGTGTTATGAAGTTCGATGGGTGATAACTAAGATAAGGTTGGATTAGCACTTCAGTACAGAATATTTTTTTTGCTTCTGTTTATTTGGGAAGTGCATATGGATGTACAGTAATTAGGTGGTGACTAGTTTGAAAGTTTTATTTGTTACCGGTAAATTTGTTGAACTTTCAACTATGATTATGAATTCAGTGCAGTTATCCATCTGGCCAGTGATTAAAAAAACATTTCTCTTACCAATATTCGGCTAACCTAATAATTTTCCTAACTATACTAGATACCTTTTACTTATTATATACTATTAAACTTTTAATTTATTCAATTATCATATTAAACTAATTAAAATAATAAAATTAGACCATTCTGTTAACAAAATTAGATAGACGTTAAGTTGTTTTAATTTTTTCATACGTGTCACAAAAAATAAAGATTAAAGAAAATATTTATTAATGTGGCAGGTAAAAAGAAAATATATATTGATGTGTTAGGTAATAAGAAAAAAAATTATTCGCTAGCCTTATCCATAAAAAAAATAAAAGGGTATGATTTCACTTTAGTTGTATTTTATAAATGAAGTGAGATTATATTCCTTTATCTTTTAGGAGAATAAAACTTGTGAGTAATTTTTTTCAAATAAATATAGAAGCATTCGAGAAATAATGAGTCGACCAATCTGACTAGACAAAAATAACACGTCATCAAAAAAAATTCCTAACAACAATAATATTAGAAAAAGTCTAGACTTACCCTCAAAACCTTATCCGCTAGCTTTACTTCAAAAAAGACGAAAGAGTATGATTTTATTTTATTCGTATTTTTATAAATGAAATAGGGTCATATTTATTTATCTTTTAAAAAAGTAAGGCTTATAGGTAAAGTTTGAGGGTAAGCGTAGAATAACTAGTAATATTATCTTATGTCTCTTCGGTCTTGTTCCTTTCTGCCTACCTCCATCACCAAAAATTTCTCATTCTCGATTTTCATATCAGAATTCCAAGTTGGGGCTTCTCTCTAACAAGACTAACTAGCAGCATATTTGGACTCCATCTGCTCCAATTAAAAGGTAATTCCACAATATAAAAAATTGGGTTTCTTTCAAGTTTGGGGCGGCGGAGGATGGAGGATAAAGTGGTGGACGTGGTCGGCAAAATTGAGTTTGAGGAGGAGGGATTGGCGTCAAAGAATCTGTTGTGGGTGAAGAGGGACGGGAGGAAGGTAAGCAGAAGAGAAGTTGGGTGCTGTTGTGGAGAGAGAAAGTGGAGGAGATTTTTGTTTGGCTTCATTTGTGAAAGGAGAACAGGGTTTTGAAGAGGAGAGGTTTTTGGAGTTCAAAATTGTGAGGATGATTGTGGGCTGAGGTGGGGGATGAACATGGTGAATTTTTTGTGATTGAAAATAACGAGAAATCATAAGAAATTGAGTGAGAACAAATCAACAAATTGATGGTAGTAGACGTCATGGGTGGATAAAGCATCAAATTTTCCACCTTTCTCTATTTTCTATGGATTCATGCTTCCGTGTGTTTTCATTTGGCATTAAAGAAAGCAACGGGTCTCTCTAGCAACTAAAAATCTAATAGATTAGAAGATTTTCATCAGATCCACAATAGAGACCTTCCAAAAATTCAACCTCTAACCAACTTTTCATTAGAAATTTCCTTAGTAAAGCTTGGAAGAGATAATCAGAAGTTGGTTTTCCGACCATGGTGTTGAAGCAAGCGACGGGAGTTTACAAGAGAGAGAGGATAAAAAAGAAAAAGAAAATAAAACATGTCACGTGAGATGCTCGGTTCATCCCAAAACCCTCGCTGGCTACTCTTTCTATTCTCTCTCCTCTCTCCTCACTGCCGTTCAACTCAAACCCCTCGCCAGCAAGGGCGGAGCCAGAAATTTTTTCTGCCCTGGGCTATACCAACCATATACAAATCCTCCTTGTCAAAAACTTCACTCTGAAGAAGCAAAGAGGAAGCTATCGGCTTCCAAAATTTTTTGCCGGAAACTCTCCACAATGGGTGGATAAGTTTCGTTGACCTCGAGATCCGTGTTAAGTATAGGCAGTGGTGATATATCCACATATTCAACCTTTGTACCATTAATCGACTCCCTGGATAGCTCAATTACTACATTTATGTTTACAAGAGATTCATTTCCAAAAAATCCTACAAAATACTACAACTAAGACCATGGTTTTCAGCTATGAGATATAGCAAGGATTATTAACATACTAATCGAGGCATACCGTTGATGCATCAACCATGCCCGACTCCAAGAAAATCGGTTTCACAGCGACACAAGCACACAACCATTTCCTCCTCACAGTCCCTTTCCTCCTTCACCGGGGTTACATCCCACCCTAGCCTATACGTGCCTCCGCCCTTGCTCTCCAGCTCAACGCCCTACCCCTCACCCACGACCCTTTTCCCAAATTACCAAAAAAAATGCTTTCAATTTTTAAAATTTATGTTTAACCACTCCCAAACCCTTCACGGTTGTCTTCTCCACGCCGCCGGAGTCTCTCTTTCACTCCTCTCTCCTCCAGAAGCTCACCTCTTCTTCGTCTTCTTTTCAGACCTCTCCATGTGCTATCTCCCGCGTCACGTAAGAGCTCCGGCGAAGCCTCCCGTATTAGAACAACTACCTCGGCGCCGACCATTTTTTCTTGTCTTGCTCCGGCATCGAATACAACTCGGACCGAAACATCATCGAATTAAAGAAGAATTCAGTGCAAATCTCTTGCTTTCGTACTACGTCATGTAATTTTATGCCTCACAAGGACATAACTCTCCCTCCGGTGAACCCATCCCCGATCGAATTGAAGAAGAAGTCAGTGCAATTGACCAAGATTTAGAAACAAAGAACAAATATTTTTTTTAGAGAGAAAAATGATTTTTTTAAAATAATTTTTTATTTTTTATTATAAATAAAAAAAAATATTTTTTTATTTTTACTTTGCCTAAGTAAAAAAAAAAATTCGTATTCAATTTTTAACGTCAATTTAA
This sequence comes from Hedera helix, assembly GCA_947179155.2. Taxonomy (NCBI): domain Eukaryota; kingdom Viridiplantae; phylum Streptophyta; class Magnoliopsida; order Apiales; family Araliaceae; genus Hedera; species Hedera helix. The sequence goes on along the minus strand of OX359283.1, from coordinate 40,194,515 downwards.
TTTTTTTTTAAAAATAATATATTTTTATTAATTTATTACGATAATAATAAAAATTAAAAGTTTAAGTAAAACTCACCAACTAGAGAGCAAATCATTGGTTTTGCCCAATATTTTCTATAGCATCATTATGATCTACAGTACAACTGTCATGTTAATATGCATCCGTACCGCACAATCTCTTACGGTTTTAAATACAATAAACGGAGAGACAGACAGATGTAAAATATCTCCAAACATTCTACCACGTGTATTATCAGATCATGTTAGAAACATAAACAAGAACGACCACAAGGCACAGAAAAGGATAGCAGCATTATCGGTTGTAAAACCCATTGACATAACCAAAGATGCAATGAAATTATTTTCAAAGCTTCTCATATCCACAATGCTCCTGTTAGGACAAACAGAGATAAAATTAATACCAGCCCTTCATCAACCATTTTATCTAGCCCCTGTACACTACCAGTGCCCACCAGCGAACTGACAATTTATTTCTTCTGTTGCAGATGAAATATGCCACTTTGTTTTAGTTCTAAGTCACCCCCTCTTCCATGTACAAATAGTCAAGTACTAGAGTTCCCTTATAAACAGACAACAGAACTTGAGGTTTTCCTCCAAGGGCTTATATCCAGATTGCATGCTTCTAGAATTTGACTAAATTTGAGACATCCAGCTTCAGTTTTGACTTCTGGAACCATCTTGATACATTTTTCCTATCAGAATTTACATATATTTTTCTATGAAACGGAAAAAAGAACACCTTCAGAAGATGATGCCTCCTTCGATTTGGCGTGAATATACTCAAGCTCAATGTCACTCACACCCAATAATCCAGGGCAAGCCACTAACACCCAACACAAGAAACATGGCACCAGCAGATCTGAAATATGTTCCAGTGAAGAAGGGAACCAAAGTTGATTAAAAGAACAAACCAGAGCAAAGATTTCAAGGAGAGATGTCATTTTCTAGTACTTCAGATGAGGCTGGAGAATAGGTGGCTTCAGCAAGATTTTCAAGCATTAATATAACTTCATTTGTGTCATCTAGATAATATTTGGCTTTGCTCGGCTTTTGTCAAACACTGAAGTGTTGGAAGAAAGAATATTTCCTGAAATAGCGCTACCAATTATTTCAAACATGTCCTCGTCAGATCTATCATCACCGATACAAAGCACAAAATCAGCCTGTTGACCATTTTCAGCCATTGAAGTGAATATTAAAACCTTTCAGGTCTCCAGTAGCTAATGCAGAACAAAATATTGGATCTCCGAATAAGTAAACAACATTATTTATGGAAAAAAGTTACTGAATATATGAAGCACTTGCAGGATAGGTAAAGCAGCATACAAGAAGTTACTAATACGTACACATACGCAGCTGTCATAATAGCAGTGAAAATTTTGGGATCCAAAAGTTTCCCGTGCAAGACAATTATGCCGGCAATCAGGATATCATTACCAAAAGCAACCTTGTAATTTCAGAACAACTCCGGAATTTCATACCAACAACTTCGGAGTTATTACATGATACTCCAGTTGTTTAATTTATTGGAATGAGAATGTACCTTGATGAGTAAAAAATTAAAGAAATAAAATTTTAATAATTACTAATCTTGTATAACTTTTAAAACTATAGTAAGAAAATAATATTATTATTAAGAAGCTTTATTTGATTTATTAATTTATATTACACTATTTGATTGGGTTCAATGATAAATTGGACAAATGATGTTTATTATGGGTTTGAACCTCTTTTATGGCTTTTGAAAGACGAGTATCTAAAGCTATTCCTCTATATCCTGTCTTGTTAGGAGACAACTTACTCTTATAATTATAATAAATTTTTTTATATACAATAAAAGATTGATAAAATAAATTTTAACGTATTCACCTATTATTATTCTTGTTTACTCGACATCATTGTATATCGATTTCAAAGATTTTTTTTTTATCTTGATTTTATCATATATATATATATATATATATATATAGCAGCAAATCATTCTTTTGAGTTTGAACATCAAGTTTCCTCGTACGTCTTCGAAATTATTCCTTTCTTTAAGTACTTTTTTTGATTAATTTTGGTATTTTATTCGACTCAAAATAGGAAAAATATAAAATCGAACCATCAGACAAAAGAAAAGGAGAGAGAAAAAGGTCTTTTAGAGGGCAGCTAAGTAATTATCAGCAACCAAATCTTCTTTGATCTCCCCGAGAAGTAATCAACCTGCACACAAGCACCATTTCCATTCCATTCTTTTCAATTTTCAAAAAGGAGGAGAGAGAGAGAGAGAGAGAGAGAGAGAGAGAGTGAGATGGGTGGTGGGTATAGAGCTGAAGATGAATACGATTACTTATTCAAGTTGGTTCTAATTGGTGATTCTGGAGTTGGTAAATCAAATCTCCTATCCAGGTTTACCACGAACAAGTTTAATCTTGAATCCAAGTCTACTGTTGGGGTCGAATTTGCTACCAAGAGTCTCACTCTCGATGCCAAGGTCATCAAAGCTCAAATCTGGGATACTGCTGGTCAAGAAAGGTAGTCTCTTTGCTTCCCTCCAAATATTAGTAATTGAGTTTAGATACATAATTGTACGTGTGTATATATATATCTGGGCTATGTGGGTTTTGCGAGGTTATACCTTGTAATTTGTGATTTTATTATCTGAGGTTTCAGGGGATCTGCTGGATCAATTGTAGATTTTTTTTTATCCGACTTAGTGATGAGTTTGAACTATAACAACAAACAAAGAAAGAAAGGTTTTTAACGAGTTTGATGTTTGATTTTTTGCTTTCGTTTTTTCCCGATCAAGCGTTACTGACTTAAATAAGAGAATTTATTTATTGTTGTTTGGTTGCACCATAATTATTTTAATGTCTGAAATTTATTCATTGCGTGTACTAGTTTCTGATTAGAATTTTGGCATATCCTAATTACAAATATAGTTCACTACAGTCGAATAATCTTTGTTTTTACCTTCTGAAATATATATTACAGTAAATTGGAACTTGAATTTTGCGATCATTTTCTATGGCTATTAATTATATTGCTGGTTATATTATGGGGCCTCGGGATTTTTACTGTTTATATTCACGGAAAAGATCTGATTTACCACCCGCTGTTATAAATTTATTTGTTTGTGAGGCCGATCAATACCCTTCATTACTTGTCCAATTTTTGTCATTCTGGTGTTGTAATTAGAATCTGGATTTGGGTGTCAGCTTGTCAGGCTTTATAAAGTCTTTTTGTTTTTATTATTTTGACTTTTTGTGGGTTTTTATTTTTTTATGGTTTTATTTACCTATTAATACCTTAGTAGTTTAATAAATTCGTAATTCCTATAAGGAATGGTTTCAATATAAGGTTCAGCAGTGATCTGATTGGTGACACACATGGAAAAAGATGCAGCTTTTGGTTGATCGAAAAAATCAATCAAATGACAATAGAGCATAGCTATCACTCGTGAGATACTCTGACTTGTATTTCTGCAACTATCTGGTGTTCGTTGTCTCTCTTACTTGGCCTAACACAGTGATCATTCTTAAGATACTCATTTTGACTTATATTTTTGCATATAAATGTCATAAAAAATATAACTCCATTTGCTCCACATTTTTGTTATTCGTGCACACTGCACAATATGCTTGTATTAAATTAATTTTGTGATTACTGTTGTTTTTACACTATTATTGCTGTGATTTATAATGTAATGCTACAATTACTAATTGGTTTCAGTTTGAAGTTTTGAAAGTGGAACTTCAAAATTAATATCAATGTTTGCAAATGGAACGACTCTAACAGAAGGTCTCTTCATCTTGTATGTGTGTTTGTGTATATAGTTGGCAAAAGTGAGAAAAAAATAGGAAAGTGTGGACAAAAAATCAAATATTAGTTTAATGTTATTTTCGACAATAAACAACTCGATAAATAAAATTGTCTGTTAAGGAACAAAGAATTGTGTGTTTTATGCCGTAGACTTAAAGATTTTTTGGAGCACAAAACGATTAGTACAATCACATTAGTTACACAAGTACAATTTTTAGTAACACGAGACTGAAAATTATTTTCAACTACAACAATTCCACGGGATCGAAAATTGTTTACAGAAACTACAGCTAAACTAATTCCTACCTTACAAACCTCCATGCACTCTGCAGGTTTCTACTCCTACTCCTAGATAGTAACTCTGAAGAGAGTTGTTTTGTTGATTTGCTGATGATGAGTTTGTGTTCTTTCTTTTGATCTTGATGTGGTCATTTATAACTTTTCATCTCCTGATAAGTTGTGTAACTTCTATACCTATTATCTTCTCAACTTCTTGAAACCGCTGGTTAGTGGGAGTTAGGAGATTAACCGCTTCAAGCACTCAGTTGTTTCAATTTTATCTTACATCTATTGTTACCATATTGGTTTTGCAGTAAGATCCATAATACACTTAATACATATTTATGGACTCTCATAATTTAAAAGTCTTTTTTCTTTTATTAAAGGGAAAAGACCTAATTCTCAAATTATGAGCAATATCCCTTTTTTGACACCCCATGCAAAGCTTTTAAACATAAATTTAAATTCCTCCTTTTTGTTGTTGAGATTGGATACGATTAATATTGCTTCTTGAGCATTTCTGAAACCATCGGTGACAGGGCTTTTGCGCTTTGATTGACCTTTTCAGTTTTTGACAGATATCGTGCCATTAGTAGTGCTTACTACCGCGGAGCGCTCGGTGCTTTACTTGTGTATGACGTCACTCGACATGTTACCTTTGAGAATATTGAGAGATGGTTGAAAGAGTTAAGAGATTGCGCGGATCCCAACATTGTAGTGATGCTCATTGGCAACAAATCAGATCTTCGGCACCGACTAGCTGTTTCAACTGAGGATGCAAAAGCTTTAGCTGAGAGGGAGTCTCTTTACTTCATGGAGACTTCTGCACTCGAAGCAACCAATGTCGAAAATGCTTTTAAGGAAGTTCTCACTCAGATATATCATATTGTCAGCAAGAAGTCGGTTGAAGCTGGGGACGAAGGAGTTGCTGCTTCTTCCCTCCCATCCAAAGGCGAGACGATTAACGTCAAAGACGAGTCCCTCCCATCCAAAGGCGAGACGATTAACTTCAAAAACAATTCGTCTGTTTTCAAGAGATTCAGCTGCTGTTCAAGCTAGGCTTTGATTTTTGAAATTAGCTGCATCAGAGTTGTTCCTGCGTAAGTTACCTTTTTCATTCACGGCTTAGTATCCGTGAGAATATAGAAAGGAATATTTTAACAGAATGGTATAGCTGTGTGGATTTGATCTAACTAAAGAAACATGTTATGAAAATTTGCTAAAAAAGCTTGTTATTATATGCTCCTTCTAACAAAAATTTACTATCATGTATTTTTCTAACAAGGAGTTTGTCTTTCGGCTGAAAAATTATTGAACATTCAAGGTCGGCAAAAAGGGAATCATAATCATTTCTCCCCGTGAACATCAGTGTGGTGTCTGGCTCCAGGCATGCCGGGGTAGCAGTTACGGGGTATACACAATGTCTTCATAATAAAAGTCTATATATTTTGTTGTAATATATTTTCTCCGTGATATAATTTAACTTTTGAACTTAAACGACGATATATTAAATTTCAAATTGAGGTTAATTTATTTAATTTTAATCGATACAATTATTATAATTGTATAGTATATAACAAAAATTAGTAATTACAAAATTTATTTCATTTTAAACTTTTACGAGTTATACTAATTTTGAAATTTAATATGTCGTCGTTTGACCTCAAAAGTCAAAATCGTATATTTTACTTTGGAACATATATATATATATGTCAAATTTAGTTTTAAAATGTTGACAAGATAATGTCAATAATTTGATAATATGTTGTTTTATTGCAATATATGTCATTTTATCACCTCAATAAAATGGAACTATTTTTCTGGTTTTTCTTTTGTCAAATGGGGTTTATTGTGATATTTTTGATCAACATATTTATGAATATTGTAAGTTTTGCTCTATTGTACTTCTGTGAAACAAAAATATATAAAATACGTCCACATATCACGTTTTTTCTATACTTTATTTTGTTTATCTATCTAATTATATTATGGTCTAATTAAATAAATTACTTAATATATTGATTTTTTTATCTTCCTTTAATTTCTCTCTCTAATTTATTTATTTTTATATATTTTGTCCCTAAAAATTTTTATACACCCATCTTTATTGATCTTCTCTCTCTCTCTAATTTTTAGAGAGAGTAGTCTCTGTAATTTTTTTTTACTCCCTCTAAAAGAAAATGAACATGCAAAAGGACATTCTTTCATAATTGGTTCGGGTCTCTTTTTTTTTTTAAATACGGGCTAAATTTTAAGCAACTTAAAGTAGTTAATCCAAATAATTCTAATTAATTAATTTGAGTTGACCATGAAATTTGATATATATCAAATTGTTCCACAGATATACCCTTTTTAGTCTTTATCTCATCTGAAATAAGATCGAAAATAAAGTGGTTTAGGGGAAATTGTGGGAACGCAATGACTAAGCCATCTGGTGGGTCGCCTTACCTCACTAGTGGGGTTTAGTTATTCCTAAACTTTACTCGTCAAAATGGACAGAAGCCGTGGTCCAGCGACGCACCGACAAAAAGGTGCGGGTTTAAGTCTTATTTATTCTTTCTATAATAATAATAATAATAATAAATAATAATGTATTATGGGCTCATTTAATTTTGTTATTGGCATTTCAAAATTAATTTATTTGATATTTTTCGTAATTAAAATTTGATATAAATTTATCGCAATATATAACATAACTTAAAAATAAATGAGTTTTTTCTTTTTCTTTGTTTTCAAACACATCAAAAATTGATACTTCTGAAATATTTAATTTACTAACAAAAAAACAAAAGAAAATGTAATTTACCGAAAAAATATTTAATCAATAAAAATAAACATGTGAGTCGACAGATGTGTTTAATTTGATCTCTGAGAAAATCAATTTTTTTTTAATCTTTGAGAATATTAGGAGCGAAAAGATAAATTGGGAGATGAGAATCTCAATATCCCAATGTTCTGCTTCTGAGCAGCTGCTACTACTGCTGCTCTCTACTAATGTATATATTTTCTTATTGACAATTTTAGTCTCAAGTATGGAGATTGAAAGTAATGTTTTTTAAGACCTAGGTTGAAAAGGGAAGATTGAGAAAAATAAAATAAAATAAATACTATTATCAATTCTCATTTCAGGAATTAGGAGTTTAGGGAAACTACTTTATATTTTTGCAGGGGGAAGAAAAAGAAAAAGTTAGTATTGAAAAGAGAAAATAAAGGAGGAAGGCGGTGGGGTGGGCCGGTGGGGTCAATTTGGGATTAAGTATTACCTCACTTTCCATTACAAATTTTTTAAAAATAGAAAAATAACTTTATTTATTTATTATCAAAACAAAACTCACAAGCAAACAGACCCTATGATTAATGTTTTATCATCTTTCTCTAATTAAACTGACAAAGCATTAAATGTAAAAGATTTTGTCGAGATAAAATTACAACTACAAATCCCATGTAACCTAATGCTTTGACAAGTACTACCCACTTATTCTTTTCGTATTTCTCCGAACCCACTTTTGTAAAAATATCAATTTTCTTTATTTATTTGTTATGTTTTGAGGATGTATATAGTCAAGTGCCCAAAAGCCTGAACTGTAGTCTCAAACCACCATTTAATAATGCCAAACACAATTAACGGCTGAAATTATCCAAAAAAAAATATGTGAAAAATACATCCGCCCTCTAGAGAAAACATGACTGCAACTATTCAAAACATTAAACTTGGCTGGGTCCTCTAGAGAAAACATGACTGCAACTATTCAAAACATTAAACTTATCCAATCTGATCCCACAGCACTCGATTAACCACCAATATTCTGGGATTTGTTAAGGATCACGCCCTCATATTTGACTTGGAACCACTTCATTGCATCCTCCTTTGTGACCCTGTGCTGGATTCCAACACGAGATTTGCATCTACGACGACGTCCCACACGGTAACCAGGACGTTCTAGTACAACATAGAAATCCATGCCATAAATGCCAGTTGAAGGGTCATACCTGAGATAACATGTTTAATAAAATAAAAAATCATAAGAAATAAAAAACAAAGGGGTGAAAATAAAAAAAAAATCTACTTCAATGTATAGTAAACACTGGCACAAATGTATCCTATATTGCTTCATGAGCTCTTAATCACTTTTTAGAGTATTATATCTAATTGAAAATATCGCTCTATTTTTTCCATGTCAATTTTTATGAGTAAATATATAAATCACCACTTGTTAATTTGAATTATTCTACTTTTTTTATAGATTAAAGGTGAATTTGAATTTTCTCTTTCTCTTGTTAACTCTATGAAAATTACTGAAATAATATCTAATAAATCAATTTAAAATATTTACTTATGCTTTATATATTTAAATATATATTACTATATTTTTTATTTTATTTCCGTATCTTACAATACGATTCACGATACGATCCATGAATCATAATACAGATTTTCGATACACGATACGGTTCTCGATTTGACAACTATGTTTTACGCTTTACATGTAATCAGCAATTTTTTGCCCATAAATTCTACACAAAAGTAGACAGCTGAAAACAGGAACCTACTTTGTTATGTAAATAATGCTCCCTCCATACCACAAATTATATGATCATCATCGACTTTTAAAAGTAATTTGAGACATTTCAAACTCAAAACTGAGATGATTCACTACAAGTTTTAAAACAATAAACTTTATTACCAATAGTAACTTTAAATATTTATAATTGTCTTTACTGAAATTAATGTCAATTTTGAGTTTTTAAAATGTCCTAAATTGACTTCAAAAGATCAATACTTCGGAACAGAATTAGTATAATATGCCGAGCAATTGATCAGAACATTTATGCAGTATAACACCAATCCCTCAAAGAACCAATCGCAGCAGTCATTACATGCGATTATACTACCTAATATAGCTATACTGAATTTACAGTCACACTTTTTCACCTTTTATCACTTTAATTAATTCAACTATGAACAAGTATGAAGGCAGCAGTATATAGTCAATGAAGGACAACAGATGAATACAAAAGAACAGCGTACTTGATTCCGAGATCAATGTGCTCCTGGATACCGAAACCAAAGCAGCCAGTATCACTGAAGTTCCTCCTCAGCAATTCGTATTCCTTCACCTTCAACCCGCTCTCCAGAAGGTGCATTGCCTTGTCTCCCCTCACTGTGACGTAGCAGGCAATCTTCTCATTACGCCTGATCCCAAAAGACCTCACAGTATACCTTGCTGTCAAGCAGAACAAATGAAGATTTGAAAATTTAAATAATGCGGGTTAATAGACTTTCATTTGTTGAAATAAATCTAACTATGTTCCTTTGAACTGATTGAACCATTTCTACTTATAATATTTCATATAATAAAAGCACCAGCTCAATAAGTGAATAGCTGTTTTACGGATGTATAGATAAAATTTTCAACCATAAAATTATCAATTTTAATATTCAAGCAATTACCAACCATCAGCTTATTTAGATTACTTTGCCATGCTCTTGGAAATTGAATGGCCAACAAGTTAACTTACAAATGTATCTAACTAATGGACAAAACCCTCAATTACGATATCGAAAACAGAAGAATTCCCACATACTTTGAAATTTTAAAAGTGGGTTTTAAATTAAATCAAGTCATTTAAGACTGACATTTCATTTCTCAGCAGCTTATCATGAATATCACTCAATAACACTAGCAACAGTTTGTCTGCTAAGAAATCTAGGAAAAAAACGCTCTAATGACTAATCAAATTCAAACCCATATATGAATTCAGTTAATACATTATAACCCCAAAGTTTATGACATTATCCATTTTATTCTGATCAATCGAAAAGCTTACCTTTGGAGAAAACAGGGGCCTGACCACTGAGTTGTTCCAGGACCTGACGAGAACACAAATGGAATTAAGACCAAAAGATAATGATAAAATTGCAAGAATTAATGTGGGTAAATTTGCATAAGATAAGAACGGGGCGTACCTTAGAGGCTCTAGTGAGTCGATCTCCACTCTCCCCCACAGAAATGTTGAGTACGAGTTTCTGGACCTTGATCTCTCTCATCGGGTTCAATAGTTTCTTCTCTGAAGCCTGAATCCATCATTCCAAAATAATTACAAAGAATATTATAGATATATATATATATATAATCATTCAGCATGCTAAATATACAGCGAGTGATTCTATGTGATAGATAGGATTAAGAGAGATACCATGGCGATTTCTCGGGTGGTAAAGTTGGCAGCTGCAAGGGGTGGGAAAAGGAGAAGAGAGAAACCCTATTATGAAAGAGGGAGTGGAAGTAGAAATAGGGTTTCGGTGATGTGCTTAGCGAATCAGGCATATGGGCCGCTTATAGCGGAGATTTTTCAGCCCAATATATTCTTCCTATAGATAGTGGAAAGCGTGGAAGAGTCCACTAAATTTCTAGCCCATTAAAATTCATGGTATTATGATTTCTTTTTCTCCTTTTTATAATAATAGCCACAAGTAATAAAATATAGGGAATTGATTTAATCTCCTCCTAATGATTCAATCACACCGTGATGTTATTTGAAGTAGATAAAATAGAACTCTTAGATTATGTTTATTTAAAAAAATATATTTGAAATTTGAGTATTTGTATTAATTTAAAACTATTTCGAACTATTTTATCCCATGATAAATAATTATTAGTCCTTCATGTTGGATTATTAATCTCATAAAGTCATTTAATAACTTAAAATGAATGAAACTATTAATCCCAAATTCATCATGAGATTATATAATTCCTCATAAATAACCTTAAGAATAATTAAAAATAGTACATAGGATTATTTAAAGGATTATTAATCCCCTATTATAGGATAAAATAATTTGAAGTTGTGTTAAATTAATCCAAATAGTCCGATCCTAAACATAATTTTTATAAACAAACATAGTCTTAGTTCTTATGGAAAAAAAAATTCTATTTTTTTAATTATAAACTACTTGTTTTAGTTACATATATTTATCCAAGGAAAGAACTTGAGTGAAATAAGATGACCATAGACTAAAGAAACGGTTAGAAATTGTCTAATTTGGGTGCATAAGATAAAAATTATTTACAAAATACTAAAAAGTTACATTACAGTCTTAAATTATTCACAGATAAATTTGATTGAATTGTCGATGATCTTGATTTATTATTTACAGCTACACAAATGAAATTGTAAATTTTTATCCAATTCAGAAATTTATGTCAGAATGAGTCTATTACAGACTTTAATCTCAGTTATAGTTCAAAAATCAAATTGAACACCCATTTATTAACGAGAAGTGATTATAAGAAAAAAGGAATCGGTGCTAGAGCATCATTTAAGCACATGTAAGTAACAAGGTTGCATTGCACTACTAGCGCCGTGGAAAAATCAACCCGCAATCCAAGCCAGACTAAGCCCCAATCCAAGTGGGCTATAAAAATTAGAAGGGTTTATAGATTGGACGTGAAGCCCAACAACCACCTAGCAGCATGAGGAGATAGAAAGAGGTATGTGTGATTTCTCTAACATGGTGGAAAGTTTTTATTTATAAAAAAAATAAAAATAAAAATTTCCTATGTGTGATTAGTTTTATTTTTTAAAAATTAATTTGAGGTATTTTAAAAATAAAATTTAATTTAATAATAATACCATCTCCATTACACAAAAAAAATATAAAAATAAATAAATAGTTATTCTTTTTAAAAATTAATTTTAGATATTTTTAAAATATTTTTTTATTTAATAATAATAATAATAATACCCTCTCCGTCACAACGAAAAAAAATATTAGTTTTGCTTTTTAAAAATTAAATTGAGGTATTTTAAAAATAAATTTTAATTTAATAATGATAACAACAACAACAACAACAACAACAACAATAATAATAATATCTCCTTTACACACAAAAAAAAGAACAAAAGATTAGTTTTTCTTTTTAAAAATTAATTTGAAATATTTTTAAAATAAATTTTGATTTAATAATAATAAGCAAAAGACATTTGCTGCTTTTCAAGCCTCTCTTTTTTTCCCACTTAAATTCCATTCAATAATCAACATTTACACCTAACCCTCCGTTCTTATTTCATATGTCTTTCACATTTATCATAATTTTTATTTATTATATTTTTTCACTTTTTTTGGGACTTTGATTTTTTTTTTTATCAATTTTTTTTTCAATCAAAATTTATTTTTTAAATACCTCAAATTAATTTTTAAAAAGCAAAACTAATATTTTTTTGTGTGTAACCGAGATGGTATTATTATTATTATTATTATTAAATTAAAATTTATTTTTAAAATACCTCAAATTAATTTTTAAAACACAAAACTAATCATCTTTTTTTGTGTAACTGAAAGGGTATTATTATTATTATTATTATTATTATTATTATCTCTTTCAATGATGCAACTGTAAATTGACTTCCAGTTCAATGATGCCATGTCATTTTTCTGTTAAATGATTAACGGTTTTTAACAGAAACTTCACTTTTTGTAAAAAAAATTTGAATACAATGACTCGATTGTAAATTTTTTTAGTATAATGATACATATAAAAATTGGGGTCGAGTACAGTGAGAAAAAATTAATTTAACCCAATTATAATGTTAATTACATTATGCATACGGTTACATAGTTTCCTTCTCTCATTCTCTTTCTTTTTACTTCGGAGATTTGGAATACTTCTAATACCCAAACAATATGCACAGTTTGGCAGGGATTCTACAGGCAATGTTGGATACTTGGCGAATGCTATTCATGAGGTCACAAAATCTACCTAGATTCTTGTTGGAGAAACATTAACTACAGAGAATAATGTAACAGGCGGCCATTGAAATTTACTGAGATTATATGGTGAGATTTTTACATGTTTGTGTCTCTTCAACTGTGAATTATCAATGCTAATAAGCTCATCATATTTTCTTTCTTTCCTAATTTCAAAGAAAATAGAAATAAGATATTGTTGTGGCCTTATGGGAATGATCCATAATCGCAATTGAATGTGGATCATTAGCCTTAAAATCAATATGGCACCGTCCAAGCGGAGATAATATAGTGGGCCCAACTGTTTGCCAAACTATTAAAACTTTAATTTAGGTCATGATCTCCGCGTTAATGGTGTTTTATGGGTTGTAAGGCTAATTGTCCATAACTGTTCAACGTACATGAATATATATATATATATATATATATATATATATATATATATATGAGATTGACCTAAAATACGTTATTATATCGTTGGATTAATTATGTGATGTTTTTGACTTGGTGGAAAGAATATAATAAAGGTGCCAGTGGTCATAAGGAATGCTGACCGCGTTGAAGATGCCGAATTTGATTTGTTTTGGTAGGGAGTGAGAAGGATCATAAAACTCTAAAATTAAAATGCGTATTTTTTTAGTTGGAAAGTAGAGAGGCAGCCAAGATTGACAAAATAGCAAAGTCCAAGGTTTTTTTTGGTAGGATGGAAAAGGCAACAGGGGCATATGACTGAATGATGAATGCTGGAAGTTGTTATATGCATGGGTAAAAGATAGACTTGGGACCAGAAGCCACAGGCTTTATATTGTAAAGGAGAGAGAGTTTGTCGTTAGAAGTGACCCCATCCTTTGAAAATTAGCATATCTACTTTTTGAAGTGCACTTCCAGGTTTAGTTCCATTAGTATGACCTTTTTTTCTCGAGGAAATTTCAAAAATGTAACAAATGTTAATTTTTTAATAATACCATTTATACCACATTCTAATGATTAACCCTTAAAAATAGTTTGCTGCATTCTAAGTAGATGCCAGGAGGCACACAGACCTATATAAGTAAAATATATATCTACCACCCATGCACCTTCCTAAGCAAACATCCGAAAAAGCAACAACCTTTGGAAGTAATTTGAATTAATCTTCTGTGGAAATCACAATACTTCATTACCCTACTCCAAGTGGAATCGAGACGGCCAAGTTTCATTTAGTATAGGATCATTACAGTCCAAGGAGATCAATTTCACGTAGAGAACCAGATAATCTAATATATTCTAAGGTCTCAATAACAAAACTTAAACTTGGCATCTTGCAAAGCAATATATTTCTACCACCTCTGTACCACCAGCCCTACACTACACTATCAACCTTCATCTTTATGCCCTTCAAAAAAAATATAAAAATAAAACACAAGCAGGCTGGCTGTTCCACCACCCTATGCTATATCAGAATACAAGCACCCTACAGCACTTGTAACCATCCCAACCCACAATAAACTGGAATGCACATCTACTGCACATAACACCACAATCCCAGTTGATATGAGAAAGTAATGGGTATAAACAAAACTAAAAATTATCATAAAATTGAGATGAAGCGGACATGGTAGAAACAGCAATTTTCATCCATAATGATAAATTTGAGTGCAGCATTTGGAATAACACCATACAAGTAAACAAGGGAAACTACAAGCCCCTAGTGTTCGTCCTGTTTTCTTGCAGAGCATCTGCCTAGCCTCGACTTGCCACACTTTGTACGCCTATCTTTCTGAAATCTTTTGCGATCAAAAACAATTTACAGAAGTAGGGGAAATTCTTTCAGCTAAGACAGACTAAATAGACCCACCAAATTCGAGGTTAAGCCAAAACAGCCAGTACATGCATACATCTCTCTTGAGAAAGAAAATCACAGGTTAGGGCAAAAAGACTGATGATATAAACAACAAAGAGACCCTTATGTTCTCCATCCATCAACTAGCGCAACAGTTGATCAACTTGATTACGTCCCAGCTGGATGCGGGAAGTTTAGACCACTCTGCCTCCGGATGTGTTCTGGAATAACCCTGTTGATCAGCTCAGGCGAAGCTCCAGCTAACTGCAACCACATGGAATTTGAGTAAATGAAAGTTAGGGAGTTAGAAAATTAGTAACTCTATAAATACGTAATCAACTTATGCATCATGATCCAAAAACAAATTAGTATCAATCCATACACCACCTATAACTGTAGGTAATCTATTTATGATTGCTAGGCATTACCAATGTCTAGGGGAAGAATGGATGACATCACAAGTATTTTGATAGGACAAGTTTACATACACAACAACTAAACACTACATCAAATACTACATCTATCTACACCATTAAAAAGTGGGGTATGACACGGATTTCAATGTCATGTCCCACTTTTTAATGGTGTAGATGGATATAGTGTTTTGTTGTTGTGTGTTTATACTTATTCATTTTGATAACCTATCATCCTAATACAAACATTAAACATTAGAATAATATGTGAATATGTACTTCTCTTGGAACAAAATTCATATACCAACAAGGAAAACGAGTATCTTTTAATAAATAGAAGAATAATGTCGTACAAGTAATGGTTGTCCATTACAACACAATCTTTTCAATATTTTGCTAACCTTTTTGTTTTTAGATACGGATGAAAAACCACAATTATGAAGACTAAAAAACATATATGCATTATGAGAAACCCTTTCTGAAACAATTAAAGATGCTGATTTCACCACACTATTCTTTCTTTCTAAAATATTTTGTAGTTTACTTATTACAGGTAAATCAATAGCATATTTCACTGGTGCAGTGATCAATAACTTAAAAACAAAAAGCAGATTTTAATTTAACTTAAAGATGAAAAAGATAATCCATATCACGAAGAATCAAAAAGGAAAACAAATAGCTAAGTAACCTGGCTTTCCTCCCTTCCTTTTTTTTACTCTTTTTGTCAGACAGGATTTTGCCTATGTTAAATGTGTTAAGTTTAACTCTCATTTTCCAGGAATTATAACTGCAAGCTATTTGTTCAAAGGCCCATATTATTGAAGAATATTCATGATAGATTTGTTTTTGTATATTCAGATCAGAAATAAGTATTTGAGTCGAGCTAACGGTAGATTAATTAGGCTGAAATCCACAACGATGAAAATGATATTAGGAGATCACATTTTTCCCAAGTGCCATATTAACAAAAGGTAATAGTTTTGAGGCATACTTCCTGCTTGAAGTTGAAGAGAGGGGGTAAAGGGCGACCATTGGGAAGGCGGGCATTGGGATCCCTTAGCTCATCAAAGAAAGAATGGGCACATGCTTCTAGCTGCAGCAAGGAAAAAGGAAAAGTCAATTTGAAAAGATCGTGGTAACCAAAACTTTTTGAGGAAATGTATGCAAGTTAGATATTATCTAAAACAGCATCAAATGACTGCACAAATGTAGGATCCACAAGAAAACTATAAGCAGAATATATCTATCAAATCAACTAAGTGAGACATGGTTTAAAACTTTATAATGACCAAGTTCAAAGATAGAAATGAACAAATTGAGAGAAGAAATTGAACTCACAGCAGTACAGCGAAGACTTGGTGAGTACTGTAGGAGGCGTGAAGCAAGATCAATTGCTTCAGGAGGCATCCTTTTGTGGAAAACCTGAACCAGAGGATTATGTCATCCACCTTTCAACATAATCCAGTTTACGTTGAAACACGGAGAAACTGAAATATCAGAACCGTAAGAGGGAATACATACCTTGTGCCAAGGATGAGCTTTTATCTGAGGGAATCTAAAATCAGTGTAACTTGGATTCATACATCGTATTTCTTCTCGTGTTGGAGTACCAAGAACCTGTGCAAAGATTCTAAAGTTGAGTACAAGCGATCATGTGCCTGTGATTACAAAACCTAAATGTAAACAGGGATAACAACACAACACCTTGATAATCTCTACAAGTTGGTCCACTGCATTTTCGCCAGGAAACAATGGCTGTGATAAATTTGAAACAATGTAAAGTTCACCATAGAACTAAAATTAAATCCATATACGGAAACTAGCAATAACCAACAGAATCAATAATGCGATGAAAGTTGCGAACCTGACCCAAAAGAAGCTCAGCAAGGACACAACCAGCAGACCAAATATCAATTGAGGTAGTATATTCCGTTGCACCAAATATTAGTTCTGGGGCTCGGTAATAACGAGAGCATATGTATGATATATTAGCCTCACCCTTGACCTGATTAGATTTAATTTATTGGTGAAATATTGAAGATTTCACAGGGAAAAATTACTTGCTTGCGTAATAAGTTAAGTTGCTGCGAATTTGGGTAATTCATTAAAAAAAATGTTAAAAGACATTACATAACCGTATAGAAAAACTTCAAAAGAGAAAAAGTGAACACAAAATAAAGAGAACCAAATAAAAACAAACAATTCGGGCATGATTACGTAAATCCCTCCCCCAACCCCTAAAAGAAGAAAAATAATCCAAAAAAAGTTTAAAAGAGATTAACTTTAGAGTAAGATATAAATTCAGCCTAAAATATCAACCACATGGAAGCAATGGCAAACACTTTTGAAATGGCCAATGTTTATGAGATTTAGTTAGATGAGCAACATATGTGTTCAATGCTGGAAATTAGGCTGCACAATAGTGTATGTGGTATCATAATTATAACCAAGTAATTCTAAATCACAACAGATTTTAGAGTTCTTGACAAGGTAATGTTGTAGGGGAGGTAATTATGTAATTCTAATGTTCCAATATATAAGAGCTATTTTAACTTTTTAAAGTCACATTGAGAATTTCAAATTCAAATCTATATGAGTTCAATAATTTAAGTTGATACAAATACATATACCGTAAATTATTTTTAAAATAATATTAATTTCCAGATTTATCATTTTCAGAAATTAAAGCAATCACATTAATTTTAATTTTAAAATATGTTAAATTGACTTCAAATAAGTCCAAATTGCACTTACATTTTGAAACAGAATAGTATTTAACAGGGGCAACTTGCAGAGAACAATAAAGTTAAGGAGGCTTATCTATTAAAGTATGATAAATAAAATCTTTAGTATAACTATTTTCATCAGAGTAGAGAGTGCCCCATGTAAGGAAACATTAACAAGTAAAACTCTCGGAGATGTAGATCATGAAATGTGAAGAAAATTCAGGTAGCATTAAATACAACATTAAAGTACATGACATCAAAAACTATGTCACTTTACGAATAATAACACCTTCCCCTCTCCCCTCTCCCCAAAAAATAAAGAAATGATAGGTTAGAATTACTCACAAGTCACTATTCTCGATATATCAAGGAGTTTTATAAATATTAATCATATTTTAAATCTTTCTTTAATATTCTCAAACTCTTCTAACATTTACAGAAACCTGTTTGATCTCTAACCAGGTTTCTTTTCCAGAATGCCAAATTTAATAACTATCAAGACATCAGGGTGAGTTTTGGCCAAAACTATATAGCCACAGGTATGAAATATTCAATATTAATAGCCCATTTTGTAGAACTATAAGTATCAAATTTGAAAATGTAAAGATAACTAGTAACATCAAAGTTCAAAATAACACAACAATACAAGATTTCAATGAGATGCCAATGTATGACTTTACATAACTCGAGGAACTAAGATGTCAGCATAATTGACAAGGCAAGCATACCAAAACTTTTGCACTTCCAAAGTCACAAAGCTTAACTTGGTGGGTGAGAGGATCAACCTGCACATTAAACATAATGTAGGTTCAGATTACTGATCAACCCAAAGTTTAAGAAACAAAGACGTTTAACACGTACTAGAAGATTTTGAGGCTTCACATCCCTATGGGAAACACCTGGAACAGTATGGATATAAGCCAGCCCCCTAAATATCTGACAAGTATTTTAGCTTTAATCAGTGTGGCTTGGAGCTATAATCATATAGCATAGTTAAAAGCGAGAAATAGAATACTTCAAACCTGGTAGGTATAAAGTTTGACATAAATAAGTGGCATTCTTTGATTTACATTGCTGTAGTGCTTGAGAACCCGGTACATAGTCTCAGGGACATATTCCATTACCAGATTGAGGAAAATTTCATCTTTAGTTGTTGTGGAAAAAAAACAATGCTTCAGACAAACCACGTTGGGGTGATCCATTAAGCGCATTAATTGTAGTTCACGATTTTTGTACCGCCTGTCCTGCAAAACCTTCTTTATAGCAATGGTTTCTCCGCTTTCCAAGCACTTTGCCTGGATTAGTGATCACATTATCAACAAAAGAAGTCAATGGCGAGACCGCAAAATTGGTTACAAAAGTAAGGTTAAACTACCTGAAAAACGATTCCGAATGATCCAGTACCCACGACACGCTCTGCCATGTAACTTATAGTCTGTAAAAGATTATAAGATGCAATTAAGCTTTCTAAATTGGAAGAATTGAAAGCGGAAATATTTACTCTGAATTACTCATAATTTAGTTAACAATGATATTCTTTACTTCTGCAATATAGTTGTACTAAAAAGCTATAAATAGTGACCAATGAGCTCTAACTCTAGTAGTACCTCTCATCCTCTAACAGGAGGTGTAGGGATCAAATCTTATTAAGACTTGGCGAAGAATATATAGTCTTGTAGAAGATATCTCCAATAACCTATGGGCATGCTTCTTGTAGGGTTAAGAGATTAGGTTCTTTGTCCCCCCTCACCCACCTTGATAATAAATATTTTTCTTTTTAAGGGAAAAACTATAAATAGTGGCACATTTTAGATATAAGAAGAAAAAACCATCCCATAATAAGTGAGATAGATTCGTAGAACTTTAAACCTATAATGAGGATCGTGAGTATATAATTCCACATTGCATAAATCAATAAATACAGCATACAGGCCAGTAGAGCTGAATAAATAAAATTAAAACCAGTTCTAACCCTTTTCGGTTCGCCATTTTTGCCACCTATTGTTGTAGAAATGATGTGACCAGTAACTTGATCATTCCCCTCAATAACAGCAGCTGACATCTCCTATAATACAAAAGCCAGATCATAGGATCGATATAATCACAAACATCATCCACATGAAACATAATAACAAAATACTATACTTTAGCTAGCTTCAAAAATCCAACGTAACTACACAACTGAATACAACACATGAAGAATGACCGATAACCCTTACGATGTCACGGTAACAGGAATGCAGAGTGTTAAGAATCTTAAAAGATGCGCATTAGAAAATATAATAATGACATAACCATAACTGTCAAGCAAGTATCACATGCCAGAAAGCTTGAACTTGAAGTAAGAAACTACTAGAGAGAATCAAATGTCATTAACTGTAAGAAGCAAACCAAACAGATTGAAGCACAATCAACCTAAAGAGAAAGAAAAGGGGCCAAAAAGGTATGAACAACGACCTAGAACATACGAACTCCCAAAACATTAGATAGTTAAAAATAACATACATTAGGGCACAAGGACGACATACCAAACATAAGCTACAAGAACAGACATCCAAACTAAAATTTCCGGAAAAACTATTTCAAAGTGATTTTTAATACTTTCCTTCTAGTTTAATTTACTTTTCCTCTCAGTATTTCTGGGTTCCAAAAAAGAGCAAAGTGGTAAAGCACCTCACCAAATCA
Source organism: Hedera helix (assembly GCA_947179155.2). Taxonomy (NCBI): domain Eukaryota; kingdom Viridiplantae; phylum Streptophyta; class Magnoliopsida; order Apiales; family Araliaceae; genus Hedera; species Hedera helix. The sequence continues at coordinate 40,174,016 of OX359283.1, read as the reverse complement.
TAACAAAAAAAAATCACAATTGATAAGAGAGATCAAGCAAATTAAAGGTCTCCGAGCTAGATCAACGAATAATACAAAAAATGTCGGCTCAAATTTCTTTTAAAAAGCTTGGTATCATCACAAGAATAAACGACAAAGTGGGAGGTCGCCGGAAAGTCGAGGATGAAAGAGAGTTTCGAGGAGAGTACCTTATCGGAGTCCATCTCCGTCCGGTTAGGAGCGGCGAGCATTAACGGGTCATGATTGTCTGGCGGATGCTGAGGTCCCAACGGCAACGAGGCCATGTGTTTCCCTTTCTCTCTCTACAATATACTTGACCGTGTTTCTCTCTCCCTCTCTCTAGATTTTGTTATAGTAGTATTATATACAGTAAGCAAGTATTTTCTCTCTCTTATTAGGGATGGGAATATACGGGCGAGTGCTGTATCAACTTACTGTTGGCGATGAACTAGATAGACGGACAAGAGGTGTGGGGGCAAGTTAGACCCACGCGACAAGAAAGAGTGTACGGCCACGCGACAAAAAAGAGTGGCCGTGGAAGGAGTGCTTTTTGTGTCTTCTCTAATCCTTGGATAGCAATAATAATAACCTATAAAATACTCTTGCATAAATAAATAAATAAAAAGTTGATAAGAATCTTAAGATTTTTTCTTCAGGTAAGTAGAGAATAATTTCACATTTATTGCAAATACTGTTTCGTCTTAAGATAAAATAAAATAATAAAATTATTTATATATAAATTTTAATTTAATTATATAATTTTTTGTATATGATTAATTATGTTACATTAATACTACGAATGTTATAGACAAATTATTATAAATAAATAAATTATTTAAAATAAATAAATATTTAATTTAAGATTACTTAAAATAATGATAATGTCTTTTATTTTAAAACAGATAAAATATTTATTGTTTGTTAAAAAATAAAATTTTTTTTTTGAACAGATAGTGAGAAAATTATTACACGAGTCTAAAAATGATTTATAGATTGTACAGTCAATAAATATCTAAAAATGAAAATAATATTTATAATTCAACTAGTTATCTCTCCTACATACAAACATTTTACAATTATTTTTTCTTTGTATTGGTGGAATTACCTGATTACATAGGCCCACGTGGGTCCATCCTCGACCCATCCTTAGCTCAACTTTTATCACTCTTTCGTCTTTACTAATGCACCTTTAAAGACATGAAACGGAAAAGAAGGAAAATGATTATATACGGCTTTCCGTTTACCATATAAACATAGAAAATGATTATCTACGGCTTCCGTTTACTATATAGACATGTTAACGTATGATTTTCTACGCAGTAAAAATCACCCATGATCAATTTATATAGAGAATAATCGTAAATAATCTTAAAAAATTACAACGGCATAATAGGTCATTCAAAATATTTTGATGTGAGAATAAATATATGTTAAAAAGCAAAAATAATAAATAACATAAATTATTGAAAAGTTAATTAATATTTGATGAAAGATTAATGTACGAGAGATTGTGTACCATAAGTCTATATTTATGACTGTATTTATATCTCCTTGTTATTCGTGGCCAATTAAGATTGAGAATTCTTGATTATAATCTAGTTGTGAATATGATGTTAACTCTTCAATCATTATCACCCATAAAATCTAGAATCATAATCTAATTTAGAATCATAATTAACCTTTGTAATTTTTTCAAATCACACAAAAGGAAATGACACATTAATGGACCCGTCCTAACATTAATCTCATTATAGTGTGTAAAAAATAAATCAACACCTGCACCAAACTATGAACAAATATAGGCCATCATCAGATCTAGGTCCCAATAAATTACACTCAACATTGTCCCCCTACTCTTCTATTATAAAGATTTTTAATAGGAGTGTAACACAAAAAATATAACATTAACTGAATAAATCAAAAAGACTCGGCATCCTTTAACTGTCATGTTTGCAAAGTGTAATTGTCGAAATTGTTGAAATCGCCGAACTCTTCTTTAATACTGTCGAGGTCACCGAACCCTCCCAAACTATTCCAAAAACCCAATCTAACACATCCATCAACACTATCAAACTTGTTAAACTTCAAGATACTAATAAGAGAGATGTTTTCGAAATGTCTGATGCCGAAAAACATAAATTCCAAAAAATCAAACGCTGAAATCTTGTAAAAACGGATTCCTTAACACAATCTGACCATGTTCTATTAACTCAACCGATCTCATCCGAACCCCAAAACAAAATAAGTCTTCCTCCCAAACTATAAGACAAACCCTAAGCTGAACCAACTCCACTATCTCTAAATAATCTGTTGATACTTTTGAACTCGCAGAACTCCAAAACATAAGAACCTCTAACACTTTCTAATCCGCCAAACTCCAAAACATAAGAACCTCTAACACTTTCTAATCTGCCGAACTCCAAAACATAAGAACCTTCAACACTCCCGAACCCGCCGAAGAACCTCCAACACTTTCTAACCCGTCGAACCCCAAAACATATGCTTTCTAGCACTCCTTAGCTTCGAAGCATCTGCCTCCCGAAATATCAAATCCCCAACATCAAATCTCCTTTGGTCTAAATCTAGGATAATGACAATTGCTGTCCCCCGACCACTTTTAAACCCGATTGAGATCTGGAAACTTAGACTGCTTATTTCTTCATAATAGAACTCTCGACCCTTAGGGAAGCTTTTGATTGAGATTCCGAAGAACGTTCTCGCTTTATATCTTCATGATAGCTCTCCCGATCCCCTAGTGGGTTTTTGATCCATGTTTTAAAGAATTGTTCGTCCTTATGTCACCGAAATATTGCTCCTAACCCCTAAGGGAAGCTTTTGATTTAGGTTTCGAGGAACTGTCCGACCTTATATAGTCATCTGCCCTTATATCAACATAATATCGCCCTCGATCCTTAGGGAGGTGTTGATCTGACCTTCGCTCTCGATCCCTATGGAAACGTTGACCCGACCTTATATTACCATCAAACCTTATAACACTATAATATCACTCCTAATTTTCAGGGAGGTGTTAAACCGACTTTATATCACCATCCGACCTTATAGCACCATAACATCACTCCTGATCCTTAAAGAGGTGTTGATCCAACCTTATATCACATTTATGTCTTCATATTGATACTGGTTAGATAGATCAGGTCGCCACATATTACCCTGAGGATGGTATCAGCTCGGAGAATCGGGCTGCCTTATTTCTCTATAGTACTGATTCGGAGAACTGACTGCCTTATTTCTCCATAATACTGACCGGATCCGTCAGACTACTTAATAATCATAATACTTAATTGAGCAGAGGCTTCTTGGGATAGGCGCAATCATAAGCCTTCAATTCATCTTTAAGGATCTCTATAAGCTATGGTATTCAGCATTGATTTTGGATCCACTTGTGTAACCAACGATAGTCAACTAAACACGGCTTCAGACCTCTAAAAACCCCGTAAATAATAAGTTTATATTTATTTTTAATTAAATAAAATAAGCAACTAAGCTTTAAATATAAACTCATCTTTTGTGTTGCAGTGTATCAATGGTAATTTGAATCAATTATCAAACAGTTCTCTTTATAGCATTAATGTTAACGTCTGATTTTGTACGTTGTAAAAATCACCAAACCATGATCAACTTGAAAATGGAACAACCGTAAACAATCCTAAAAAACTATGACGATTTGGGTCGTCCAATGATGCTTCACACGTGAGAATACGTACATGTCCAAAAGCGAGAACAATGGAGAACATAAATTGCTAAAAAATAATTGATATTTGATGAAAGACTAATATATATAAGAGATTGTGTACCGTAAATCCATGTTTATGACTGTATTTATATATTTCTCATATGTCTTGCTCTTCGTAGTCGATTAGGATTTGGAATCCATTATTAAAATTCAATTGTGAATATGATGTTGACTGATCAATCTTTATCACTCTTAAGATTTGGAATCATAATCTAATTTAGAATCTTAAGTTGATATGAATTTTGATCTTCCTAATTTTATGAAATCGCCCAAAAAGAAATAACACATTAATGGACCTACCTTACCATCAAGCCTATTATTATGTATAAAAAATAGGTCAATACTTGTACCGGACCGTGAACATATATGGGTCCTTACCGGGTCTGAATCTCAATAAATTATATTTGATTGATATTGAGTGACTTTATTATATATCATATCTATTTAGTTATTATGTTTCCATATTATATAAATGTTATTTCTAAGATGTAACAATTTCATCGGCTTGTCACCCTGTAGACCTGCTTTAAATAAATATTTTCTTTAGCATCTAACATTTTTTTATTCATTGGCTCGACTTCATGTCTTTCCATTTTCATTGAGTTATATTCAAATAAACTCATTTGCATGTCGGGTCAAGAAAGTTAACTAAATATTAAAAAAACTAATTAAATAGAATCTAATTCACTGACTTTTATATTTGTTGTCCCAAAATTGTAAATAATAAATAGCCAGAAGAAGGAGAAGTTTAAACAAAATATAGAAAGATACTGAATACAGAAAAATACGGTCTGTTTGTTCTAAGATATGAAAATGTTTTTAAGTTTTATTTATTTTAAAGATAAGTCAAGGACTTTTTTTATTTTTAAATAAAAGGGTACCAAAATCGGAGTTGCTTTGATTTACGAGTATTACAACACTTACAAAGATTTTTTACAAAAACTAGTTTACAAAATAATTTGTTAAAGTTTAATTTGTAAATAATCCACCATATATAAGTGGATCCAATAATTATAACCAATCACAACCATACACATCATTTTATATATCTTTTTTTGTAAATATTTTTTCGTCACCATAGTATTATTGTTGATTTACAGACTGTTTTTCGAATATATTTTTAAGATTGTTTGATTAATTGCCTGATTTTAGTAAATCTTTTTTAAGATTGCCTGATTAATTGGCTGATTTTAGTAAATCTTTTTAAGATTGACTGATTGCCTGAATTAAGTTGGCATATCCCAAGCCCGAACATAGCCTAGACAATTCGCTTAAGCTCAGCTCACTAATTTCAATGGGCTTAGGGCGGATATCGTGCAAAGAAGCCCAGGAAGCAAAAAAGAGTCGTATCCAAAGCTACACTCTCTTATTTCTTGGTTTTTACTCACAAAAAAAAAAAAAAGAGTCTCATTTTGACTTTTTAAAATCAATTTATACAATATTATATTTAAGTTACTTAAATTTTAAAATAATCAATTTTATATTTAGTATTATTTTTAGATAATTTATAATATTTATGATTGTATTAATTAAAATCAAATAAACTAATATTAATTTTGAATTTTAAAATTTTGCATATAAAGTTTTAATAATAAAGGGGGGGGGGGGGGGGGGGGGGGGGGGAGGTATGGGGACAAGGCAATTCCTTAATCATTCATATTGTGGCAAATGACAAGGGCACATTTGTTAAAAATAATACTATAATTGTTCAATCCCCATATTTTTTGCCCTATTAATATGAACTATTTTTATAAATTTATATCAAAATGCTAAATAAGGTTATTTTTAATATTAAAAAGGTTCTTTTTATGGAGGAGAGAAAATATTAAAAAGTGGTCACAATTTAGACCTTTTCCCAACTGGAAATTAATAATTTGGAACGAGGTTGAAGGATGCAGAATATATATAAGCAAGAAGATCATGATTTATACTAGAAATGGCCCAATGTACGTACGTAGTTTTGATTAATTCAGCTTGAGAATTCGAAAAGGGAAGAGTAGGCATTTACATTCAAATTGACTACCAAATGTTGTTGCATGTAATTGGCTATTATTGTCCAGACTACGTACGCACTCAACTGGATATCTACTCCCATTTATTAAGTTAGGCAGGGATTAGGTAAATGATTTCGCTTTTTAAACAATTGGTAACAAAAACCAAGCAGTTCCAGGGCTAGTCAAATTACCTTCAGTAGAGGAATATTCAACTATATAAATAGTTGATTTCCGCGGTCCAAGTATTATTTTTCTTAATGATAGTTTTTCTTCTTCTTCTTCATTTTATATATATATATATATATATATATGTTAGTTTGGTCTCCACCAAGCAGTTTTTCTCACATATATGTCATTCTATCCATTTTAAAATATATAAGACATGTTGAATTTTTGAACTTAATTTAAATATTTTTGAATTGATATGGGATCATTCAATTTCAATTGACTCAACTATAAATAATGTAAAACATCTAAAAAAAATACTAATATTAATTGTTGAATAAATTTTTAAAATTTGAATCACTCGCAATAGTTATAAATTTAAAAATATCTAAAAGTAAAAAAATATGTTGATAGAACCGCCAAAGTATTTATTTTCAAAATCAACATGTTAACTTTTCGTCTTCTTTTTAAATTATACCGTACTATTAATCTGACAAAAATAATGCCCTACCAAAGATTGAATATAAAATCATCTCGCTAACTTAGTTGACGATATGTTAATTTTATTTTATTTTATATTTCATCCCGCCAATTATATTAACAGGTAAGTAAAATATTTTTTTAATATTTTTTTTATACTATCCCATTAACTAAGTTAACAGTTTGAAGGAGGGAAAAAAATTAACATTTGCGCATAACAAGTAATCCAAAGAAAAGAAAAAAAATTAATATATCTCGCTAACTAAGTTGGCAAGATAGAGAACAAAAATAAAATAAAATTTACATCCCACCAACTAAGTTGGCGGGATGGAGAAAGGGATTTTTTTTTTTTTTTACATCCCACCAACTTAGTTTGTAGGATGTAAAATTTTTATTTTTTTATTTTCTCCATGTAATTTTTTTTTCTCCATCCTGTCAACTAAGTTGGCAGGATATACTAATTTTTATTTTTATTTTCGCTTTGGATCATTTGCTATGTACAAATGTTAATTATTTTTTTCAATCTGCTAACTTAGTGACCATTAGTCGAACCCGCAGAAGTATAAACCAATCCCAATAATTACTTTTACTTTTTATTTTTTCGGTATATTATCACGGCACCACAATAATACTTAATTCCAATTAATGGTACGAAGATGTTTGAAGAAATTAAAAATTCGTTAAAAATCAGTTGTTTTAAAAATGTATATCTAATTGTGAGAGAAACAGAGAGTATTTTTATGGAATCATAGAATTCTAACTTTTTGATGGAGGAAATATAACTTCCATATTTATGATTATATATGGTCCATATTGAAAATAAGATCAAGAACTCCAGAATGACACGAGAGAGTTTATGATCAAGAGCAAGTTACTGTTGGGAAGACTGCTATTAGCTTTATACTCAGCTGGTAAAGTAACAGCAAGTGTCACAATCCATGGAACTTGTAGACATTTTATATATTGACATTTTATACATTGTCTTTTTGGTTGAAAATGAGAAAAGGAAATGCATGCTCACGAAGTTGCTGGGTTGATGAGAAAAGTTGCTGGTGAGTGGCTTTACATTTGACCTATACGTGAAGTATATTAATATTTTTTAGGACATATATATTTAAGTAATTTTATTTTTTTTGTTGATATTTTTCTAAAATCAACTTTAACACTAATATTAATTTGTTATTAGGAATAATTTGTCTTCGACTTCATGCATTCTAAACTACTAATCTAAGGAAATATTGAATATTGACTAAAAATTCTTTGTGGTTCTTTAAATATACCGCCATAGCACCAAACAGTGTAGTATGTTTCTACTCGATTAGGGTGGGATTAGGCATTGAATTAATGTATATGGTGCTTTCTAAAATTAAAATAATGCTAGTGTATCATATATATATATATATATATATATATGGGACTCTATCCATGGTAAACAGTTACTAGTGACAACCAAAATTCATGTGCCACTAGAGGGAGTTGCGACAGGGTCATAAAATGTAAAAATTGATCTACCGCAAGAAAAGGTAGCGACAGGGTCAATTTTATGCCTAAAATGGCTTGTCGCAAGAAGGACTACAGTGGCATGGCCTGTCGCAAGGAGAGTAGCGGCAAGGTCAATCTATTGCCAAAAAAGATACATGCATTGGTTATCGAAACAATGCTGTGACAACCGTTTGCCACAGATGAAGACCATCTCTCTCTCTTTCTATATATATATGTGTAGTCATTTTAACGTATGTATATCTTCTATTAATTTCACCCTTTCGTTTCATCTTTATTAATTTTATTTTTCGGTAGAGTTCATAAGCAAGATAATGGCAACTGAAAAGCGTATGTAGGAGTAAGAATATAAAATTGTATAGTCAATACAAAGAAGGTTATTTATTTAATAATGTATATAAACATGTCGATGTGATTTAGGGTTGGGTTGTTATATATTTTGCTGTTTGTTTGTATTCTATTCAACGCATATAGAGGCAAAATATATTCTTTCTCCATGTTTATTTTTTATTGATAAACCTAACACTAATAAACTATTAAAATCTGTTTCGGACTAAATATGTTCTTAAAGGTTCTTTATAGAATACATAACTTAAAAACAGTATAACACATGCATGAATTAATTTCAACGTTAAGATTTGAGCAAATCCAAGTGGGTCAGTCATTGATCTATATATATATATTAATCTCTCATTCTCAATTAAAGAATTATTAGTTTGCTAGGGGCAAAAAAGTGTCGTCTAGCTTTCATTAATTCTCAATACAATTTAATGTTTTATTGATTTTTTTTGTTTGAATTAGGAGTATCATTAATGCTTCTACCTAATCTATCCCACTTTAAAGGCCATTTTCCCTTAATTGACGGCACCAGAAAGAACCGTGATCACTAATTTTAATTTGCATTCAACTTTATGCAGGCTCCGGGACGGACGCAGGGGTCGGGTTGCAAATGCGGCCACCGCCACCCTGGCCTCTTCTTTGGTTTATGTTCAATTTTGTTCATATGAACCTTATTGAGTTTATATATTATCCAATATCCCAGAAATTTTTATTCAAAGAATGAGTTTGTTCACTTTATATAGGCTTGGTCCCTATTTCACTTAATGGTTATAATTTTTATGTTAATGTGTGTGACATACAATATTTATTTACATAATTATCATTGTATCATGTTAAATTTATGTTAATTTTATATATTTTTATTATATATATTAAATCAACGCTCCCGCTAGAAATAAATCTTGCATCCATCCTGTGCATGCTCAACGGTTCTAAGGAAAATTCTCTCCCTCTCTCAAAGCCATGCATTATTACTAGTATAAGCGATAAATCTCTTGCATGCATGTGTCAACAACTTTTTCTTTGATTCGTAACGAAAATCAATTAATCTGAGAACTTAATTATAGGCTACCCGGTTCTAAACTGAAAATCGATGACTTGAACTGTTATTAAATGTGCTCAAGTTTTTTTTTATTAAGAAAAATTAATTTCTACATTCGAGTCTTCTTTTATGAAAGTGAACTTTTTAGCTATATATATCGTTCTAATTTTTTCCTATTAATGACAATCGGTATATATTAATTGCATTTCAATTGCAGATGCAGTATATATTGTATCATTTTTGAAGTAAATATGTTACTTGTTATTCCCCTTTTCTTTTCCTTCTTTTTATCTTGTCAAGAGTTCATAAGCATAATTAATTATTATTTTTTAGGTAAAGAGGTGATCCAAAGGGTGAATGTATGATTTCCAAGGGGATCACTCACATCTTTGCAGTGGAACACAAGAGAATCACTCACATTTATCACTATGCGGTGAAAGTATAATTTGAATCGAATGAAGCGGACTTAAGATGACTATTTTATGGAGCACAAGGGGATCACTCACATATTTGCTACAGGTATGATTTGAGTCGAATGGAGCGGGTTCAAGAAGATTCCTCTGTAGAGCACAAGGGGATCATTCACACCTTTTTCACTACGCGGTGAAGGTATAATTTGAGTTGAATGAAGTGGGTTCAAGATATTCTAGTATTCAATAAACTCAAAAAAAGTGTACTCAATGATAACTACTCTAATAATATTGATACTTGTGATCGAGGGTATTCAAATGAAAGGTAGAGATTATAATTATGATATTTCACAAAAGAATCACTCACACTTTTGTCACTACGTGCGCAATAAAAGTATAATTTGAGTCGAATAGAGCGGCTCTAGTATTTAATAAATTATTCAATAGTATAGATGGGTTAATAAGTATGGTGAAAACTCAATCTAATAAGTTAATTTTTTAAATAAAGAGATAATTTAACATACTTGTTGACTCAATCTACATAGATGTGCTGGATAATGATTCGTTCAATTCCATTACAATCATGACAAGTACATGCAGGAGTATTACATTAATTATACAATACGCTGAAAATGATAGCCCCTTTTTTTTGTTGTTATTTAACTAACTATTAAGGTCTGTGTTTTACACATACGTTCACATAATTTTTTTAATACTTTTATTGAATAATTAATTTTCTTCTTTAAAGTTTCATTGAAGTCTAAACATGTCCAAGCAAACTTTAATATTCGGCAATAAAAAAGTAAATAAAAAAAAATAAGGTTCCCATTTTTAGAAGGAGTGTATATTTTGATTGGATATGATAAACTTGTTCAGAAAAACCGAGCATTATTATGCTTGTTCGACTACTTTGCTGATCACTCGAGGGAAGTTTTCTCTCTCTTTCTTGGCCTTAATTCTCACTCAAATCGGTACTTTCATTTCAAAATTAGATTTTTTTTTATCCGTAATTAAAAATCTATTTTTATTTTTATATTTTATCAATTTTAAATTATAAGATTAATATTAACTTTTAAAAAGTCAATTTCAAATATTTTCAAATTCAAAATTAAGATTAATTTATTTAATTTATGTCTATACAATTATGAACATCATAAACTACCTAAAAAATACTATTAGTTAAAAGATTTATTATTTTCAAAACTTGAATAAATCATGTCAATTTTAATATTAAAAATATTTAAAATTGACATTTATAAAATCAATAATGATCTTATAATTCTAAACGGAAGAAATATTATAAAGTGACATAATTTCTTAACATGTCATTACTTTGATCTTCTTAATTGATTAAGTAATAACATGTCATTAATATTACATTTTAACTAATGTCTGGAATAAGATAAAAAAATATATACATCTTTAAAGAGTCATTATGTCTAAACAAATATATCTCTAAAGGAGAGAGTAACAAGAATCTTTACGGCAATTAAGTATTGTAAAATGCCTGCCATCAACAATTCAATTCAATGCGTAACATTTATTTAATCGACTTTGAAGATAATAAAAAAAGAAACAACTACCAAAGAAACAGGGGGGAGGGAATCATAATTTGACACTTGTTGAATAAGAGACCCCTGTAGAAATTTGAAAGATCAGTTGCGCACCCTGCAGTTCCTTCTAATCTCTCCATTTGTTCCAGTTAATGGGCTTATATTCCCCAATTTGACCATTGCTGCAGCAAAATCTCTAAGGAAAGCTGCATTATTCCCCGCATACGTCCTAACCAGTGCATCTGCCTGTCCACCGTTGAAGAGTTCCTGGTCCGAATGGAGAAGCCCACGTTGGGCCACAAGGTTTTGATAGTATGAATTCCCAAACCGAGGGTTTGAGGTCTGAATATCGAGCCGGGCCAAGTTGGTGTCACCATTTGGAGGTGTAGCTGGGCAATTTGCCTGTTGAGTGGTTCTAAAACTAGGGTTTATATTTGTGTCATTATATATGTGTGCACGAAAATTGACACATTGGGCTAGGCCTATTGTGTGGCCGCCAGAAAGTGCCACCATCTCATTGGCGGTGAGACCTTTGGCAGAAAACATGGAGGTGAGGGTTGAAAGGCTAGAGGATGGGCCCGGGATTTGGGAGTTGGCTGCACTCTGGCTTGCTGTTCTTGCATCTCTTCGCCCTAGTGCCACTGTCCATGATGCTCCTCCCAACTATATATACATATATATATTTATATAAAATTAGTTAAGAGACGACTGTGGTTTCATAATCATCAGCTAATTAGTTATAAGGTTAATGACAAAAGTGTTCCTTAATTCAAGTTGACAAAGTTTTTCCTTTTTAACTCACAAGGTTTGGAACTCCTTTTGGTCGGTCATGCCTATTTATGGTCGACATTATCTATTTTTCCAAGAAGATTCACATTTTGATCGACAGTATTAATTTTGAAGTCAATTCCCAAAGTTCTAAATGTGATATGAATTAATTTCATTTTAACTATTTGAATTTTTTTTATTGTCAAACTAATATTTTTCCAGTTAGCTCACCAGAGAAACTCCATCCCTTGCTGCAAGTGCTAAGATGTCGGCACAAGATACGGTGGCATTACAAACAGCTTCAACACGAGTCTTAATGGCATCAATCACTTCAAAACCTCTTGCTGAGTTTCGATTTGGCCCTGCGTTCTTTTCGCCAGTGAAAGTTGAGGTGTCATCCAACAGTATGGATGCATCGCACCCCTGAAATTAACAATTAATCAAAATGAATATTGGATATTATTACGTACATAACCATGCATGCAGGGAGGAATATTGAATTAGGAAAAACGTTAAATATACGTAGTACGTAGATAGATATATATAGGTACGCGCGTATGCACGTACATTAACGAAGCAGTCGTGAAAGAACAAGCGAAGAATGGAAGCGGCAAGGCGGGGCTGGCTATTAACATTAGAGGCCATTGTGGTGCGAACAATGGTTTGGAGTCTAGGGCAGGTGGTGGCATAAAAGGTTGGGGAGAGCTGGCCGTTACAAGAAGAACAAGCAAAGAGGAGAGAAATGATGATGATGGAGATGAGTCGTGTAACAAAGAAATTGGTGTTACTTAGGGACGCCATTTCTTTAATACAATTAGTTGCTCAGCTAATTAGCTAGCACAAAAATGGGATTGTAACTTTTAAGTACGTAGAAAATCCTTAAACTTTGGATGAGGGATTAGCTGCAGAGTTGTGCTTCTTTTATAGAGTAGATATTGTGCATGCCAGTTGGCCACTATGATATATAGAGAGAGATTCTAATATTAATAGCTAGCTCCTTGTAATTTCAAAGTTTGCTGCTCAACGCGTTTGTTTTAGTTTAGTTGACTTTTCAAGATGCATCCCAAAAATATACGCAAAGGACAATTGAAGCTCGTCACGAGAGATGATTAATGGATTGGACTTTTATGCCAAATAGATAGATATGCATGCATAGTTATATATATGTTCGTACTAAAAAAAATTAATCTGTGTCGGTAAAAAACTCGCAAGTGGGCGAGTCAATTGATCTAAATGTCCAGGTCTAGCCAACTAATCAATAACAACTCCCTAGTCCAACTTACTAATTAGTTACTAGAATAACTACGCTTTAGGGATACCATGGCCCGCAATAGAAATTGATACAATTATCTAAGAATTTTCAGCACAATTTTTTAAAAATACGTCGGACAGGTAACGAACCTTGGAGGCCACCTAGAATATTAACGGTTAATTTCATACAAACAAGTCGAATAATACTAAAAGAATTAATGAGGGATATATATATATATATATATATATAGGGGAATGATCCATAGCAAGTGTTTGGTATTGACACTATTTCAGTAAATTCTCAGTCAACCCGTCATCTAAGATAGTGGATGGGAATGAAAAAAAAATAAAATTATTTTCCCACCCGTCATCTTAGTTGATGGGTGGAGTTTTGTTTTTTATTTTTATTTTTTTTGTTAAACTTGGATTTTAAAAAAAAACAAAAAACAAAACAAAACTCCACCCGTCAACTAAGATGACGGGTGGGAATTTTATTTTTTTGATCTTTTTTTTGTTAAACTCAGATTTAAAAAAAAAACAAAAAAACAAAACTCCACCCATCAACTAAGATGACAGGTGTGAATTTTTATTTTTTTTTTATTTTTTTTTGTTAAACTTATATTTAAAAATAAAAAAAAAACTAAACAAAACTCCACCCGTCAACTAAGATGACGGGTGGGAATTTTTTTTTATTTTGATTTTTTTTTTGTTAAACTTATATTTAAAAAAAAAAAAAAAACTAAACTAAACAAAACTCCACCCGTCAACTAAGATGACGGGTGGGAATTTTTTATTTATTTATTAAACTTAGATTTAAAAAATAAAATAAAAATAAAAAACAAAACTCCACCCGTCAACTAAGATGACATGTAGGATTTTTTTTTTTTTTTTGTTAAACTTAGATTTAGAAAAAAACAAAACTCCATCCGTCAATTAAGATGACGGGTTGTGAAAATAATTTTATCTTTTTTTCATTCTCACCAGCTATCTTAAATTAAACTAAATTATATGAATTCTTGTATTTTTTTTGTTATTAATATAATCATAATTAGTGTAACCTATCTTTAAAAAAACAATTAAATATTGCTTTTTATTTCAAATTTTGTATAAATCAAATCAATTTTATTGTTTAAATTTTGCAATTAATTTCAATGACCAAAAAAAGAAAATTGGATGCAAAAACCTTAGGATTGTATAGGTAGTACATAAGTATGATATCTCATTTAAATAACGATATTCTTAATTATCCAAATATATAATAACATTTCATAGTTCTATTAGTTGATAGAATAAAATAAATACTAAGGTTATGTTTGTTTATAAAATATGTCTAAAATTAAATTATTTATATTAATTTAATATTATTTTACACTATTTAATTTTTTTATGATGGATTATTAATCCCTTAATATTGAACTATCAATCTCATAAATTCATTTAATAACTTAAAATGAGGAAGATTATTAATTCTAAATTTTTTATGGGATTATATAATTTCACATAAATAACTTTAGAATTGATAAAAAAAAATAGTCCATATAACTATTTAATTTTCTATTATAAAATAAAATAATCTGAAATAATATTAAATTAATACATATAATTCAATCTTAAATATATTTTTTATAAATAAACATAGTTTAAAAATAATATACTGTCTGTATATAAAAGACTAAGTTATGTGCAATATTGTGTGGTTCGTAAGCATTCGAGTCAACGCGTATAGAAGCAAAATACATCTAATACTTGGCCAACGATATTTTTATTTTTTTCTTATTAACTTGATAATAATAGACTACTGAAATCTGATTCAAAAATCAATTAGGTTCCAATACATACTCTAACTAAACAATATAAATATAATATAGTATATCCCACATAAATTTTAACAAGAATACATATAAATACGTTATAATTAAATATTATATTTATTTATATCATTTAATATAATATAAATTTTAATGTCATACAATAAAGATAAGAGAATCTCCAAGTGGGCGGGCGAGTCAATTGATCAAAATGTCTCTCAGTCGAGGTCTAGCTAGACAATTAATTTCTCCCCTGCACGTCCAACTTGCACGAATTGTTCTCAAGGGCCAAGAGAAAATTTTCCAATTGTCTAAGAATTTAGCACCAATTTTCAAATAAACTAACTGTAAGGACGGAGCCAGAAATTTTGAGGTGGATATCGGTGGGATCAGATTTTTTGCTCTCTCAATTTTAAATTATAAGATTATTATTAACTTTTTAAAAATCAATTTGAGAATTGAGATGATTTATTTAAAATTTTAAAATAATAAATCTTATAAATAATAGAAGTTTTTAGGTAATTTATAAAAATATTTAAAATTAACTTTTTAAAAATCAATATTGATCTTATAATTTAAAATCAAGTGAATATTAAGAACTCAAAAGGTGTACGGAAATTATTTTTGCGCCAAGAACTGTTTAAGCAAGGATTTTCTAAAATTTATTCAAATATGGTTTAGCTAATTAATAAAAAGTAACATCTAGTTTATTAATGTCGTTGAGATGCATGAATTTTCCTAATTAATTAGTTTTTCCTCAACATAATAGAATGTGACTGAACTCAAACCCCCTACGGATTAGCTTTCATGCCGATGCGGATTTAATTAATTAATAGATTTTGAATGTTGAGAACCGAATTTTGAAAGAAGAGAAAAGAGAGATAGGGTAGAATGTGTGAGAAAGAGAGAGAGAATAGTTTAATTTCCTTCCGGTGGCGCCGCATGCAATCTAGTTGTAGTAAAAAGGGGGTACCGTTGACGCATGTGGTTATCCATGAATCATCAATTAAAGTCTTGGATTTGGACTTTTAACACACTATATACATACATACATATATATGGTAATGACACTTTTGGATAACGAACTTTTGTTTGGTTGAATTGATTGAATAAAGGATTGAGAAAGACGCAAGTAATTGCTTAGTTGCTCGCTAGTGACTAGCTAGTTCAATCAAGGTGCATGTGGCCTTTTTAGTACAAAATTAAGCCGCGTAATTAAACCAAGTTGACATCATAAAGGGAGTATCTAGCTAAGCTAGGTCAGCTGTTGGAAGGTTCTAATAAGATAAAAAGCATACTATATAAATACATATATACATATGAATATATATATATATATAACGGGAGACTGAGAGATGGTTGAGATGAATTTTTATAAATCAAGTAATAAAATGTGTTTAACTGCTTCTAATGTCAACTAACCTAAATTAAGCAATGCATTTTTAATAATCAAAGGCTAACCATGTTGTATTAACAAACATTTGGCAACATATTTTCAATGTTATAAGTCCCCAGCAAGTTCAAATGCACAATCACACACATGAACACATTGCTCAGCTAAAATAACTGCCTGGTCAAACTAACCTCAGTATATAATAGTTCCTCTTAAAATTAGTATATTCAAGGCTTGTTCGCTGAACCAAATAAAGTTGCTGATTAAATTCGATTTAGATAAGTTTACATAAATCATTCTTCACCAGAAACCTAAATACAACAGTTATCTAATTTCTTTTATAGCTAATGGCTGAATATATTACAAGATCCTAAACAACAAGATGTGCACTTCCAGGTTGCATATTATGGAGAACACGAAAACATATAACTCAAATTTGCTTCGAGCGCTAGCTTTACCAAAGTCCTATGCCTTGGGAGATTGAGTAGCACTGAAGCTAGAGCAGTTGCTGCTTACCTTGGATGTTGGCTTGTGATGTTTCACCAGGGGGACCAGTGACTGCACCACATCTGCCATTAATGGCCTATAATCTGCCTCTGGTTGTACACACATTGCAGCAATGGCGGCAACCTGGATAACCTCCTTAATAGAGTACTGACCCTCCAGTGCAGGATCCATAATTGGGACAACCTTCTCTCTGTCAGTGAGCCGGGGCAAAGACTATCGTAAACCAATAGCAAGAGATGAGAAGATAAGTCACAATTCAAGAGGAAAAGGAACAACAAAGAAAATTCATGGGAGAAAGAAAAAGGAGATTATGACAATACGGATGATGAAATTCACAAAACCAAGTCAATCGAAGTGAGTTCTTATCATGTCATATGACATCAAATTATCACAGGGGAAACTAAATGAACCTACCCAAGATACAAGAACACCTTCCCCAGGAGCTCTCTTCATATCAACTGGAACTCTACCAGTGAGCAACTCCAGAAGGACAACCCCATAGCTATAAACATCTGATTTTGTTGTAAGATGGCCAGTTAACGCATACCTGCATAACACCAACCAAAATTCACTGTCAAATTATAAAATTAAGAAAAAACATCCAACAAATGGTAAAAAGTATGTTCTTACTCCGGGGCAACATATCCCTGGGTACCCAACACTCGAGTGGACACATGCCCACCAGCTTTGTCCGATCCAAGCTTGGCCAATCCAAAATCAGACACTCTGGCATGTAAGTTTCTGTCCAAAAGGATGTTGCTGCTCTTAAAATCCCTGTGAATAACCGGGGGACTGACATGCTCATGAAGATATTCCAAACCTTTTGCTGCTTCCAAAGCTATTCTCAACCGGGTCTCCCAGTTCAACGAAGAAACAGCCTTAGAACCTGTAGATTTAAGAGAAATTTATGAACAAAATATTTATTATAGTTACTACAGTGGTTAGCCTTCCACTCGGCAGGATAGTTATTACTACACTCAGAGTCAGCTCGTCATTCCCATATTAAAAATAAAAAATAAAAAAAACTACGCTCATACATCCATTTAGCATTCACTTCGCTCTATTTGTACTCATAAACCATAACTCGGGTCATAGCTCAAACCCTAGGTAAAGACGGGAAAGGAGAAACAAGAGCTAAAGATTAGCGAAATTGTGAGCTGCAGCACCATAAACTTATACTGACAGTTGCATCAAGCAAGGGTGTACATAAGGCCATTAACCAGAAAAGGTCTCAACAATCCAAGATTCTAATAAAGTAAATTAAATGTGGATCTACCATTCAACTTTACCTACACATGACTTTACTTGAATTTTACCCTATACCCACCTACACACGCATTAGCTTGAAATTTATGACCCCCTCTCTTCGGTTAATATAATTACATCATAACACATAAGAACAGTTTTGGTGAACGGGTAAAAGATGGTCTTCCCACTGGTCCTTCTGTGTAACTACCTTTATGAATGCTACTGTAGCTCTATCAGCGCCTGTAAAAGTCGGCCTTCATCATCTAAAAATCTCCCACACTCCTTTTCCTCGGTTCTTGTTCTACGTTCTGCTGCTAGACCACAACCCGCTTCACTGATTGCAGCATCTTTATTTAGGACATTCCTACTTCTTCACAACTTTACTGATGGAAAACCAGTTTACTTCTCTTCTTTTGACATTGCTTTCGGAAATCCAGCCCCACACCATTTTAACTGCTTTGTTTTCAAATTGATATGGGATTTAAGAAAAGTGGCCAATACTTTAGGCTTAAGTGCTATTTAACGACTAATCAAAAAGTAAATTGTCTAAGCAACATAAAATCCACTTACCACTTATGGGATACAAGTGCTCCTGCAGACCACCATTTGCCATAAACTCATACACCAACAGTTTGTGGTTACTCTCAGAACAGTAACCAACCAAAGTCAGCAAATATGGAGAGCGCAATTGACTCAGCAATTCCACCTAATAACAATACAGACAACCAATCAAGGAATAAGAAATGGAGTGAAATCAAAAGTTCTAGCACAAGTAGGAAAGATAAAAAAACGCAATAAATGAGTAGCTACTAGAGATATTACCTCTACTTGAAATTCCTCTTCTCCCTGCTTTCCAGCTCTATCCATCAATTTGACTGCAACCTTTCTCCCATTTTGAAGCACTCCTCGGTACACTAACCCAAACCCACCGTGTCCAATTACGTTAGATTTGCCAAAACCACCAGTGGCTGAATGTAGCTGCTTGAAAGTGAAAAGCTGAAGTCCTTTGTCAGTAGCAACTTGAATATTTGCAGAAGTACCGCCTTTATCTTCGCAATCAAGCTCTTTAATAAGACAATAATATAAGAACTTTTTAGCCAACTAGAATCAGTTATGGAGGACAAGGACTCAAAATCTCTTCTTTTTTCTCTTTTACTAAAATCCAATTTCACCTCCTGCAACATTCTCCCACCCACTTAAAGATGTTAACAACATCAACAATCTTAAACTTAGAAATCAAAACACCTTTATTTGTCAGGTTTATGAGAAACTAAATAGGTAAAGAATAAACAATGAACTATGTCCTAAAGTACAGTAAAACCCTTCAATTAACACACATCAAATTATGTATTCTTGCAGAAAACCTAAAAAAACATGTCTGATACTAAAATCAAGTTTAATGGATCTTTAGAATTTTTTGCATTGTTTTTTTTTTTACCTTCTATACATTTTTTTAACATTTTCCAATTTCCAAAAGATAGACTAAAATGACAAAAAAATTCAATAATTTGGAGCAGATTTTACTCAGCTAATAAATTTCTAGACCCGTAAACACATTATAGAACCCAGAAATATAATATCCAAATTTCATCTCTTTCCCATCTCTCCCATTTTTTCAGGAATATTAAAGAGGGTAAACAAGCCAAAGAAAAACCTTAATAAAGTCTTGGGTCTTAATAAAAACCAGTAACGAGAATTGGGTATATATCAAAAACAGGGAAATTTTGAAAAAATAGTAAAGTGCGTGTAAAAGAAAGAAAAAGACTCACTCTTTTTATCATCTCTCAAGCGCTTGGAGACTTTGTTGCGAATGTAGCAGTAGTAACTGAAGGCTACGAACAACGAAGCGACGGCTAGAAAGGCGAGCACGAGAATTATGACCAGAGCTAGGTGATCTTTTCTCTTGTACTCTTCTTCTTCTGGTTCCATTGCATTCGATAAATTATATAAATAGATCAAAAACTCAAAACCCTAGAAATTGGACTGAGACTTAACTTAAGAAGCCATAGATGAGAGAGAGTTATTTTCCAGCTTTCAAGTTAAAAAAAGAGACCGTGTCTCTCTTATTTTTCAGGTGTTTGTTTTGTCTCGTTTTGTGGCGCGGGAAACAGTAGATTTTTTATTTGTGTGGATACCCTTATAGTTTTGAAGTTTATATGTTTTATCCTTGGTAAAACATTATCTGATCATGATACTACTTTGTGTCTTTTTTCTTGATTTGTCTGTGACTCTATATAAAAATCCGTATATAATAAGTTTGTAAATTTTCTTCTCTCTCCGGTTTTGGGTAGGGTTCAACATTCACTTTAAGATTAGATAAATTAGTCTTACAATTTATGATGTCATAAAATTTTAATTAACAGGAAAATATAAACAATTTTACCTTTATGATCGTGTTTATTTTTTCATTTCTTTCTTTCTTATCTTTATTTTTATTTTGCGTTTATCAATGATATATATCACAAAATGGCTCTATTATTCTTTTTCTTAGTATGATCTCATCCTATTTAAGTGAAATTACATTTAAGAAAACAAGAGTATTGGTATGATTAGAAAAAATTCTTATAAAATAATGCGTGAAACTATAATTAGTTAATGATCTATTATACATGAGTGTACATAATGATTATTATCTGTCATTACTATACACATAATATTATATTCATTTTTAATACTATTTTTTTTTATCAAACAGTTTAATCGATTGAAATATATTAAGACTGTAAATTATTATAAATTGTGAAAAGATTATAATATAAAGAATTGAAAAGATAATCATTTTAAATAAAATAATAAATAACTAATAAAATAGTCAATCGTAACAAGAGTTAATGAATACCGGATATATTCTTGAAAAATAATTATATTCAAAAAAATAATAACAAAATATACAGATTCAAACAATTTTTTAATATGATTAGAGGAAGAACTGAACGTCATGATAACATCAAACTCAAATCTAAATAATTTATCTCTAACGATTTACACATCGAAAAAATTCTAATAAACAAAAAAAAAATCTCTCAATTAGTAAAAGCAAAGTTTCTCAAAAAATGATAAAAAAATATTCTCATAAAAGAAAAAAAAATAATACTATGTAGAAAAGAAGTCCTACAAAAACAAAAAATAAATCTCACAAAAAGAAAAGAAATTATTAGAGTAAAAAAGAGAGGAGAAAGACATAAACTAGCTGGTACCCTTTTGTTAAAAATAGTAAATCTGCTGGCACAAGCATCAAGGAAGTGGAACAATAGTGATGAATGCAAATATTTGAAGACACCTTTCTGTGGATGGCACGTGCGTACAGTGTTATTAGACAGGAGAGAGGGAGAGAGAGAGAGGGTGGTGGAAATTTGAAGGAGAGGGTAAAAGGACAAAAAGGTACTGTCACCTATTTCTTCGTTCAGCAAATGCTCCGCGCACCAGTTCTGTCCCTGCAGTGGTATATATGTACCAACTACCAACAAACAAATATTGTATTTATAATTATTTTTTTTAGAAATTAATATTTTTATAGTTAAATTCTTGTTATAGCGACGATTTTATTATATTTTAAATTCTAAATTTATTATATTTTAAAATTTAAAATTAGTTAGGTAATGTAAAAAAATACTAGCTATTACAAGTAATACTTTTTTCCCTCTAAATTTCAATAAATAACACTAGCAGCCTCCAGGAGGAGTTTCGTACAAGCCTGTTCATTCTCCTTATATGCCGAATCTTGTGAGCAAACTCAGTGTGAAGTTGTTCTACTAGAATGTCTAAAAATACCAACGGTAACAAACTGTCATCTAATAGTTTGCTAATCAAATTAGTAATAACTAATAACATACAACTTAAATAAGCATAGCAGCATTTGAAGCATCAAAAATCAAGGGGCCTCCTTGTGGCAGATCTAGCAGCAACCGAACAATTAACTCTCCAAATGAATATTCCAGCAGCTTTATTTATAGGAATAATCGTTTATGATGATCTAAACATGCACAAGAGAATATTTACACGGCTATACGAGTATCATCTCCTATATTTATTCAGTAAGGAAATAAAGTTCAATCAATTCATGGCCTTTACAAGAAATTATTATTGCACATTTTAATTACAGAGTAGTATGTGGGCACCAAATTTACATTTACCAACCTATCATTATCCCAGTAAACCAATAGAAAGACAATTAAGAGGAAAATACTTACTTTATCACACCTTTAAATTTCTCTAACCAATGGACGGACTTCCACCCTAAGCATATTGACAACCAAAAGAAATTCAGAATAGGCCTTCTGCTAAGTCTCCGGTATAGGAGTTAATAGTTCCTGATAGAAAGGGGAAAGTGTGAGTGCAGCTCAGAATTTAAATCAGTAAGAAAAAGAAATGAAAAATGAGTTTTGTTACCTCAGAAGATTGCACATGTTGGTGTTTCCCCATGTTAGTTCCAACAGTTGTCCCCCACTTGGGATGAACAGATGATGTCTTGGAGGCATGGTTTCCGGGATGAATCCTTGTACCAAAATGTGATGGTAAAGATGGAGTCCTTGAAGACATGGAAGGCAATGTACGCCAAAGCCAAGAATCTGATGGAGATTTTGGTAAAGGCGGGGGAACAGGAAACTTGAAGTTGTTTCCATTAGATACTTCTAAATCTTCTGCTTTTGGAGGCTGCTGAGTTTCAAAATCCGTGCTTACGTTGTGGGGCACTTTTGACTTTGCGGAGGTAGTTAAATCATCGGTAAGACTTTCATACTGTCCAAATCCCTTCAGTGTGTTCGTTGCTAATACCTGATTTGATTTGTCACCTAAAGATGGTACACTAAAATCAACATGTTTCTGGGAAATACCCTTTAAATTTGCCTCCTCGCCTTCAACATTCAAATTTTCAGTATCCTTAAATGAAGACTCTACTGAGGGAGTTTCTTCTACCGGCTTCCATTTTGAAAGATTTTTGCAAACATTTCCCCCCTTCATATCTGAATCATATGAATTTATACTAGGAGATTCCACCTTATGTACAATATCTATTACGTACAGTGTTTTCTCAATCATAGGACTTCCCGTGTCTACTTCCCCATTGTCAGCCAATGGTTCCTGAAAGGTGCTAGAACCTTTTCTAAGTGAACTGAAACCAGTCCCCTCGATACTTCTTGCTTCTCCACGAGTGCTGCAAAATCCTTTTTGTTCAGAAAAGGCAGGTCGAGGTAATTCATTAGAGTGGGTTGGCATACCATTACCCTGCAAACGCTTGTATAAGTCTGATCCTTCTAGCTTCTGAGGATTAAACGAGCAACTAAATTGGTCTAACTTATAATTTGAACCACTCCTATCTTTGTGAAACTCAGTTGCCTGGAGCTCACCCAATGATCTTTGCTCATAAACAGTAGTCCTGATGTGCTATAGAAAATTAAAATTTTCAATTAATCCACAAGAAAAACTCTGAGGAGAAAAGAAAAGAAAAGAAAACCAGAATGGAATTTTTTTAGGTAGTACCTCATTCTCATTTTCACAGGAAGAACCAGCAGAAGAAGAGCTACCATGTGTTCTACTACCAGGAGACATGGGCACTCGTGTCCTCACACTCATTCCCAGGACAGGATTTAATCGGCAAATAGAACTTTTTAAGCAAAATTGAGGTAGTAAACCACAAAGTTTAGCTGGAAATTGTCCGTGTTCATCATAGTCATCATCACTTTCTTCTAAATCTTTCTCCGGAGCGTAATACGGTCCAACATTAGGCCCATACCGAAGTGAAGGCCATTTATCTCCACTTACTACATTCATTATCTGTCTTGGTCGCTCCCACACAACAGGCTGCTTCCTGGGGGCATTTTGAGGTGTTTCTGAAGTCATTGCCTTGGCTGCTGGCAGGAACCGACCCATCATGAAATCCCGAGTTTGTAGATCTGCCGAGAAGGCTCCAAATGTATTTGAACCTGAACCGTCCAATCCACTTAAACCACTTACACTACAATTTAAAGAGACTGATTCAGTCCTTGAAAGTGTATCAAGAGCATCCAAATACGTTTCATCACCTTCTGCTGAATCAGAACTCTCCACGTCCATTGTATCTCTGGAGCTGTCTAGCTTAGTTACATTTTGATTTGAAGCTGAAACACGCTGCGAGCAATAGGGAACTTCCCCACGGCGCTTACTGAGACTAGGACGCTCAGAACTTTTATCAGAATCTTGTTTTGTGGTTTTCAAGATCCACCCAGGAGGAAGTTTGGGGGCAATGGGAGGTTGTTCAGCAGCATGGTTTCGTGGTTTGCATTCATCCTTGGGTCTTCCTGGGCTCTGTTCCCAGACGAAAGGAACCATTCCTGCGTTACTCAATGGGCCTGATTTCAGCTCTGATTTGTAAGAAGGAAGAGGAGGTATTTTGGATTGGAAATGATCGGTTTTTCTTTTTTCATCCTTGACTGGGGGCACTGTTGGTGAGGAGCGCCTCACAGATAGAAGTGGTTGATAAAAATTTAATTGTTTGTCTTCCATCAGATTCTTCAGTAACATGAAACCAAGCGACTTCTGTAAATAGCACAACCAAACAGTGATGCCTCCTTCGGTTAGTATGATTTAGAAAAATGAAGTGATGCAGGAGATGACAACTGGAAAGTACCTATTATTTAACTTCCAGGTCTAAGCTTTGCCCACTGCTTTATAAATTAAAACCCAGAACCCCAATCTCCCCTACCCCAAAGACAATAGATTGAAAAGAAGAAAAGTAAATAGCTTCAGTTGCGACTCGATACGAATTGAGAAATCAAAGAAAGTTTTAGTGTACCTAGGCCCTAGACATAGTAGGTTGGGGTATAAAGCATGAAAAAATAAGGGTTGGAGTCCTAGAACATACACTGAGAGATTGACATGACAAATACTGGGAGAGAGGACCCTCAATGAGCTAAGAATATTAAATTAAAGTAAAACTGATTCAACAGAGTCTGATTAAAGTAACCTAGCCAATTGCCTTTCCATCACAAACCAACATTCGTCATCCTGCTGTATTTATATACACACACAACCCTCCCAATTGAGAACCTTCTCAAACCCAATTACATACATCACCAAATGCTGATCCTTATTGAATTTCAATTACCAATACACTAATAAAGACAAAGAATTTCCAGCAGAAACAACAATTACTCCTAGAATATTTACGACTGACATGACACCAGGTAATAAATTCAGTTACAAATAACCCTAAGTTACCCATGAACACTCGTATCAGAACCAAAGAACAGTTTTAACTTCAAAATTATCACCAAAACTTACAACCCAACAACCATCAATTAGCATAAGCAAAACTTCAAAAATAGCCAAAACATCAATATAGAATACAAAATAAAGATGAGAGAGAAATAGTACCTTAAAAAATCTTTATCTGAAACGACTGTTAAGTTGAATGATTGAGCATGGAGGAGCTGTAAACCAAAAAAACAAGCAACAGAGAATAAAATCAAAGAATAAACCAGAGAAATATCAACAAGTGAAGAATAAACCAGTTTGTAAACTTGTGTTATGCTAATGATAATTTCCTTCAGCTCAGAATTTGAGCTTAATTCCCTCTTGTCAATGGAAACTTCTACTATATATGTATGTATATATATATATATATAATTTTAATTCTTGTATGTTTCAAAAATGTATGGGAATCAATACGTTGCCTTAATTAGTTTAGAGATGTTTTCTTGGACTTCTGGTTTTGGGTCGCTTTGTATTGTAAGGGATCATGTGATGATATTTATTTAAAACATGGGCCCAAAAGTCATAGTCAAGGGAGCCCCAGACGGCCATCATTCAACATTCGAGTTTGAAATGTGTGAAAATAAATACATCTCCACCGTGTGTTGCCTCTCAACTTGTCTTTGTCTATTACTGCTATATTTTTAGCATTTATAATATGGGTGGTGCGCTATGTGGCATTTTCTGCTCATTAGCTACATCATTTTTGTCACTTTGAACATTGTAAATCTGTGAAATGATTGAGGTTCTCCCTTATCAACATTGTAATGATTTTACATGATTTGCTTCTTTTGATTCATATTTATTGTTACAAGTTTTATTGTCCGTGCGAAACACGAGCTACTTTGTATCATTTTTTTTATAAATATTTAATAATTTTATATTGACATGTATTTATAATTTTTTATTGACATAATACAACTATAACATTAATAATTTAGATTAACATATTCTACCACTTTAAAAAAAATTAATTATTTTTATTATTATGTGACTAAAAATTACAAATAATTGTCAATTAAAAATTACATATAATTGTCAAAGAGGATCTTTTCATATTTTCATATTAAAAATTACAAATTAATTACATTCAATTGATTAAAATTACATATAACTTTTTAAAATTTGAGAAAAAATCATTTATTTTCTTTCTCTAATGTCAAATAGACTTTTGTATCATAATAAATATTTACTATATGTATGATAAAGGATATAATAAAATTCACAACACTTCGTGAATATTACCAAGGGAGTGTTGGTAGTAGATCACGGGACTGGAATGATATATAATATCAAACTTCTACTTACTTTTGTAGTATAAGGTCCATCAATGAGGTTGATGGTTTTCCAACTTCAATAAGTTGCTTTTGAGTTGACTCGGATATTGAAAGTGAGGGAAAGAGAGTTACACACATGCCATGCATTTTTTTGGCACTGAGCTTAGGTTCATGAAGGAAGAGCTAGATTACCCGGCCATTCTTGTAAATCAGTCATATATCCCACTGCATCATGGTTGGTAGCAATGAAAAGACATTAACTATATAATTAAAAATACAAATTTAATTTTATAAATTTTTAACTCAGTATTTTATTTTTCTATCCAAATTAGTACAAATATTATCCAAATAACGAATTTAAAAAAAAAAAAAACCTATTAAAATTAAGGAATGTGTTTTTTATTTTTTTATATATCTAATTTCTAAAAGAATTTTAAATTTTGAGTCTACCAAACTTATTAAAATATTTTTTATTACAATTTATGTAAGAATAATTCTATTAAGGTATTGAGAATAAAAATATATCTTACCATATCAATCAATTTAATTAGATTCATATTAGTTATAAATTTCAATATTAAATTAATTTTTTAACTAAATTTAATTTTTTGAAATTTGAAATTTTATCAAATAATAGTATTAATAATATATGTGAAGTTTTTGAAACATAATAACTATAAAAGTAGTTGAAAAATTATAGCTAATTCGTTACTAATTAGTTATCATAACTAAATAAAATTTTATTAAAATTTGAGTTTCATAGTTCTATTCAGATTATAATTTTAAGAAAATTTTATCACTATAGACACTAATATAGAATTTCACTACAAGCTTAAATAAAATTATAATAATTATTTTCAACTAAATAAATTTACGCTTTATTCAAATGTTTTAGAAAAATAGTTGATTGAAAGAACCTACATTATATATTTCAACAATTTATTATTTAAATAAATATTTAATAATTTGATAACTATAACTATCTTCTTAAAATCGTAATTAAATATTTATCCTATATTTAATTCATTATCTTAATAATTAACGTAACCGAAATTAGTGAGCTGGTATGTATTCAAGATATAAAGTATCATATTAAACTACATAAATTATATTCTCTCTCCATTTTAAAATATATGGCTCGTTTTTGTTTTTGAAACTAAATATCAAAATTTTAAATTTTAATATTGATGTGATTTTAATTAAGTTTTAAAAATAATAAATGTAATAATAAATAATATTTTTTATTTAATTTATAATTAATCTTGACTTGAACGCTTTAAATATGTAACATCGAAATAACAACACATATTCTGTGTCACCCAGTATAAAATTATTAACACTCATTAGTTCATAACAAACTGAATCACGAGGGGAACGAGAGCACGTCGACTATTTTTGATACACATTTCAGGATTATTGAATAATTATTTTTTTATTTTATACTAATTTATGATTATTTATTTACTTGTGGCTGTTGTGCATCGAAATTCACATCTATGACCTTATCATAAAAATAAAAAAAATAAAATTAGTACTTTCTTTATTTCAAAATTAAATATATATATATATATATATATATATATATATATATATATTGATATTTTATAATTAATTTATAAAATTAAAAAAATACATATTTATTTAAATATAAATATTTAAAGGTATTATAAACTACTCTTTAAAAAGTACTAATAATAATATTTATTTGTTACTATAACTTTAACGACACGTGGACAAAGGTGCGGATGTCGGTAACGGCAAGCCCCGCATCTCAGCCAGCTGATTGTCGACTCAAATGTGCAAACTCTCCACCTTTCAACTAGGGGTGTTCAAAATTTTTGATTTTTTCGGTTTTTTATCGAATCGATCGTTATCGATTTTTTCGGTTTCGATTTTTTATATTTTTCGGTAACGGTAGCTATATGGGCATTTTTGAATTTTGGTTCGATTCGGTATACCGAAAGAACCGAATTACATAATATAATAATAAATTTATATTAATTATTATATAATTAATAATAATTATATATATTATTATATATATAATAATATATATAATTAATAATAATTATATATATTGCAAATCGGTAAAAATCGAAAATCGAACCGAAAAAACCAAACCAAATTTGTACCGAACCGGTAATTCGGTTCGGTTTTCGGTTCTTGTTTTAATGGTAGTTTCGGTTCGGTATCGGTTCGATTTTTTACCGATGGTCATCCCTACTTCCAACCACGTGACTGCCACATCCTCCCTCGTTTAAAGAAAAATGCAAATTCAACGCGAGATTTTGATTTTAACGCATTAACGAAAGAATAAGAATAAGTGTATAATATTAAAATATTATATTTATTTTAATTATTAAAAATTAAAGTATAATATTAAAATTCATATTATATTCTTTTTTTTTAATAATTAAAATAAAATTAATATGTAATTTTGTATTCTAAATTTATGAATTGTTTGTTTGGCTCTGAATATAGCTAAATGAAGCAATATCTGAACAAAAAAGTCATTTAAGAGTATTTGATTGTCATTTATAAATATTTGAATAACTTAATATTAGCTGACCAGATTGATTCACATTTTTAGCTTAATCATTCCTAAGCCAATTGAATGGAGTTTTTACACATGTTGTTCCTTTTCGGCCCAATTCTTTTGATAAATCGAAATACAAATTAAAGAAGACGATGAAGAAATTAAATTGATGCAAAACATTTGATTTGATTTGGGGAAGATATAATGAGTCTGGGATCGACTTAAATTGCATAATTTTCAATTATGGCAGTTCTTTGATGTTGGATTCATGAACATAAACTAAGACTCCCTCTCTTAATTCAATAGATTGATTAATGCACGCCAATTGTTCTTCGAAATGCCTCCACTCGAACAACTGTGAAAGAATTGCTTTGTGGAGACCGTTTCTGTGACGCCCCCAAATCTGGGCCCACACAGCCCAAACTTGAGTCGTCAAAATACTACAACAAAATTATTACAACAAAGCACAACGTACAACAATACAGTGTATAATAATACACAACTAAGTCTTCACTATTATTGCCACACTATTTTACAAAACGTGAAGACTATGATAACTATTCCTCGAACCCTCACTCCATTCCCCGGCTAGACCCTGTTATGTTTTCATCTCCTGTTGAAAAACAATGGAACAAAAGAAAGGGTGAGCTCAAATAGCGCAGTAAAGAATATCATGACTAAGATAATGACGAATAAATTATCATTAGTCTTCAACAGTTGAGTTCTTGATAGAATACAATAGACTACAAGGTTTATATCAAAAACTGCAGTTAAATTCTTAAACAACGTTCAGATCAATAATAGCAGCGGAATGAGTAATCTATTAGAAGAATAATGCAGACTATAATGTCCACTCGGTTCTCTTTTTAGGAAAAACATCATCAACTTTTATCATCTGAAATATCATTAGTCAAGATAATACAAATTCACAGTTCCTGATCATAATCATGCACATCAACAGTTCATCTTTGTCCTACGGGCCAAAGATATTCAATATAGCACCAACGGTCATGATTATACCAGATTCAGCCTTTGGTCATAATCATACCAAACAACAGTTCATCTTTGCACTACGGGCCAAAGAGAACATTCACCACGTGCCATAAAAGACACCGAACAGATGTATCGCCTTTAACCTATTATATCGCCTTTAACCTATCATCTGTTCAACAAATATATCACATCTGTGCCCCCGGCCACAGATATTCACAACAGCTTGATTTTTGAATGATTAGAATGATATAAATGATGAACAGAAGAAATAGGATAACAATAAGTATCGGAAGTTTACTTTGTACAGATTCAAATAATGTCCAAATTGTCAACATGATGTGGAGTGAAATTTAAAAATGATATTCAAGATCCACAGTTCAGAATAACGGTTACAATTCAATAGAAAGGTTCACGTAAATAGGAAGGTTCAGTTGAAATAATGAAGTTCAACTATTATGGAACATATAATATTTTCAGGAATTATAGAAGCAATAGTTCCATAATAAATTTCGATTTAGGAGTATGAAAGAAAATAATATCCCTTACCGTAGCAGGTTTGATTAACAAAAGGTGAAGGAAATTAATACAAAGGGTTATTCACCAACAGGCGGCAATCCGCTCCGTAAGGTTATTCCCACAATTTAATAGAATTTGAGTACAAAGAGTTATTCACCAAACAGGCGGCAATCCGCTCCGTAAGGTTATTCCCACAATTTAATAGAATTTGAGTACAAAGAGTTATTCACCAAACAGGCGGCAATCCGCTCCGTAAGGTTATTCTCAGAGATTAATAATGAATGAATACGAAAGGTTATTCACCAACAGGCGGCAATCCGCTCCGTAAGGTTATTCCCACAATTTAATACATGGAAATAAAAGGCACGTCTTATGAGTAAGGAAGAAACAATATTATTATCGAGAATCAAATAATGATAATCCCTTACCATAGTATGTTTGAATAATGGAAGATGAAAAAGATGGTATCCCTTACCTCAACACGTGACTGGATATTGATTTAAATGAGGTTGATTAACTTGAACAGTACACGTATACTTATAGATCTTCACAAATACTCAAGATGACTTAAGCACACTTAGAGAGAACTTTCACAAGAAGTATTTAGAGAGAGAAAGAAAGAACAAGTAAGGAAGTTTATGAAAAATCCTTAAGTTAAGGCTTCTATTTATAGCCAAAAATCTTATCATTCATTTAATCTAAACCATTCATTTAAAGATCATCTTTTAATCTACACCATCCATTTCAAATATTATATTATCTTTAATCTACACCATTCATTTCATATCACCTAATAATCACCTAACTTTATATTATAAACAAATCAATTTAATTATTCAACAATAATTCACACTTTAATCTACACCATTCATTTCATATCACCTAATAATCACCTAACTTTATATTATAAACAAATCAATTCAGTTATTCAACAATAATTCACACTTTAATCTACACCATTCATTTCATATCACCTAATAATCACCTAACTTTATATTATAAACAAATAACTTTATCAATTCAATTATTATGACTAATTGTTATAAATACAGTATAGTTAGTTCTTAGATATCAGGTCAATAAATTAATGAAATACAACTGTTTAAATAACATCATAATAGAGATAACAATAATGTAAAATAAAGCATACGTTACTGTGTAATGACAATTATTGATTCAATAATGTGAATTACTGTGCATATGTTACTGTGACAATTATTAGGTTCAATAATTTTAAAAACAGTGCAACAACAATTATTGACTCAATGATATAAAATACAGTGTAATGACAATTATTAAATCAATAATGCAAAATACTGTGTAACAACAATTATTGAATTGATAATATAAAATATTATGCAGTGACAATTATCGATGAAATGATGCGTAACAGTTACGGTGTCAATTATCAGACCAAAAATATGAGACACTATGCAATACCGTGTGTTACTGTAGAGTACCGAGTGCTACAGAAAATACCAATAACTACCGTATGCTACTATTCTTTTATCACCGGTATTTTAACAGTTCCGTTGACTATTTTTATTTAAAAAGGTTATTTCTGTCGTTTTCTATATCCGACAAATATTCCGTTGTGGGGTCCACCAATAATTTGTTATTTCGGCGCCGTCGGACCAAACGAATATTCCCCGACCAAACGAATATTCCCCGACAAAGCGAATATTGTCCGACAAAATAAAATTTGCACATAACATCCTTAACTTTTAACTTTATCGATTTAACCACTTACTGTTTAAAAAAAATATCTATATGAAGAAAAATTAAATTTTGTATTTCATAAAATTCGGGGTCTTACAACCTCCCCTCCTTATGAAATTTCGTCCCCGAAATTGACGTACCTGACATATCGAAGAGGTAAGGATACTTAGATTTCATCTCAGATTCTAGCTCCCAGGTCATTTCCTCAGTATCTTGGTTCCTCCATAAAACCTTAACTTGAGGTATAACCTTTGAGCGTAGGATCTGCTCCTTCTTATCCAGGATCTTAACAGGTACCTCCTCGTATGTTAAATCCTCTGCTATAACGTCTGCTTCTAACTCAATGACGTGGTTTGGGTCCTTCACATATTTACGTAACATAGATATGTGAAAAACGTTATGGATGCGAGACATACTTGGTGGTAGGGCTAGTCTGTAGGCTACGGTTCCTATTCGATCGAGGATTTCAAATGGGCCAATAAATCGAGGGTTGAGCTTTCCTCTCTTTCCGAATCTCGTAACCCCTTTCCATGGAGAAACACGTAAGAATACATGATCTCCGATGTTGAAACTTTCGTCTCTCCGATGAAGATCAGCATAACTCTTTTGTCGTTCTTGTGCGGTCTGTATTCGTTGTCGGATCATTTGGATCTTTTCGGTCGTCAAGCGTACCAACTCGGGTCCCAACAATTTTGCTTCTCCTACCTCATTCCAACATATTGGAGAGCGACACTTCCTTCCATACAATGCCTCGAATGGAGCCATGCCTATGCTTGCTTGGTAACTGTTGTTGTAAGAAAATTCCACCAACGGCAAGTACTTATCCCAACTTCCTTTGAAGTCTAATACACAAAGTCTCAAAAGATCTTCGAGGGTCTGGATCGTCCTTTCCGATTGTCCGTCCGTTTGAGGATGGTATGCAGAACTAAAACGTAGTTCAGTGCCCATAGCTTTTTATAGACTGATCCAAAAGCGTGAAGTGAATCTAGGATCTCGATCAGAAACTATGGAAACTGGCATGCCATGCAATCTCACGATCTCATTTATGTACATACCGGCAAGACGTTCAAGTGAAAAGTTTTCTCGTATAGGCAAGAAATGAGCAGATTTGGTCAATCTATCTACGATCACCCAAATTGCATCTAAGCCTTGAGAAACTTTTGGAAGACCCGTCACGAAATCCATATTGATGTGTTCCCACTTCCATTCGGGAACTTCAAGTGATTGTAATGGACCTTTAGGAACTTGATGTTCTGCCTTGACACGTTGACAAGTTAGGCACCTTGAGATAAACTCCGCAATCTCTCTTTTCATATTGTTCCACCAAAATGTATGTCGAAGATCTCGATACATCTTGGTACCTCCTGGGTGGATTGCAAACGGCGTGTTGTGTGCCTCCATCATGATTTTATGCTTTAATTCAGGATCGTTAGGAACACAGAGTCGAGAGTTGACTCGAAGTATTCCTTTCTCGTCGATTCTTGCTTCGGGAATGACACCTTCTTGTACTTTCTTTATCATGTTTATCAGTTCCGGATCGGTAGCTTGAGCAGCTTTAATTTTATCGATTAAAGTTGGTTCTACTCGCACGTGAGCAATCTTCGAGCGGGTCCCTGGTGTCTTTAGCTCTATCTCCATCTTTTGCAAGTCGTACAAAATACACTTTTGTGTTGTCAGCAGTGCACTTGTACTTGCATAAGATTTTCTGCTCAAAGCGTCAGCTACAACGTTCGCCTTTCCCGGGTGATACTGGATTGTGTGGTCATAATCCTTTAACAGCTCAAGCCAACGTCGTTGTCGCATGTTGAGTTCCTTCTGGGTGAAGAAATACTTGAGACTTTTATGATCCGTATAGATATCCACTTTTTCTCCGTACAAGTAGTGTCTCCAGATCTTCAACGCGAAAACGACTGCTGCCAACTCTAGATCATGAGTAGGATAATTTTTCTCATAATCTTTGAGTTGTCGAGAGGCGTAGGCTATAACCTTTCCATGTTGCATAAGGACACAGCCTAGACCTTTGCCAGAAGCATCGCTGTAGATAACAAATTCTCCTGATCCTGATGGTATGGTCAGAACAGGAGCTGAAACCAGTCTCCTCTTGAGTTCTTGAAAACTCTTCTCGCATTCCTCGCTCGATATAAGTTTTGTACTAGAATGAATGATACCGATATCTAGTAATTAAACTTTCAACTCTTGGTGTTCTATGGGAGCCATTTGGTATGGGACTTTAAAAATGGGCTTAGTGCCGGGTTCAAGATCAATATAAAAATCAATTTCACGGTTTGGGGGTAAGCCAGGAAGTTCTTCAGGAAAAACGTCAGGAAACTCATTAACAATGGGAATATCATTCAAGTTTGACGTATTTTTGTTCAAATCAGTGACATGAGCTAAAAAGGCTTGACATCCGTTTTTCAATAAACGAATGACTTTATGGCTAGAAATAACAGTTATAGATTTCAATGGTTTAGTTGCTTGAATTTGCATGACAGGTTGATTAGGAATATGAAAACTAATAATCTTATGAAAACAATCAATTTTAGCATGATGGGTAGTCAACCAATCAATTCCTAAAATCACATCAAATTCATGCATCTCCAAAGAAATAAGGTCAACAGGTAATGTGAGGTTGTTGATTTGAACTAGACAAGATTTATAGATAGTAAATGTAATAGGTATTTCTCCCAATGAGGTTTCAACTGATAAGACAAGATTTAAGTTTTCAATAGTCAAATTTAAACGTTGAGTACATATAGGTGAGATAAAAGAGTGGATAGAGCCAGTATCTAATATGGCATAGACTTCACGAGAATTTATGAATAGCTTACCGGTTATCACCTCATTCGGTTTCTTGACTGTTATCGTCAAATCGAATCCCGAATACTTCATTCGGATCTTCACGTATTTCAACCATGGGAATACCACTGAATAATTTTCTAGCAAACTGTTTCTCGGGTTCATCAACTTCATCAGTAGTAAGGTACCAATGATTTCCATTAAAATAGTATTTTCGATAGACTGCAGTTTCCACGATAGTGACTAACTTAACCTGAATTCCTCTAAATTGTAACGCCCAAAAGTATAGAAACATCATTTTTAAATAATCTTGAAAATCATAGCTGGAACACCATAAATCCCAAAGACTAATATGAAAAGTCCATATATTCTGATCCTTTGTTATAAAGCATAACCATGTGATATCACTCTCCCAATTAGTGAGTAAATTAAAGGCAATAATTTCCGTAAGTTCGTTACTTCCTTTAATTGCTTCTAAGAATGGATCTGGAACGACTGTAGCAGAGCTTTCACCTTCATCCTTACTGGATAGAACACGCATAATTTTTGTCTTAGGCAAATGATTCAACTCTGAGTTTGTAAGAAGATTATTCGTCGCCTCTTGTTTTGCAGCTACATTTGTTTCGGTAATTTCATAATTAACCTCCTGATTTCCAGATGCCATAATTAACTGTGGTCACAAAATAAATGTTAGTTCAAATAAACTGACTCATCTCTTCATGTTCCTACATTCAAATCGATTCATTAGATAAAAAATAAATCTAATTTAGGTAGGACACACTAGTAATTGATTATATTCGTCTCTCCCCTCCTAGTTCTAACCCCAGATCTCCATTAAAGACCATATCCCTAAGCTCTGATGCCAACTGTGACGCCCCCAAATCTGGGCCCACACAGCCCAAACTTGAGTCGTCAAAATACTACAACAAAATTATTACAACAAAGCACAACGTACAACAATACAGTGTATAATAATACACAACTAAGTCTTCACTATTATTGCCACACTATTTTACAAAACGTGAAGACTATGATAACTATTCCTCGAACCCTCACTCCATTCCCCGGCTAGACCCTGTTATGTTTTCATCTCCTGTTGAAAAACAATGGAACAAAAGAAAGGGTGAGCTCAAATAGCCCAGTAAAGAATATCATGACTAAGATAATGACGAATAAATTATCATTAGTCTTCAACAGTTGAGTTCTTGATAGAATACAATAGACTACAAGGTTTATATCAAAAACTGCAGTTAAATTCTTAAACAACGTTCAGATCAATAATAGCAGCGGAATGAGTAATCTATTAGAAGAATAATGCAGACTATAATGTCCACTCGGTTCTCTTTTTAGGAAAAATATCATCAACTTTTATCATCTGAAATATCATTAGTCAAGATAATACAAATTCACAGTTCCTGATCATAATCATGCACATCAACAGTTCATCTTTGTCCTACGGGCCAAAGATATTCAATATAGCACCAACGGTCATGATTATACCAGATTCAGCCTTTGGTCATAATCATACCAAACAACAGTTCATCTTTGCACTACGGGCCAAAGAGAACATTCACCACGTGCCATAAAAGACACCGAACAGATGTATCGCCTTTAACCTATTATATCGCCTTTAACCTATCATCTGTTCAACAAATATATCACATCTGTGCCCCCGGCCACAGATATTCACAACAGCTTGATTTTTGGATGATTAGAATGATATAAATGATGAACAGAAGAAATAGGATAACAATAAGTATCGGAAGTTTACTTTGTACAGATTCAAATAATGTCCAAATTGTCAACATGATGTGGAGTGAAATTTAAAAATGATATTCAAGATCCACAGTTCAGAATAACGGTTACAATTCAATAGAAAGGTTCACGTAAATAGGAAGGTTCAGTTGAAATAATGAAGTTCAACTATTATGGAACATATAATATTTTCAGGAATTATAGAAGCAATAGTTCCATAATAAATTTCGATTTAGGAGTATGAAAGAAAATAATATCCCTTACCGTAGCAGGTTTGATTAACAAAAGGTGAAGGAAATTAATACAAAGGGTTATTCACCAACAGGCGGCAATCCGCTCCGTAAGGTTATTCCCACAATTTAATAGAATTTGAGTACAAAGAGTTATTCACCAAACAGGCGGCAATCCGCTCCGTAAGGTTATTCCCACAATTTAATAGAATTTGAGTACAAAGAGTTATTCACCAAACAGGCGGCAATCCGCTCCGTAAGGTTATTCTCAGAGATTAATAATGAATGAATACGAAAGGTTATTCACCAACAGGCGGCAATCCGCTCCGTAAGGTTATTCCCACAATTTAATACATGGAAATAAAAGGCACGTCTTATGAGTAAGGAAGAAACAATATTATTATCGAGAATCAAATAATGATAATCCCTTACCATAGTATGTTTGAATAATGGAAGATGAAAAAGATGGTATCCCTTACCTCAACACGTGACTGGATATTGATTTAAATGAGGTTGATTAACTTGAACAGTACACGTATACTTATAGATCTTCACAAATACTCAAGATGACTTAAGCACACTTAGAGAGAACTTTCACAAGAAGTATTTAGAGAGAGAAAGAAAGAACAAGTAAGGAAGTTTATGAAAAATCCTTAAGTTAAGGCTTCTATTTATAGCCAAAAATCTTATCATTCATTTAATCTAAACCATTCATTTAAAGATCATCTTTTAATCTACACCATCCATTTCAAATATTATATTATCTTTAATCTACACCATTCATTTCATATCACCTAATAATCACCTAACTTTATATTATAAACAAATCAATTTAATTATTCAACAATAATTCACACTTTAATCTACACCATTCATT
Source organism: Hedera helix (assembly GCA_947179155.2). Taxonomy (NCBI): domain Eukaryota; kingdom Viridiplantae; phylum Streptophyta; class Magnoliopsida; order Apiales; family Araliaceae; genus Hedera; species Hedera helix. The sequence continues at coordinate 40,135,878 of OX359283.1, read as the reverse complement.
TCATATCACCTAATAATCACCTAACTTTATATTATAAACAAATCAATTCAATTATTCAACAATAATTCACACTTTAATCTACACCATTCATTTCATATCACCTAATAATCACCTAACTTTATATTATAAACAAATAACTTTATCAATTCAATTATTATGACTAATTGTTATAAATACAGTATAGTTAGTTCTTAGATATCAAGTCAATAAATTAATGAAATACAACTGTTTAAATAACATCATAATAGAGATAACAATAATGTAAAATAAAGCATACGTTACTGTGTAATGACAATTATTGATTCAATAATGTGAATTACTGTGCATATGTTACTGTGACAATTATTAGGTTCAATAATTTTAAAAACAGTGCAACAACAATTATTGACTCAATGATATAAAATACAGTGTAATGACAATTATTAAATCAATAATGCAAAATACTGTGTAACAACAATTATTGAATTGATAATATAAAATATTATGCAGTGACAATTATCGATGAAATGATGCGTAACAGTTACGGTGTCAATTATCAGACCAAAAATATGAGACACTATGCAATACCGTGTGTTACTGTAGAGTACCGAGTGCTACAGAAAATAGCAATAACTACCGTATGCTACTATTCTTTTATCACCGGTATTTTAACAGTTCCGTTGACTATTTTTATTTAAAAAGGTTATTTCTGTCGTTTTCTATATCCGACAAATATTCCGTTGTGGGGTCCACCAATAATTTGTTATTTCGGCGCCGTCGGACCAAACGAATATTCCCCGACCAAACGAATATTCCCCGACAAAGCGAATATTGTCCGACAAAATAAAATTTGCACATAACATCCTTAACTTTTAACTTTATCGATTTAACCACTTACTGTTTAAAAAAAATATCTATATGAAGAAAAATTAAATTTTGTATTTCATAAAATTCGGGGTCTTACAACCTCCCCTCCTTATGAAATTTCGTCCCCGAAATTGACGTACCTGACATATCGAAGAGGTAAGGATACTTAGATTTCATCTCAGATTCTAGCTCCCAGGTCATTTCCTCAGTATCTTGGTTCCTCCATAAAACCTTAACTTGAGGTATAACCTTTGAGCGTAGGATCTGCTCCTTCTTATCCAGGATCTTAACAGGTACCTCCTCGTATGTTAAATCCTCTGCTATAACGTCTGCTTCTAACTCAATGACGTGGTTTGGGTCCTTCACATATTTACGTAACATAGATATGTGAAAAACGTTATGGATGCGAGACATACTTGGTGGTAGGGCTAGTCTGTAGGCTACGGTTCCTATTCGATCGAGGATTTCAAATGGGCCAATAAATCGAGGGTTGAGCTTTCCTCTCTTTCCGAATCTCGTAACCCCTTTCCATGGAGAAACACGTAAGAATACATGATCTCCGATGTTGAAACTTTCGTCTCTCCGATGAAGATCAGCATAACTCTTTTGTCGTTCTTGTGCGGTCTGTATTCGTTGTCGGATCATTTGGATCTTTTCGGTCGTCAAGCGTACCAACTCGGGTCCCAACAATTTTGCTTCTCCTACCTCATTCCAACATATTGGAGAGCGACACTTCCTTCCATACAATGCCTCGAATGGAGCCATGCCTATGCTTGCTTGGTAACTGTTGTTGTAAGAAAATTCCACCAACGGCAAGTACTTATCCCAACTTCCTTTGAAGTCTAATACACAAAGTCTCAAAAGATCTTCGAGGGTCTGGATCGTCCTTTCCGGTTGTCCGTCCGTTTGAGGATGGTATGCAGAACTAAAACGTAGTTCAGTGCCCATAGCTTTTTGTAGACTGATCCAAAAGCGTGAAGTGAATCTAGGATCTCGATTAGAAACTATGGAAACTGGCATGCCATGCAATCTCACGATCTCATTTATGTACATACCGGCAAGACGTTCAAGTGAAAAGTTTTCTCGTATAGGCAAGAAATGAGCAGATTTGGTCAATCTATCTACGATCACCCAAATTGCATCTAAGCCTTGAGAAACTTTTGGAAGACCCGTCACGAAATCCATATTGATGTGTTCCCACTTCCATTCGGGAACTTCAAGTGATTGTAATGGACCTTTAGGAACTTGATGTTCTGCCTTGACACGTTGACAAGTTAGGCACCTTGAGATAAACTCCGCAATCTCTCTTTTCATATTGTTCCACCAAAATGTATGTCGAAGATCTCGATACATCTTGGTACCTCCTGGGTGGATTGCAAACGGCGTGTTGTGTGCCTCCATCATGATTTTATGCTTTAATTCAGGATCGTTAGGAACACAGAGTCGAGAGTTGACTCGAAGTATTCCTTTCTCGTCGATTCTTGCTTCGGGAATGACACATTCTTGTACTTTCTTTATCATGTTTATCAGTTCCGGATCGGTAGCTTGAGCAGCTTTAATTTTATCGATTAAAGTTGGTTCTACTCGCACGTGAGCAATCTTCGAGCGGGTCCCTGGTGTCTTTAGCTCTATCTCCATCTTTTGCAAGTCGTACAAAATACACTTTTGTGTTGTCAGCAGTGCACTTGTACTTGCATAAGATTTTCTGCTCAAAGCGTCAGCTACAACGTTCGCCTTTCCCGGGTGATACTGGATTGTGTGGTCATAATCCTTTAACAGCTCAAGCCAACGTCGTTGTCGCATGTTGAGTTCCTTCTGGGTGAAGAAATACTTGAGACTTTTATGATCCGTATAGATATCCACTTTTTCTCCGTACAAGTAGTGTCTCCAGATCTTCAACGCGAAAACGACTGCTGCCAACTCTAGATCATGAGTAGGATAATTTTTCTCATAATCTTTGAGTTGTCGAGAGGCGTAGGCTATAACCTTTCCATGTTGCATAAGGACACAGCCTAGACCTTTGCCAGAAGCATCGCTGTAGATAACAAATTCTCCTGATCCTGATGGTATGGTCAGAACAGGAGCTGAAACCAGTCTCCTCTTGAGTTCTTGAAAACTCTTCTCGCATTCCTCGCTCGATATAAGTTTTGTACTAGAATGAATGATACCGATATCTAGTAATTAAACTTTCAACTCTTGGTGTTCTATGGGAGCCATTTGGTATGGGACTTTAAAAATGGGCTTAGTGCTGGGTTCAAGATCAATATAAAAATCAATTTCACGGTTTGGGGGTAAGCCAGGAAGTTCTTCAGGAAAAACGTCAGGAAACTCATTAACAATGGGAATATCATTCAAGTTTGACGTATTTTTGTTCAAATCAGTGACATGAGCTAAAAAGGCTTGACATCCGTTTTTCAATAAACGAATGACTTTATGGCTAGAAATAACAGTTATAGATTTCAATGGTTTAGTTGCTTGAATTTGCATGACAGGTTGATTAGGAATATGAAAACTAATAATCTTATGAAAACAATCAATTTTAGCATGATGGGTAGTCAACCAATCAATTCCTAAAATCACATCAAATTCATGCATCTCCAAAGAAATAAGGTCAACAGGTAATGTGAGGTTGTTGATTTGAACTAGACAAGATTTATAGATAGTAAATGTAATAGGTATTTCTCCCAATGAGGTTTCAACTGATAAGACAAGATTTAAGTTTTCAATAGTCAAATTTAAACGTTGAGTACATATAGGTGAGATAAAAGAGTGGATAGAGCCAGTATCTAATATGGCATAGACTTCACGAGAATTTATGAATAGCTTACCGGTTATCACCTCATTCGGTTTCTTGACTGTTATCGTCAAATCGAATCCCGAATACTTCATTCGGATCTTCACGTATTTCAACCATGGGAATACCACTGAATAATTTTCTAGCAAACTGTTTCTCGGGTTCATCAACTTCATCAGTAGTAAGGTACCAATGATTTCCATTAAAATAGTATTTTCGATAGACTGCAGTTTCCACGATAGTGACTAACTTAACCTGAATTCCTCTAAATTGTAACGCCCAAAAGTATAGAAACATCATTTTTAAATAATCTTGAAAATCATAGCTGGAACACCATAAATCCCAAAGACTAATATGAAAAGTCCATATATTCTGATCCTTTGTTATAGAGCATAACCATGTGATATCACTCTCCCAATTAGTGAGTAAATTAAAGGCAATAATTTCCGTAAGTTCGTTACTTCCTTTAATTGCTTCTAAGAATGGATCTGGAACGACTGTAGCAGAGCTTTCACCTTCATCCTTACTGGATAGAACACGCATAATTTTTGTCTTAGGCAAATGATTCAACTCTGAGTTTGTAAGAAGATTATTCGTCGCCTCTTGTTTTGCAGCTACATTTGTTTCGGTAATTTCATAATTAACCTCCTGATTTCCAGATGCCATAATTAACTGTGGTCACAAAATAAATGTTAGTTCAAATAAACTGACTCATCTCTTCATGTTCCTACATTCAAATCGATTCATTAGATAAAAAATAAATCTAATTTAGGTAGGACACACTAGTAATTGATTATATTCGTCTCTCCCCTCCTAGTTCTAACCCCAGATCTCCATTAAAGACCATATCCCTAAGCTCTGATGCCAACTGTGACGCCCCCAAATCTGGGCCCACACAGCCCAAACTTGAGTCGTCAAAATACTACAACAAAATTATTACAACAAAGCACAACGTACAACAATACAGTGTATAATAATACACAACTAAGTCTTCACTATTATTGCCACACTATTTTACAAAACGTGAAGACTATGATAACTATTCCTCGAACCCTCACTCCATTCCCCGGCTAGACCCTGTTATGTTTTCATCTCCTGTTGAAAAACAATGGAACAAAAGAAAGGGTGTGTAAGACCCCGAATTTTATGAAATACAAAATTTAATTTTTCTTCATATATATATTTTTTTTTTGAAACAGTAAGTGGTTAAATCGATAAAGTTAAAAGTTAAGGATGTTATGTGCAAATTTTATTTTGTCGGACAATATTCGCTTTGTCGGGGAATATTCGTTTGGTCGGGGAATATTCGTTTGGTCCGACGGCGCCGAAATAACAAATTATTGGTGGACCCCACAACGGAATATTTGTCGGATATAGAAAACGACAGAAATAATCTTTTAAAATAAAAATAGTCAACGGAACTGTTAAAATACCGGTGATAAAAGAATAGTAGCATACGGTAGTTTATGGTATTTTCTGTAGCACACGGTACTCTACAGTAACACACGGTATTGCATAGTGTCTCATATTATTGGTCTGATAATTGACACCGTAACTGTTACGCATCATTTCATCGATAATTGTCACTGCATAATATTTTATATTATCAATTCAATAATTGTTGTTACACAGTATTTTGCATTATTGATTTAATAATTGTCATTACACTGTATTTTATATCATTGAGTCAATAATTGTTGTTGCACTGTTTTTAAAATTATTGAACCTAATAATTGTCACAGTAACATATGCACAGTAATTCACATTATTGAATCAATAATTGTCATTACACAGTAACGTATGCTTTATTTTACATTATTGTTATCTCTATTATGATGTTATTTAAACAGTTGTATTTCATTAATTTATTGACTTGATATCTAAGAGCTAACTATACTGTATTTATAACAATTAGTCATAATAATTGAATTGATAAAGTTATTTGTTTATAATATAAAGTTAGGTGATTATTAGGTGATATGAAATGAATGGTGTAGATTAAAGTGTGAATTATTGTTGAATAATTGAATTGATTTGTTTATAATATAAAGTTAGGTGATTATTAGGTAATATGAAATGAATGGTGTAGATTAAAGTGTGAATTATTGTTGAATAATTAAATTGATTTGTTTATAATATAAAGTTAGGTGATTATTAGGTGATATGAAATGAATGGTGTAGATTAAAGATAATATAATATTTGAAATGGATGGTGTAGATTAAAAGATGATCTTTAAATGAATGGTTTAGATTAAATGAATGATGAGATTTTTGGCTATAAATAGAAGCCTTAACTTAAGGATTTTTCATAAACTTCCTTACTTGTTCTTTCTTTCTCTCTCTAAATACTTCTTGTGAAAGTTCTCTCTAAGTGTGCTTAAGTCATCTTGAGTATTTGTGAAGATCTATAAGTATACGTGTACTGTTCAAGTTAATCAACCTCATTTAAATCAATATCCAGTCACGTGTTGAGGTAAGGGATACCATCTTTTTCATCTTCCATTATTCAAACATACTATGGTAAGGGATTATCATTATTTGATTCTTGATAATAATATTGTTTCTTCCTTACTCATAAGACGTGCCTTTTATTTCCATGTATTAAATTGTGGGAATAACCTTACGGAGCGGATTGCCGCCTGTTGGTGAATAACCTTTCGTATTCATTCATTATTAATCTCTGAGAATAACCTTACGGAGCGGATTGCCGCCTGTTTGGTGAATAACTCTTTGTACTCAAATTCTATTAAATTGTGGGAATAACCTTACGGAGCGGATTGCCGCCTGTTGGTGAATAACCCTTTGTATTAATTTCCTTCACCTTTTGTTAATCAAACCTGCTACGGTAAGGGATATTATTTTCTTTCATACTCCTAAATCGAAATTTATTATGGAACTATTGCTTCTATAATTCCTGAAAATATTATATGTTCCATAATAGTTGAACTTCATTATTTCAACTGAACCTTCCTATTTACGTGAACCTTTCTATTGAATTGTAACCGTTATTCTGAACTGTGGATCTTGAATATCATTTTTAAATTTCACTCCACATCATGTTGACAATTTGGACATTATTTGAATCTGTACAAAGTAAACTTCCGATACTTATTGTTATCCTATTTCTTCTGTTCATCATTTATATCATTCTAATCATCCAAAAATCAAGCTGTTGTGAATATCTGTGGCCGGGGGCACAGATGTGATATATTTGTTGAACAGATGATAGGTTAAAGGCGATATAATAGGTTAAAGGCGATACATCTGTTCGGTGTCTTTTATGGCACGTGGTGAATGTTCTCTTTGGCCCGTAGTGCAAAGATGAACTGTTGTTTGGTATGATTATGACCAAAGGCTGAATCTGGTATAATCATGACCGTTGGTGTTATATTGAATGTCTTTGGCCCGTAGTGCAAAGATGAACTGTTGATGTGCATGATTATGATCAGGAACTGTGAATTTGTATTATCTTGACTAATGATATTTCAGATGATAAAAGTTGATGATGTTTTTCCTAAAAAGAGAACCGAGTGGACATTATAGTCTGCATTATTCTTCTAATAGATTACTCATTCCGCTGCTATTATTGATCTGAACGTTGTTTAAGAATTTAACTGCAGTTTTTGATATAAACCTTGTAGTCTATTGTATTCTATCAAGAACTCAACTGTTGAAGACTAATGATAATTTATTCATCATTATCTTAGTCATGATATTCTTTACTGGGCTATTTGAGCTCACCCTTTCTTTTGTTCCATTGTTTTTCAACAGGAGATGAAAACATAACAGGGTCTAGCCGGGGAATGGAGTGAGGGTCCGAGGAATAGTTATCATAGTCTTCACGTTTTGTAAAATAGTGTGGCAATAATAGTGAAGACTTAGTTGTGTATTATTATACACTGTATTGTTGTACGTTGTGCTTTGTTGTAATAATTTTGTTGTAGTATTTTGACGACTCAAGTTTGGGCTGTGTGGGCCCAGATTTGGGGGCGTCACAGTTGGCATCAGAGCTTAGGGATATGGTCTTTAATGGAGATCTGGGGTAGAACTAGGAGGGGAGAGACGAATAGAATCAGTCACTAGTGTGTCCTACCTAAAATAGATTTTATTATCTAATGAGTCGATTTGAATGTAGGAACATGAAGTGATGAGTCAGTTTATTTGAACTAACATTTATTTTGTGACCACAGTTAAGTATGACATCTGAAAATCAAGAGGTTAACTATGGAATACCTGAAACAAATGTAGCTGCAAAACAAGAGGCGACGAATAATCTTCTTACAAACTCAGAGTTGAATCATTTGCCTAAGGCAAAAATTATGCGTGTTCTATCCAGTAAGGATGAGGGTGAAAGCTCTGCTACAGTCGTTCCAGATCCATTTTTAGAAGCAATTAAAGGAAGTAACGAACTTGCGGAAATTATTGCCTTTAATTTACTCACTAATTGGGAGAGTGATATCACATGGTTATGCTCTATAACAAAGGATCAGAATATATGGACTTTTCATATTAGTCTTTGGGATTTATGGTGTTCCAGCTATGATTTTCAAGATTATTTAAAAATGATGTTTCTATACTTTTGGGCGTTACAATTTAGAGGAATTCAGGTTAAGTTAGTCACTATCGTGGAAACTGCAGTCTATCGAAAATACTATTTTAATGGAAATCATTGGTACCTTACTACTGATGAAGTTGATGAACCCGAGAAACAGTTTGCTAGAAAATTATTCAGTGGTATTCCCATGGTTGAAATACGTGAAGATCCGAATGAAGTATTCGGGATTCGATTTGACGATAACAGTCAAGAAACCGAATGAGGTTATAACCGGTAAGCTATTCATAAATTCTCGTGAAGTCTATGCCATATTAGATACTGGCTCTATCCACTCTTTTATCTCACCTATATGTACTCAACGTTTAAATTTGACTATTGAAAACTTAAATCTTGTCTTATCAGTTGAAACCTCATTGGGAGAAATACCTATTACATTTACTATCTATAAATCTTGCCTAGTTCAAATCAACAACCTCACATTACCTGTTGACCTTATTTCTTTGGAGATGCGTGAATTTGATGTGATTTTAGGAATTGATTGGTTGACTACCCATCATGCTAAAATTGATTGTTTTCATAAGATTATTAGTTTTCATATTCCTAATCAACCTGTCATGCAAATTCAAGCAACTAAACCATTGAAATCTATAACTGTTATTTCTAGCCATAAAGCCATTCGTTTATTGAAAAACGGATGTCAAGCCTTTTTAGCTCATGTCACTGATTTGAACAAAAACACGTCAAACTTGAATGATATTCCCATTGTTAATGAGTTTCCTGACGTTTTTTCTGAGGAACTTTCTGGCTTACCCCAAACCGTGAAATTGAATTCTGTATCGATCTTGAACCCGGCACTAAGCCCATTTTTAAAGTCCCATACCAAATGGCTCCCATAGAACACAAAGAGTTGAAAGTTTAATTACTAGATATCGGTATCATTCATTCTAGTACAAAACTTATATCGAGCGAGGAATGCGAGAAGAGTTTTCAAGAACTCAAGAGGAGACTTGTTTCAGCTCCTGTTCTGACCATACCATCAGGATCAGGAGAATTTGTTATCTACAGCGATGCTTCTGGCAAAGGTCTAGGCTGTGTCCTTATGCAACATGGAAAGGTTATAGCCTATGCCTCTCGACAACTCAAAGATTATGAGAAAAATTATTCTACTCATGATCTAGAGTTGGCAGCAGTCGTTTTCGCGTTAAAGATCTGGAAACACTACTTGTACGGAGAAAAAGTGGATATCTATACGGATCATAAAAGTCTCAAGTATTTCTTCACCCAGAAGGAACTCAACATGCGACAACGACGTTGGCTTGAGCTATTGAAGGATTATGACCACACAATCCAGTATCACCCGGGAAAGGCGAACGTTGTAGCTAACGCTTTGAGCAGAAAATCTTATGCAAGTACAAGTGCACTGCTGACAACACAAAAGTGTATTTTGTACGACTTGCAAAAGATGGAGATAGAGCTAAAGACACCAGGGACCCACTCGAAGATTGCTCACGTGCGAGTAGAACCAACTTTAATCGATAAAATTAAAGCTGCTCAAGCTACCGATCCGGAACTGATAAACATGATAAAGAAAGTACAAGAAGGTGCCATTCCCGAAGCAAGAATCGACGAGAAAGGAATACTTCGAGTCAACTCTCGACTCTGTGTTCCTAACGATCCTGAATTAAAGCATAAAATCATGGTGGAGGCACACAACACGCCGTTTGCAATCCACCCAAGAGGTACCAAGATGTATCGAGATCTTCGACATACATTTTGGTGGAACAATATGAAAAGAGAGATTGCAGAGTTTATCTCAACGTGCCTAACTTGTCAACGTGTCAAGGCAGAGCATCAAGTTCCTAAAGGTCCATTACAATCACTTGAAGTTCCCGAATGGAAGTGGGAACACATCAATATGGACTTCGTGATGGGTCTTCCAAAAGTTTCTCAAGGCTTAGATGCAATTTGGGTGATCGTAGATAGATTGACCAAATCTGCTCATTTCTTGCCTATACGAGAAAACTTTTCACTTGAACGTCTTGCCGGTATGTACATAAATGAGATCGTGAGATTGCATGGCATGCCAGTTTCCATAGTTTCTGATCCAGATCCTAGATTCACTTCACGCTTTTGGATCAGTCTACAAAAAGCTATGGGCCCTGAACTACGTTTTAGTTCTGCATACCATCCTCAAACGGACGGACAATCGGAAAGGACGATCCAGACCCTCGAAGATCTTTTGAGACTTTGTGTATTAGACTTCAAAGGAAGTTGGGATAAGTACTTGCCGTTGGTGGAATTTTCTTACAACAACAGTTACCAAGCAAGCATAGGCATGGCTCCATTCGAGGCATTGTATGGAAGGAAGTGTCGCTCTCCAATATGTTGAAATGAGGTAGGAGAAGCAAAATTGTTGGGACCCGAGTTGGTACGCTTGACGACCGAAAAGATCCAAATGATCCGACAACGAATACAGACCGCACAAGAACGACAAAAGAGTTATGCTGATCTTCATCGGAGAGACGAAAGTTTCAACGTCGGAGATCATGTATTCTTACGTGTTTCTCCATGGAAAGGGGTTACGAGATTCGGAAAGAGGGGAAAGCTCAACCCTCGATTTATTGGCCCATTTGAAATCCTCGATCGAATAGGAACCGTAGCCTACAGACTAGCCCTACCACCAAGTATGTCTCGCATCCATAACGTTTTTCACATATCTATGTTACGTAAATATGTGAAGGACCCAAACCACGTCATTGAGTTAGAACCAGACGTTATAGCAGAAGATTTAACATACGAGGAGGTACCTGGTAAGATCCTGGATAAGAAGGAGCAGATCCTACGCTCAAAGGTTATACCTCAAGTTAAGGTTTTATGGAGGAACCAAGATACTGAGGAAATGACCTGGGAGCTAGAATCTGAGATGAAATCTAAGTATCCTTACCTTTTCGATATGTCAGGTACGTCAATTTCGGGGACGAAATTTCATAAGGAGGGGAGGTTGTAAGACCCCGAATTTTATGAAATACAAAATTTAATTTTTCTTCATATATATATATTTTTTTTGAAACAGTAAGTGGTTAAATCGATAAAGTTAAAAGTTAAGGATGTTATGTGCAAATTTTATTTTGTCGGACAATATTCGCTTTGTCGGGGAATATTCGTTTGGTCGGGGAATATTCGTTTGGTCCGACGGCGCCGAAATAACAAATTATTGGTGGACCCCACAACGGAATATTTGTCGGATATAGAAAACGACAGAAATAACCTTTTAAAATAAAAATAGTCAACGGAACTGTTAAAATACCGGTGATAAAAGAATAGTAGCATACGGTAGTTTATGGTATTTTCTGTAGCACACGGTACTCTACAGTAACACACGGTATTGCATAGTGTCTCATATTATTGGTCTGATAATTGACACCGTAACTGTTACGCATCATTTCATCGATAATTGTCACTGCATAATATTTTATATTATCAATTCAATAATTGTTGTTACACAGTATTTTGCATTATTGATTTAATAATTGTCATTACACTGTATTTTATATCATTGAGTCAATAATTGTTGTTGCACTGTTTTTAAAATTATTGAACCTAATAATTGTCACAGTAACATATGCACAGTAATTCACATTATTGAATCAATAATTGTCATTACACAGTAACGTATGCTTTATTTTACATTATTGTTATCTCTATTATGATGTTATTTAAACAGTTGTATTTCATTAATTTATTGACTTGATATCTAAGAGCTAACTATACTGTATTTATAACAATTAGTCATAATAATTGAATTGATAAAGTTATTTGTTTATAATATAAAGTTAGGTGATTATTAGGTGATATGAAATGAATGGTGTAGATTAAAGTGTGAATTATTGTTGAATAATTGAATTGATTTGTTTATAATATAAAGTTAGGTGATTATTAGGTAATATGAAATGAATGGTGTAGATTAAAGTGTGAATTATTGTTGAATAATTAAATTGATTTGTTTATAATATAAAGTTAGGTGATTATTAGGTGATATGAAATGAATGGTGTAGATTAAAGATAATATAATATTTGAAATGGATGGTGTAGATTAAAAGATGATCTTTAAATGAATGGTTTAGATTAAATGAATGATAAGATTTTTGGCTATAAATAGAAGCCTTAACTTAAGGATTTTTCATAAACTTCCTTACTTGTTCTTTCTTTCTCTCTCTAAATACTTCTTGTGAAAGTTCTCTCTAAGTGTGCTTAAGTCATCTTGAGTATTTGTGAAGATCTATAAGTATACGTGTACTGTTCAAGTTAATCAACCTCATTTAAATCAATATCCAGTCACGTGTTGAGGTAAGGGATACCATCTTTTTCATCTTCCATTATTCAAACATACTATGGTAAGGGATTATCATTATTTGATTCTTGATAATAATATTGTTTCTTCCTTACTCATAAGACGTGCCTTTTATTTCCATGTATTAAATTGTGGGAATAACCTTACGGAGCGGATTGCCGCCTGTTGGTGAATAACCTTTCGTATTCATTCATTATTAATCTCTGAGAATAACCTTACGGAGCGGATTGCCGCCTGTTTGGTGAATAACTCTTTGTACTCAAATTCTATTAAATTGTGGGAATAACCTTACGGAGCGGATTGCCGCCTGTTGGTGAATAACCCTTTGTATTAATTTCCTTCACCTTTTGTTAATCAAACCTGCTACGGTAAGGGATATTATTTTCTTTCATACTCCTAAATCGAAATTTATTATGGAACTATTGCTTCTATAATTCCTGAAAATATTATATGTTCCATAATAGTTGAACTTCATTATTTCAACTGAACCTTCCTATTTACGTGAACCTTTCTATTGAATTGTAACCGTTATTCTGAACTGTGGATCTTGAATATCATTTTTAAATTTCACTCCACATCATGTTGACAATTTGGACATTATTTGAATCTGTACAAAGTAAACTTCCGATACTTATTGTTATCCTATTTCTTCTGTTCATCATTTATATCATTCTAATCATCCAAAAATCAAGCTGTTGTGAATATCTGTGGCCGGGGGCACAGATGTGATATATTTGTTGAACAGATGATAGGTTAAAGGCGATATAATAGGTTAAAGGCGATACATCTGTTCGGTGTCTTTTATGGCACGTGGTGAATGTTCTCTTTGGCCCGTAGTGCAAAGATGAACTGTTGTTTGGTATGATTATGACCAAAGGCTGAATCTGGTATAATCATGACCGTTGGTGTTATATTGAATGTCTTTGGCCCGTAGTGCAAAGATGAACTGTTGATGTGCATGATTATGATCAGGAACTGTGAATTTGTATTATCTTGACTAATGATATTTCAGATGATAAAAGTTGATGATGTTTTTCCTAAAAAGAGAACCGAGTGGACATTATAGTCTGCATTATTCTTCTAATAGATTACTCATTCCGCTGCTATTATTGATCTGAACGTTGTTTAAGAATTTAACTGCAGTTTTTGATATAAACCTTGTAGTCTATTGTATTCTATCAAGAACTCAACTGTTGAAGACTAATGATAATTTATTCGTCATTATCTTAGTCATGATATTCTTTACTGGGCTATTTGAGCTCACCCTTTCTTTTGTTCCATTGTTTTTCAACAGGAGATGAAAACATAACAGGGTCTAGCCGGGGAATGGAGTGAGGGTCCGAGGAATAGTTATCATAGTCTTCACGTTTTGTAAAATAGTGTGGCAATAATAGTGAAGACTTAGTTGTGTATTATTATACACTGTATTGTTGTACGTTGTGCTTTGTTGTAATAATTTTGTTGTAGTATTTTGACGACTCAAGTTTGGGCTGTGTGGGCCCAGATTTGGGGGCGTCACAGGGTGAGCTCAAATAGCCCAGTAAAGAATATCATGACTAAGATAATGACGAATAAATTATCATTAGTCTTCAACAGTTGAGTTCTTGATAGAATACAATAGACTACAAGGTTTATATCAAAAACTGCAGTTAAATTCTTAAACAACGTTCAGATCAATAATAGCAGCGGAATGAGTAATCTATTAGAAGAATAATGCAGACTATAATGTCCACTCGGTTCTCTTTTTAGGAAAAACATCATCAACTTTTATCATCTGAAATATCATTAGTCAAGATAATACAAATTCACAGTTCCTGATCATAATCATGCACATCAACAGTTCATCTTTGTCCTACGGGCCAAAGATATTCAATATAGCACCAACGGTCATGATTATACCAGATTCAGCCTTTGGTCATAATCATACCAAACAACAGTTCATCTTTGCACTACGGGCCAAAGAGAACATTCACCACGTGCCATAAAAGACACCGAACAGATGTATCGCCTTTAACCTATTATATCGCCTTTAACCTATCATCTGTTCAACAAATATATCACATCTGTGCCCCCGGCCACAGATATTCACAACAGCTTGATTTTTGGATGATTAGAATGATATAAATGATGAACAGAAGAAATAGGATAACAATAAGTATCGGAAGTTTACTTTGTACAGATTCAAATAATGTCCAAATTGTCAACATGATGTGGAGTGAAATTTAAAAATGATATTCAAGATCCACAGTTCAGAATAACGGTTACAATTCAATAGAAAGGTTCACGTAAATAGGAAGGTTCAGTTGAAATAATGAAGTTCAACTATTATGGAACATATAATATTTTCAGGAATTATAGAAGCAATAGTTCCATAATAAATTTCGATTTAGGAGTATGAAAGAAAATAATATCCCTTACCGTAGCAGGTTTGATTAACAAAAGGTGAAGGAAATTAATACAAAGGGTTATTCACCAACAGGCGGCAATCCGCTCCGTAAGGTTATTCCCACAATTTAATAGAATTTGAGTACAAAGAGTTATTCACCAAACAGGCGGCAATCCGCTCCGTAAGGTTATTCCCACAATTTAATAGAATTTGAGTACAAAGAGTTATTCACCAAACAGGCGGCAATCCGCTCCGTAAGGTTATTCTCAGAGATTAATAATGAATGAATACGAAAGGTTATTCACCAACAGGCGGCAATCCGCTCCGTAAGGTTATTCCCACAATTTAATACATGGAAATAAAAGGCACGTCTTATGAGTAAGGAAGAAACAATATTATTATCGAGAATCAAATAATGATAATCCCTTACCATAGTATGTTTGAATAATGGAAGATGAAAAAGATGGTATCCCTTACCTCAACACGTGACTGGATATTGATTTAAATGAGGTTGATTAACTTGAACAGTACACGTATACTTATAGATCTTCACAAATACTCAAGATGACTTAAACACACTTAGAGAGAACTTTCACAAGAAGTATTTAGAGAGAGAAAGAAAGAACAAGTAAGGAAGTTTATGAAAAATCCTTAAGTTAAGGCTTCTATTTATAGCCAAAAATCTTATCATTCATTTAATCTAAACCATTCATTTAAAGATCATCTTTTAATCTACACCATCCATTTCAAATATTATATTATCTTTAATCTACACCATTCATTTCATATCACCTAATAATCACCTAACTTTATATTATAAACAAATCAATTTAATTATTCAACAATAATTCACACTTTAATCTACACCATTCATTTCATATCACCTAATAATCACCTAACTTTATATTATAAACAAATCAATTCAATTATTCAACAATAATTCACACTTTAATCTACACCATTCATTTCATATCACCTAATAATCACCTAACTTTATATTATAAACAAATAACTTTATCAATTCAATTATTATGACTAATTGTTATAAATACAGTATAGTTAGTTCTTAGATATCAAGTCAATAAATTAATGAAATACAACTGTTTAAATAACATCATAATAGAGATAACAATAATGTAAAATAAAGCATACGTTACTGTGTAATGACAATTATTGATTCAATAATGTGAATTACTGTGCATATGTTACTGTGACAATTATTAGGTTCAATAATTTTAAAAACAGTGCAACAACAATTATTGACTCAATGATATAAAATACAGTGTAATGACAATTATTAAATCAATAATGCAAAATACTGTGTAACAACAATTATTGAATTGATAATATAAAATATTATGCAGTGACAATTATCGATGAAATGATGCGTAACAGTTACGGTGTCAATTATCAGACCAAAAATATGAGACACTATGCAATACCGTGTGTTACTGTAGAGTACCGAGTGCTACAGAAAATAGCAATAACTACCGTATGCTACTATTCTTTTATCACCGGTATTTTAACAGTTCCGTTGACTATTTTTATTTAAAAAGGTTATTTCTGTCGTTTTCTATATCCGACAAATATTCCGTTGTGGGGTCCACCAATAATTTGTTATTTCGGCGCCGTCGGACCAAACGAATATTCCCCGACCAAACGAATATTCCCCGACAAAGCGAATATTGTCCGACAAAATAAAATTTGCACATAACATCCTTAACTTTTAACTTTATCGATTTAACCACTTACTGTTTAAAAAAAATATCTATATAAAGAAAAATTAAATTTTGTATTTCATAAAATTCGGGGTCTTACAGTTTCTCTTTGATTATGCGAGTAATATCGCCGATGAATCCATCGTTCATGCATATATAGAGAGAGGATAGAGAAATGAAGAGAGAAAATTTGAGAAATTGAGCTTGGGTTTTGATAAAGAGAAATGTTTGAATTTGAAGAGAAAAAATATTGTTAAAATTGTGTTTTTTAGATTTTTAATTAATTTTAATACATTCAGTTTTAAAGTTAGGAAAAATAAATATAAAGAAAATGCTATTTAATAGGTAATGTTAGAAAATATATAAAAAAATTAAATACTTATATATATGAAAAAATTATTCAAATACTTAATATAAAAGATTTTTCATTACAATTATTATATATTTATCTTGCATATGTTTTAACTCATCAAACAAATTAGTTCAAAACATATTTAAGAGTAAAAATTGTAAAATAGACTCATTTAGATGCTTCAGAGATATCAATTGTCAAATAATTTTTTTTATTCAGTATTCAAAATTTTACTTTATTCAAATTATAACATTCAAAATTATTTTATTTTATTTTATCAAATAACTCTTGTCCGTCTTATTAATCGGCTCCTATCGGGTCATGGTGATCTGTCTAATGCGGATCACATAGTTGACAATTGTTTACCGCTATGTAATTGTTTTTCCCTCTAATAAAAGTAAGGAAGACAAGTGTTTAGCTTATATTTCTAATATTTTTTTAATGATAAATTTCAATCTTGAATAAAGGAGATTTCCACTCAGCTCTATTAAATTTATAATTTGATTTTATTTCGAATTCCCATGATTTTATCCCAGGATTTTGTCAATAAAATAAAATAAAATACTTTACTTTTGATTTTTATATAATGCTGCGCACTTGTCAATATCAGGATATATGAAAAAGTATTACTTAATGCCTAAAAAAGTCCTTTTTTTTTTCAAAACACACAAAAAAAACTCTTGTTAAGCTATTTTAATAAAATCATACAAAATATTTTTCTTACATAAAAATTATTTAGTGTTTAAAATTATTATTGAAAATATATAAAATTGAACTATATGAACTGATGTGTTTGCTAAAGCATACTATAATTTCGTCAAATTTTAAACAATTTTAGTAATTATTTATTATATCTCTTTATTAACTTTAAAATAACGATTGTAATGCAATATGGTGGGACAATATTTACATTCCCCACCTAAACTTGTTTTTTCAATTAGGCCACCTCTCTCATATGTTATGAGGGGTAAAATTATTACTCACATGAGAGATGGCTTTGTGAAAAATAATAATTACAATGATAAAAATAACAAATTTTCATATTTACTAAGCAAAATTTAAGCATAAATTAAATATTAGAGATATTATAATTATAATTGTGGATAAATTTCATCAATATTAATTTTATTATATCATCAGTTTTATCAATAATAATTTTATTATTGTATACATTAATAAAAATAATGCTAAATGTATAATTTAAAATTCTATAAATAATTAGATAAAAAAAAATAAATGAAATTGTTTTTTTTTTTTTGGAATGGAGGTATAACCCTAAAACAATCCACTTTACAAATTGAACCGCTTATAATTAGAGAATTTTTATTTTCATAAATAAAAATTAATATTTTTATAAAATACTTCTCACACAAGTATAATATTCATTTTCTATTTATATGATAAAAATTAAAAATTATGTAAATCTATCCATTTTGCTTGCAGATCCTATAATTATCATCAGAACTAATACGGAAACACAAACAAATAATCCCAAATATTGAATCAAACCCCCGCCACTCGCTCTTCGTTTGCTTTTCTCTCTTTACTTTCACTACATATATCTCAGTCTCTAACGTATACACACACAGTATATGTTTTGTCGTCACTCATTCATCAGTCTATTTTGAATCCCCTACCTCTAAAAGCTTGATATTCAGAGATGTTGTTTTTTACGGAAGAGTTGGGATTTAAGCAGAGGTGAATATTCAAGTGTTTGGATCTACAGGCGGTAAGCTCATCTCTCTTTATCTTCTAGTATAAATACGTAGTTTAGCTTAATCACATACGTGTGTTATATATGTGTTGGCGTATGTTGAGGATATATATACGTGTGTTATATATGTATGTGCGTGTGTATGTATATATATTCTATAAAATTACCATAGCATTCATGTGCCAAACTCTTATCTCTCTCTTTTACAACATTGAACACATCTTACTGTAATTATCACCTGGATACTGGGAGCTCAGGTTTGTAGGCTCTTTCTCACTCGTATTTTTATTTTTCATATGATAATGACACTAGATTTAGCACTTCATCTGTTATAGGGAGGGGAAAAGAAAAAGCTATTCCAGTCTGTTGGCTGTATTTTTCTTGTTTTAGTTGAGAGACTGTTTTTGCATCTTTTGGTAATATGAAACTCTTGCACAAAATATTCTTTGCATATGTCACATCTTCAGTAGTTCTGTCTTCAGTTGTTGATTGCCTATTGTGTATATAGTTAATTTTTGATTTCAAATTATACACACACACACACACGTACACACTGATATTATATTGAAGCAAATGAAGAAGGTGCATCTGAGATTTGAGTTTGAACCCTTGTGTTTTTCATTTTGCAGGTCACCTGGCTTCCGTCTTGTGGGAGTGTGAACTAAGGAATATATTTGATCAATGAATTATTCTAAAATAACTTCTGGACTAGAAAGGGCTTGTATGGGGTAATAACTAAGGACGAGATGGTAGTAACTTTTGCAAATACATGGAAATGGAAATCTCAGGAGATGAATCCGGACCCTCACAGCAAAGGCATTCTAATACTAATTGGTGGCCTGCAGACTTGATAGAAAATTTTGGATCCATATCTTTGGACTCTAAAGAAGAAATTTTAAGTCATAAAGAATCAATGGGCAATAATGCATATGCTCATTATTCATATCAGACGGCGTCACAGATCCTCTGGAGCACTGGAATGCTTTCTGAACCTATTCCAGATGGTTTTTACTCTGTCATTCGCGTGAGAACTGACATTTACTTTGCTATTATTGCTGTTAAAATATGTTGCTATAGTGGGTCCTTCTAATTATATCTCCGATATTATGTGCATCAAATATGAGTTAGATGAGATTTTTAATGAAATGTTCACTTATGAGTTTGATTTGCATTTATCTTTGGGGCAGTAGGTTCTGTTATAGTGTTGTTATACTGCATTCATAGTTGACTTCTGTGGTTAGTACAGTCCCCACGAGAAACAGGGATATCTGCATGGTCACATTTATTATGTATATAATGTGTCCTTGTTATGCCTCCTTTGTTTTTCTAATGAGATGATAAACATAGGGTTAACGAATTAGGGTTTTTGAGAAAAATGTTTGGATTGATAAGTGGTGGGTGTTTGAAGCATGTATATGCAGTGTTAGGTTTGTTGTTGATAAAGTTCCTATTTTACCCATTGTATAATTTGTATCCTCGTTGTTTGTGGTAGACTATTTGGAACGAGTGAACTAACATATAATTCGAAGTGAATGAGATAGCAATTGTGCAGTTGCAGTTCTTGTTTTCAGACCACAGATTTTGTTGGAAGGCCAAAAGATATACCTTGTTGAATTATTTACTGTTGCTGTAGATATACCTTCTTTGGTTGGTTTTTGATTAGCGTGTCAGTTTCCAATTTAACATGTACTTTTTATCCAGGAGAAGAGGCTTAAAGATCTTTTTGACTATATTCCTACTTTGGAGGAGCTCTTTGCTCTGGAGCTTGAGGGTTTACAGGCTGATATCATACTTGTAGATGCAGAGAAAGATAAGAAGCTTTCTATGCTAAAGCAGTTGATTGTGACTCTGGTGACAGGTTTAAGCTCGAATCCTGGGGCGATGATAAAAAAATTGCTGGTTTGGTGAGAATTTTTCTATAAATCTTGGACTTTCAGCATCTAATCTTCAATTCGTTGAAAGCTAGTAATCGACGTAGTGCATGGTTATTGTTTTTGGCAATCTATTACTGTTTTTGGTGAATTATTCCCATATTCCTTGGATGATTTTAGAATATCATAAAGTCCGTAAATATTTAAATTCACCTTCACTATATTCCTTGTGAATTGCAATTTCTTTATAAGGTAATAATGAGGAAGGGCTTTGGTGATAGGTGAGGAATTGTGTAAGGGGGTGCTTTTAGTCCTCTCTTATCTGAAACTCGTCAATGGGGATGAATTGTGTAGCTGTTAAACAAAATCAGAGATGTCCATTCTAAAGTATAAACTAAAAAGGATAACACGCCTGCCGGTGTATGATTTCCTGCAAGTTCGTAGTTCACATTTTACAACAATTGAAGAAAAACATATGTTGCCTCACACCTTGTATTCATATATAAAGGTGCCACGGATTTGCTACCCTCTACACCTTACATATATAATATTGTTTCGAAGAGCCTAGATGACTTCCTGGGTTAAATTTGGTGTCTTTTCATCATGTAATTTCTAAATTCATTTTTTATTTGTAATGAAAGGAAAATGTCATTGCTTTGGGCTGGTAGAGAGCTGAGAGATTTGAAACTCTAATTGGTTCATTATCAGTATCTTGATGTTCTTGGATAAAGAAGGAAGATTCTCGACCTGTAAACATCCTATGGTCAGTTAATTGGCATTAGAACCTCTGCTTTTTTGTGTCGAAGCCTATGACTACGGTTTTTAGGGTCTATAGTGACGGTATGTTCCCTTCGCATAGCCCTACAAAAAAATGGGTTATGGCGACGGTACATTCTGTCGCGATAAACCCTAAAAACCGTCGTCATAGGCCTCAGAGAAACATATGATTTGATTACAAAGGATTTCACCCCCAGTTAATTAGTAGCTGTTCTTGTTGCATCATAGGTATGTTCTTCTATAGTTTTTAGTGGAAAATATTCTCTTCCATGTTAATTTTTTGTTATTTCTTCTTTAGGTGTCTGATTTCTATAAACGACCAAATTTGGACTTAACTCCTGCAAAAGCTGCACTTGAGGAAACCTCTCATGCATCTGGCAATCGAGGCCTGCAGATGCTGGGACAAATAAAGAATGGCTCATGCTGTCCTCGAGCTATATTATTCAAATTTCTTGCAGATGCTGTAGGTCTTGAAAGTAGCCTAATGTCGGTAAGCTTTACCTTTGTTACAAAATGGTTTATTTATTTATTAATATTATTTATTTTTTTATATTATTTTTTCTTAAAATATGTTTAATTTTTCAAAATATTTTATGCAAGATCTAATTAATGAGCTTAAGTATGGTTGTCATATTTATTATTGGTATTCATCATAAAGAGTTTTGAATCCTTTATGTTTCCTCCTTTCTTGAACAATTTTTCATACGGGGATTTCCTAATGAAGGAGCAGCTGAGTGCGTAGACTCGTATAAGCATATGTATGTAATAGCTGTATTAAATTCTATAGGACTCCTGGTAGATCTTATGCGGTGTCCTGGCCAACTGATACCCCAATCTACCAAGGCAATTTTTATGAACCATGTATCTGCAGCCAGGGAGAGTGATTCTACTGGAAATGATGCCTGTGATTCGCCCCTTGAACCAAACAGTCCTCTATATGTATTTTCAGATAAAGTTGATCCTGAGAGGTTAGTAGCAGATATAATATATGTCCAGTTTGAGTTGCATATTCAGTTGAAGTGTTTCTGAAAAGTTTTCTGTGGGTAATTGATTTTTAGAATTTGCTGCAACTTTGGGTGTTGCGCTCTTTAAACACATAGTTGATGGGTTTATTATTGCTGTGCTATATTCTGCAGTGCTGATAAAGATGACGGCCTACAATATCAACATAGACTAGAAGCATCTTTAAATGTTCCAAGGCCTTCTTTGAGGAGTATGATGTTTTGTTCCACCTCTATATACAGAAATTTGAGGTGACAATTGTGCTCATTTTGACAATCCCTAATTTTGACCTGATAAAGGAATGTCAAACGGTCTTTTATCCTCTCCGTAGTTATTGCCTTTTTATCCTTTTTCAAAAAGATTCATAACTTTCTTGGAGCATTTAAGTGGGATGGACTCGTATTTGATCTTTTTTCACTGTCTCAGTTTATCACATAGTGAACCCAATATTGCTACCACATTTTGGCGAAGGGGCTGGAGAAAGGTCATTGCTGAACAGAGGACTGCAAGTTCAAGGTTTTCTCGATGCTAATATATATTTTTAGGTTAAATTCTAAATAAAAGAAAGTGATATTTTAGTTTTAACCTTGCACAATAATTATGATTAAATGTTCCGTGGTTTAGGTTTTACTGTAGCTTCCATTTGTGCCTCCAGCTATGAGGACTTTTAGAGGAGTTTCTGTTTCAAACCTCCATAGGGATTTGGCAGCTGTTCTAATATAGGATATTGTAATTTTTCTACTTTAATCGTGTGTGGAAAATTTTGTCCTGGTTAGTTGTATTCTCTCATCTTCTTAATAAGATTCTTTTATCCAGAACCTAAGTGGTGGGAGAAATGGCAGAGGTCTTGAATAATATCCTCAAGGTAGTGGTTCCAATCCCCGTACTCAAGGTCAAAATTACCCATCATTAAAGGAAAAAAAGTTGAAAAAAAAACTTCTTCAATATATGATATGAACATCATGAATATACTCTGGCCCATAAGAGAGAACTTGGATGCAACGTTGAAGTTGCTCAATGTCTAAAAGTTGATGTTCTATCTTACTGTCATATTTTTATTTTTGTTATACACTTATACTCCTAGTTTTGTTTTTCATTTGGCTTTTGTAGCCCGGAGCATCCTTCGTTTCGAGCACATGGACGATCCATGCTTAGTGGTGACGACAAGTCATTTAGAGAGTATTCTGATGATATTGCCACATCAAGGTGCTTCTTACAACTTCTTACCCTTTCTTTTATGTGCTTACATGATGATTCCATGTCTGCACAGTGTGGGTACAAAGGTCATCAAAGTTATCTGGATTGTTAGCTAATAGTTGCTTGGGTATTAATGGCATATTTAGAGAATATACTTTCTTGTTTTGGTATTTGTATTTATAGTTTGAACCTATTCATAATTAAATTTGTAGACATCATTTTCAATTCAAGTACATAATTTTTCATTTTACCTTCCTTTGAAAAAAGATATTGTTGACAATATCCTATACATATAAATCATGCGGCTATTCCATTCGTAGCGAATATGTTTTGAGTTGGATGCTTAAACATGGCTAAGAGTTCTGATTGGTCTTGTATTTGAGTCTTCCGATTGCATTTGATTCCATCCATTTTTGTTATTTCTGCAATTGCACTCTGTCTGGTTTTCATTATGATGCACTCAGTTTATCTCTCCGTGTGTGACCTGCTCACACGTGAAAAAAAGTTAAAGCAAGGTATACCCTGTTGGGCCCATTCTCTAATAGTCTTGGTTTTTATAGGAATTAGTGACTTGCCGTTGTCTCTAATGCATGATTTTTAGTCTCTTTGTTTCTCATTATGGATACAGTGTTTTGATTTAGTACCAGAGATATTGGGGTGTTAGCTTGTTTTTATTTTGTTGTTGAACTTTTACCGATAATAGTTATTACTTGCGTTTTCCTTTTCTTAGTGGTATACTGAATTTCAAGAAAAATACTTTCTAGTACAGCCGTAGTTAGTAAGGTGCTAAATTGCTGATTAATTATTTTCTGTTTCCAATTAGCTACAGGTCAGAAGGAGCATCAATGCCAGAAACCCGTAAACTAAGAAGAAGAAGCCTTAGTATTACTCCAGAGATTGGTGATGACATCGTAAGGTTAAGCTAGCCCCGTTCTGTCTTATGGTTATCATTTCTTTTCAATTTACTGATCAACAAACTGTCTGGATATTCTTTTGATAAGTTTGAAACCCTTCATAAACTGATTTTACTCAAGTATACTTGCTGTTGATTCAAAAATACCTTTAGAGCTGCTTTATAGGATGGTGTAATTTCAGAAACCAAATCATGGTAGTTTCTAGTCATGCATTGTAATTTTCAGTTATATGAAGAAAAAAATTGGGATTTGTTGTAGAAAATTGACCTATATGTTTACAAGTGAATGGCTCCAAAATTTTCATTTGTAAAATGTTAAAATATCAATGATTAATCTTATAAGTTTGTTTCTTCTTTATTTGTTTATGGCAAATGTATATGTATATCCAATTTTCAATTTAGGCTATAAAATCACTTCAGTATTAATTTATAATAAGAAATTTATTAAGGACTAAATTACCAGAAAAAATCAGAAAATATTAAATACGATATTCTACAACTCTTAGTCTCTTAGAGTTGGAGTTGAAAGTGAACATGATGGTATGAGCATCCATAAGCTACAACTGTTGCCAAGTAAAAGTGATATGATAAACTATTGAGCCTGCTAGGGGATGATAAAGACCCACATATCAAGTGAATGGAGTTATTAAATCATGACTAGTCTTAAGGACCATATTAGCCTTGTAGAGTAGATGACAAAATGAGTTGCAAGTCTTGAAAATAAACTGAAGTCATGGGACTAACTTTTGAAGTTATTGGTTGTATTCATGGATGAATTGGAAACTGGGTGTCTAAAAGGAAAACCCTTGAGAGACGGAGATGATAAAGATGATGCTTAAGGAAGTCTGACTTGACCTCCCATCCCCCGGTGGCTGGCAATGGTTCTCACTTCTTTTCACTCTTAAGGTTTCATATCCCCTCGCCTTTGTTGATGAGACGTGCATCTTCCACTAAGATCTGGCGTCTCTCTCTTGCCTTGATATTTGGGAATCTTGGCTCATCCATCATATAAAGAAATTGGTGGTCTGGTTTTGCATATAACCTTTGGGAAATGATATATCAGGGGGTCTCAAAGCAATCTAGCTAGATTGAAGCCACTAGACAAAAAGGTTTGTTTTCTCGTAACGATTCCTTTTTTAGCAATTGGCGATGCCCCGAAACCCTTCCATAATAATCATGTGATATTACATTGATATTTGTAAGGACTATTTATCCATTGCAGGTCTGCCATGGTCTTTATATGTCAAAACTTGGTTTGGTGCAGGAAAAACCATATGTATGTACTTTTAGCTCACATTAAATAGGCAGAGTCATAAAGGCAGTGGCAATTGTTGTATTTGATAATAAATTCAGTCAGTCACTTTCAAATGTCTAAATTTAGAGTGAAGCTCCCTGCAAATCTTTAGGCATGTTGAAGCTAGGACCCAAAAAAAAAAGAGAAGTGAATTTCAAATTCTTGGACCAATTTTGTGATTCATGTATGATCCTTTTTATTTAGTAATGCTCGTAGAAGCCTCAGAGCAAGTTAGCACAATCTGATCCATATAACATTTTTGATCAGTATATAATATGTATAATAAAGATTTGTTTTGGATTATATGAAATCTCATTCTTGAATTCCATATCATGGATTAATGTGTCGTCTTGTTGTATATCAATTGCACAATAATTGCAGTATCTTTCAAGTAACACCGAAAAAGAGTTGTATAAGAAAATACCTAACCCTTTTGATTGTGATCATAAAATTGGAAATGTTTAGGTCTTTATGATTAAAATCATATCTTGTGAGGCTGCCTTGCTAGGTAGTCTCTTTCTCTCTCTCATGCAAATTAGAAAAGGAAAACATAATTTAGCACCAAAAAAAAAAAGAAAAGAAAAAGAAAATGAAAACATAACTTCAATACGTAGATTCATTTAAAACAACCCTTAGGGGTTGACTCCCAATTTAATTTAATATATGATTTACTGCATTTCTATTATACTTGCAATTATTTCATGTTTACTTACATATGCAATTTTTATCTTTAATGCTATAATATTTGTTCCTCATGGTGGGTACAAATACCGAATACACACCTCGTCATGTACACCTAATTCTGCAGCAGCTGCAGCCTGCAATTCAAATTGCAGAATAGGTAAAACCAGTATTTGCAACCATTCAATAAAACCTAAGGGTTACAATTTCGTCAAACACACACAGTATATGTGTTGTCTTTCCACGTATGAGTTGTTAACTATTACTCGAGTCTCTGACATTGTAAATAGAAGAAAAGGCATTAGGAAAGCTGTAGACACTCTCAAAATACTAGACTGATGCACCAAGAATTTTCACATTCTTCATACCAAGAATGAAATTAATTTATTTATTGTAATGGATTGTGTAGGGCTGTACGACCAATGAATGAAACATTGAAGCAGAATCGCCTCTTGAGAGAACAAGGGGATAATAGGTCATATCCTCACTCTTCAGATGACAAGAACAAAGGTCAAGATCTTCGAAAAAATGTATGCTTATCTTGTTCTGGCAATTGTGGACGGCTCTAGTACTTTTTATCACCATTTTCTTGAGCGTTGACATGAATAGTGTTTGTCATGAATTTATCTATTTGAGTCGGTATGTTAATGGTGTTTATAACTTTGATCAGTACCATTTCCATCTCAAACAATGTACAACAATTTGCCGATTTCCATCTCAGAAAATGTGTAAATATGTTTCTTGTTTGGCCTCAACGTGGCTCTTATAACCTGTCATTAATGATTATTCAAATCAGGGGAGGATGATAAATTCAACCTGCAGCTAATCTACCACCCAAGGGGGCAGGAGGCTAGTTTGATTGAGAAAAGAACAAGAATAGAAGAAGGCAGGATAAAATTAGAAATCCGTCCAAGAACAGTGAACTAATTTGAAAGATAGAATGCACAATGAACTGAAACTCCTGTGGCCTCTCCTTCTGAATCCTCTAGTTGTCTTTCTTATGCTTTAGGATAGGACTGATTATGAGCTTTTCTACCAGCTCAATATGTTATAGTGGTGTTTACTGTTTAGGTTGTGTTAGACGGAGTCGTAAGTATTGTTGTGGTTAATGGTGTTGATTCTGTTTTGATGTACTCTCAAAGAGGAAGGTGTTAATTCTCACAACTAAAATTTCTGTTATCTATTACTATCTTCAATCCATTACTATATATGTGAAACATGTTTCGGTTTCGGTTTCACATCTGTAGCATGTTCATTTCATGGAGACTTGGTATTTGGTCACTATATCATTGTAACTTTTAGTGCATTACTTCAGGTATCTGATATTCACCTCTATGATCGTGATGAATTATCTGGTAGAAGGTCGTCTTTGTATGCTTTTCCCGAGGAAGATTTCAATTCCCAAAAGGCAATATCATTACCTTCATCTCCTCATGAATATAGGAGTCAGGCTTCTGGGAGAAGTGGGGCAAATGATGAAATGGTCTCAACATGGAACAAAATTTTGGAATCATCAATGTTCCAAAACAAGCCTCTGTTACCTTTCCATGAATGGAATATTGACTTCTCTGAAATGACTGTTGGCACTCGTGTTGGGATCAGTGAGCTTTATTCTTTTAATATTATTCTCTGTGGTTCTTTCGTCTTCAGATTTTTTCATCCCTACTGCATAATATGAAAAAATGAGCTAAACTTTTTGAACTATTTGTCAAAACAACCCTCTGATATGGGCTTCTGTGAATTCCATAATTACGATTATTTGGATAATTGTAGGTTGCTTTACAGCACACAAGAATAATTAACAGGTAGTACTAATTGCCTTTCTTTTGGGATCATGTTTAATGTCATTAGTAACTTCCGATAATGGAATTATATCTGTTGGTATAAAACAACTGCCACTGGAATTTTATATGTTTGCGGGACCCGTGTGGACCAACCGTCATCTAGAAACCAGGGTTGAGGTTATTGCTGTGACCATTTAACTGATATTTCCTTCTCTGAGTCACTTTTGAATCATCCCAGATTTTGAAGTTTGCAAATATAGAATTACAAATTTGCATCTTCTGTTAACTAAGTAACGGAGTTCTTAATATTAAAGGTTTTTTTGTTTGAGAATATTATAACTAGAATTCCGTTTGTATGGAACTGATTAACAGCCTTTTCATTGGTTAATGCCACAAGAGTGGACGCCTCATCCCCTCCCCCCCCTCCCCACAAAAAAAAAAAAAACATTTACTTATTGCTGCAGGTGTTTCTCCAAAGACCGAGTATGTCCCGTGTTTACAAGGGGAAGAGATTTAGTAACACCATCAGAATCAAATTAAGTTTCAGGTGTCACCCATTTAATCATATATTTGCTCTCTGTGCAATATGTCAAAATATGGAGGATTTGTGCTTTAGAGAAATTTTAGCATCTATTTTATTTTTTTACCAACTAGGGCCTCCACTCATGGTGCGGTAGGAGATTTTCCTTACACCTAATGTGCGAATTTGAATTTGGTGATTTAACTGTGTCCTGTACAGAGACATCTGTAAGTTAGCATTCTATGGAACTTGGAGGATTTCTATGGGCTAGTGTGGAGGTTTGTTTGTGCCTAATGATCTCCAGAAAACAAATTTATAGAGGCATTTTTTAAAAATTCAAAATTGGTCAAATATTGAACAGGAAACAAGCTTTGTTTTACTCTCAAGGTTTAGTATTACTAGAGTATTACTGTATTACGTCTATGGGTACTTTAGGCTATTCCGCAGATGTTCATTACATATATGATTTTCTGATGGTCATGGACATCTTATTGGATTTCCTTTGGGCTTTGGCAATGTAGGTGTAACAGTCTAGTACTTATGCTCAGCATTTCATGTAACAGTCCGATCCTTATGTCCAGGACTATTAAATATAAAAGATCTCCAACAGCAGTATTATTAAAAGGACTATTAAATATAAAAGATCTCCAACAGGCCAAACTGATGTGCTAGTTTGTTTTTTATAATTATCTGGACTAGGTCAAGACTCGAGACATTTAGTATATATAAGAATGACCGTCAGGTTGAATCTAATTTCCAGGTTAGGTTGATGTTTACTTTGCCCAACAGCAGTTAATCCTATTCCTAGGTTGACACCAGCCAGGGACTAGGCTTTTTGGTGAGTATGACAATGGGGTGCATAATTGGTGATGAAATACTTTCACAAGGGTTGCAATGAGAGTGTTGATGACTAAACTATTAGCAATTGTGAAGGCAGATCTTGTTGTATTGTCAGCAAGTTGTTGGGATGTTGATATG
This sequence comes from Hedera helix, assembly GCA_947179155.2. Classification (NCBI taxonomy): domain Eukaryota; kingdom Viridiplantae; phylum Streptophyta; class Magnoliopsida; order Apiales; family Araliaceae; genus Hedera; species Hedera helix. Next base: position 40,106,145 of record OX359283.1, on the reverse strand, counting down.
GGCATTGGTGATAATAAGAAGGCAGAGGCAAGATAAATTGATGGTAATAATTCTTTATATTGGACTGAAATAATGATGTAGAGATCGGTGTGACGACAGATTTGTGTTTTGATTCTAGCTGAATAACTCGATGTTTAGAAGGCTTGTTGACTAAAATTTAACCTTGTGATAATTGTAGTTTCAGTTCTGAGTTTTTAAAGGTAAGAATTGTAAGAGTGGCAGTAACTACTCGGAGTAGTGATGCTAAGACACAAATAGACTGTTTGACTTAGGACAGTCATGTGAGAGTATGGTGAGGTGTGGTAGGATTTTGTGATGGTGTGACGGAATTTTGTAAAAAATGAAGTTTATCAATATGAATGTCAAACCAAGTTTTGACTCAGTTGCTATGTTACATGGACTTGGCAACCCCCAGAAGGATCCTTAAAAGGACACGACACGAACAAGCCTGATTTTTGAACATTTTGGTTCATTTTCTTCCACCAAATTGTTGTGCAGAATTTTCTACAGCATGAAGTTTATCAATATGAATGTCAAACCAGGCTTCGACTCAATTGCCAATTTGACAGCATGGTGAGGTGTTGTAGGATTTTGTGATGGTGCACTGAATTTTGTACAGTATGAAGTTTATCAATAAGAATGTCAAACCAAGTTTTGACTCAGTTACCAATCTGAAAGTAGGCAAAGAAAGGGGTTAAAGAAGATTCATGCCTTGCCCTTACAATGAATCCGCAATGGCACACATTCTAAAGCATGAAAACTTAACTATTCTATATCTCTCTGTTGTGTCTTAAAACATTATGTGATATATGTGAGAGAGAGAAAGTGTGTGTGTGTGTATTGGATAGAAGAAGAGCATTTTGTGATATATTTGTATAATGTATGAGCTACAATGCAAAACCTAATGCGGGTAAATACCAAGAGAAATCCTGATAAATAATATCTGTAAAATACATTTGGCCTTAAGATGTATGCAAATTCTGGTCCAAACTTTTAAGAACTACAACCAATTTGTTTTGAAATTTATACCTACTGTTTTTGAGTGAATTCTACTTAAAACATCGGTTTTTAGTAGGTAGATTTTTACATCATTCAGTTGCCTGTCACCAAAGGAAGTATGCATATACCGTGCTTATTCGTACATATTTAGTATTAGTATTTTACATATATATAGTTTTTGGATAATCCTTGTGTTGTTAATAATTACTCGCCTTTTGGCGGTTAATTCGTAGGATTCTGTGGAGAAGTTTTTCGTGGCATTTGGAATGGGACAGATGTTGCAATTAAGGTTTTCCTGGAGCAAGATCTTACTGCTGAAAACACGGAAGATTTCTGCAATCAAATATCCATCCTGAGGTATTTAATCTTGCACAAAGTGACGGTAGTATTTTTTTGTAGTTATATATCTTTTTAACTTTACCATCTTTCTTGTGATGTTTCTCTTGTTTTTTGTTCCAGCCGACTCCGTCATCCAAACGGTATTTATCTTCTCTACCTTTGTTCAATTTGTTTGTTTTTCTCAGATTTGTCCATTCCGTAGATTGCTAGCCTAGAGGGTTTCAATAAGAAAATCTAGAGTTTTGCAAACAAGCACTTCCACGTCCTATCCTGCCAACATGGGTAGGGCCAATTGTAAGAGAAACTAATATTAGAAGATTTCAAGATGTAGATATTTCCATGTAAAGTACTTTTTACCCATAAGGGATAAATAAAGAAAAATAGTTACTCACGTTTGAACTTCAGAAAAGAAAAAAAAAAAAATGTGCTAATATTTTACTAAGCCGTCTTTTTTACTGCTTATGTATGGTACATTCCACTGATGCTGTTTATTTCAGTTATATTATTTCTTGGAGCAAGCACGAAGCCTCCACGCTTATCAATGGTTACTGAATACATGGAGATGGGATCATTATATTACTTGATCCATTTGAGTGGTCAGAAGAAGAAACTCAGCTGGAGGAGAAGACTTAAAATGCTGCGTGATATATGCACGTTAGCTTAATAAGAGTGCAATATATTATATATTTACTATGTTATTTTCTTCATGTTTTTGTTTATTAGCATTATTGTTGCTGAATTTATCAATCTTAAGACAATAGTAATGTTCTGCATATGAAATCTATTTATGCACTTGTGAAGGATCAAACTTTGGCTGGTTTTGTTTTCATTGTGGTGTCTACCTGTGCATTTGTTCAGATCTCAGTTTTTGTTCAAGCTCATTCAGTGTTGCATTAATCCAACTTAAACTATCATCTTATGCTCATCGCTTAACGAGTCAATCTTGATCAACTCCAAGCTCAGCTTGATAAGGCTCATGTCCAAATCTCCAATTTCCCCATTCATTTCTTATTTAAAAAGCAAAAGCTCGCACCTTGTTCCCTCTAAATTAGAACGTTTGTCTTTGACCATTGGTTTACTTAACACTAATGACATGCATTAGGTGTCTAGCCCCTTAAAAAAAAGATGTGTGTAGGGTGTATGCAGGTAGTGAGACTCATTCTCATTCGTTTATTTTATTGCCTGATGGTTTGGCAGGCTTTGGCACTTATTTTTTAGTGTGCAAATGTTGGCTTTCTCCTCCTAACGTGGAGGACCTCCTCCAGTTTCAGGAGTTTTGGAGGAAGAAAGGCTAGGAAGATTTGTGTTAGTACGCTTCTTTTTACCATTTGTGTGGGTGTATGGACTGAGAAGAATCTAAGCACTTCTGTGGTTGGTTGACGGAATGTGACTCTGTGTCCTTTCATGCATCTGTATGTTTTTTTTTTCATGCGTGCTTTTTGAGTAACGACCAAGTTGCGATGATATTTTCACCCGCTTGCTAGACTGCGAGTACTCAATCAGCTAATGCAAACAATATGTTTGTTGTATATAAAAACAAAATAGTAGAGGTTTTGGTTTTACAATATGGTCTCGGCTCAAATTGTATTCAGCCTTCTGGATGATTTTGCAGTTCTATAAAAGAACATGTACCGGCTCATCTTCTACTTTAAACGGCAGAATCTATGATCCTTTTTTTTGTGCAATCAAAAGTAAAATCCAGTCTTGTTTGAAGCATCAGATGAATTCTTCATGCACTCACTTTGCAATACGTAACATTAAAATAAAATTGTTACAAAATTGGAACGAGATCACCTCTCTCAAAACTCACACTCTCGAGGTCAAGCTTTTATTTTATTTTATCTGCACTGCGAGTTTTTCACCAGGCATTTGATGTCAATCAACAATTTGACGTCCATTCAGTGCATCTTCAAAACGACTGCACGAATCTGCTCTCATCTCTGTACTCATATCATTTTCTGGGGCTGGATAGTAATCTTCTCTCAGTTGAACATCCCTTAAGTTTGGGATTCTGAGAAGAAAATTCATAAAATGTTCATGAGCTGTGCCATGGATAAATAGTTTCCTAAGCATAAGGCATCCTTGAAGCAATCCAGCTGCTGGCAGCGAGAGACTCCTTTGGTTAACATCCCTGTCCTGTGGTGGCCAGTAATCGAGTTCACAGAGACTCAAGTCTCCAATTCCATATAAATAGAATCGTTCCCAAAGGCTCAAATCCATGTGGCCGGATGGAGCAGTATGCGCAAAACCTATCATGTCTCCGCAATCCAAATGCATCTTTGTTAACCTCGGGTACTGATCAAGGATGCTCAATCCAAATTCACGCTGAGATGGTTTGGACCAGTTTCTGGAATCTCCTTCAACCTTTATACGGATTTCCTCCAAATTGGGACAATTATCAAGACCTGCAGTTACCAATGGAGCCAAAAGCTCACCAACAGATATCCAGAGTGAAAGATGTTGCAGCTTATCCCATGTTCTACCATAAAAATCATTGCCATTTCCATTTCCATTGCAACTTGTTATGCCAGTGACTTTATCATAACTACAATCCTGATCATAAGAATACTTGTACCTTTTCCTCTTGTTGCACAAGTCTTCACACTTTGTATTTTCAAAGAAATTGAGCTTATTGGAAACAGGACCCTCATCCAACTTGTTGAGATCAAAGTTGAACTCAACCCCATCAAGATTCTCAAATTGTTCAACACTATCCCAAACACAATCAATGTGAAGCCGCTGAATTCGCTCCTGTATTGGCTCCAAAGCTTTTAACGTCGACATGGCGCCCAGATTCTTGCAGCAAGAGATCTTGACATCAATCAATGTACGGTGAAGCAAGCAAGCTAAAGTCCTCATTCCCTTCACAGTAATCTTCTTACAACCCTGAACTTCAAACTTATGCAACCTCGAACACCCCCTAGCAATAGCAATTAACCCAAAATCTGTCAAGTCAGCCACGTTCCTAATCGACAAAGATTCAAGCCCTTGACAAAGTGCGATCCCATCCAGCTTCGATTCAACAGGCATACAAATCCCATGAAACTGCCCCAATTTAAGCTTCCTCAATTTGGGACATTTTGAATGAAGAATCTCAAATGCAGCACCACTATGTGTAACATTATTACAAACATCTAGAGCAAAGTCCTCGAGCAACGGAAGACCCGAAAACACCTCAATTAGACTGGCCACAGTCATCCTTGCATCATCGGGAGTGATCCCCTCATCATTTGGATCAGCTCTGACATTCACCAAAGCCGACGTATCGGAAAGATGTAGCCTCGACAGTTTTGGACAATTGGCAGCTATAGCTAACAAAGCTTGATCCCCAACAAAGCCAATGTACCTGGGATCAAACATACATGCAACAAGAAACTCTTTCAAATTGGGACAAGCTTTTGTAACATCCTCCAGCTCCTGGGCTTTAAACCCTTCGGAAAATGAAGGGTTTAGCAAATTGAGGGAGGTGAGGTTCTCTGCGATGTGTGGATAAGATTCAAGCGCGGGAAAAAGATCCTCAGTATAGCAATAGAAGCTGGACAAGTCAAGCTGGTAAAGGGAATTAAGGTTTTCAAATAGAGGGGTGAAATCAGACCCACATGGCAAAAGAGGCCGTTGATGCCACCTGACTAGCTTAATTTTGTTCAGCTGCGGCCAGTGAGGGAGTAGGAGTTGAAGGGTTGATGGGTCTCGAGCGTAGACAGTGAGGGACTTGAGGGAAGGGAACGCTTGCCGGAGGAGGTGAGAGATGAGGATGGGATCGGTGGCAGAGGCGGAGGAACAGAGGAGCGGGTGTCCCCAAGGAGAGAGGAGAGAGAGGTCGAGGTGGGTTACAGATCGGAAGCAATACGGGACCATGAAGAGATCACGGGCGTTGCCGCGGAGAGTGAGGGAAGTGCGGGTGGATCGCTCGAGGAGCCGCCATTTCCGGCAGACGAGGGAGGCGGAGTTGCGGCTGCGGACGTCAGATAAAGTGGCCATTATGTTTGAGAGGATTACATCGGGGAGATCGTTGACTGAGGTTGTGGAGTAATCTCCGGCCATTGAGGTTAATTTTGTAGTGGAAGTGGAATTGTATACAGATTGGAGAGAGTGAGAAGATTGAGACTGAACTGAACAAAAGGATATGAATATAGAAAAGAGGGGAGGGAGGAGTAATTATTCAGCGGCGGTTGCACTTGTCATGCCCTACATTTTAAATATTGACATAATATTATATAAATAATATTATATAAATAGTGTGAGGTATTATGTGATTGGTGTCCATCCGCATTTAATAATATTTCGGGCAGATGGGGTGTGACCACGTGACACGCACGTGAATGGCAGATGGAAATTTGTGGAAATTGGAGACGTGTTTGGTTTTGATTCCAGGAGATTAAAAAGTAATTTAAAGTAGATAGATACACGGAACACATTCATGTACATGAATGAACGAGGGACAAAGGAAAGAAAAGAGATGTCAGCTTGTTTGAAATTACAAAAAAACGGACGTGAAAAATTAGAGTTTGAATAATATATCTATGTATGTGTGTTACATTTAACCACACACACACACACACACACACATATATATATATATATATCTATATCTATATCTATATCTATATCTATATCTATATATATATAATATACAGTATTATAATGATAATTTTTTTGAATTATGACGACGGTTATTATAGACAAAAAATAGTTATAATGACGGTTGAACCGTCGCCATAACCCAAAAAAAATCTTCGTTATAGCCGGAAAAAAATTTACACTACCCGTCATCTAAGATAGTGGGTAGTGTAATTTTTTTTTTCTTCTCATCACTTTGGAGAGGATATAAAAAATAAAAAATTCACTAAGTTAACGAGTTGGAAGAATTTTATTTTTTTTCGTTGTTAAAGTTAATTTAAAAAAAAACAAAAAAATAAAAAATCACTCCACCCGCTAACTAAGTTAATGGGTTGGAGGATTTTTTTATTTTTTTTCATGTTAAAGTTAGCTTTTTTCCCGCTAACTAAGTTAACGGGTTAGAGGAATTTATTTTTTTTCATATTAAAGTTAGCTTTTTAAAAAAAAAATTAAAAAATTCACTCCAACTTCTAATTAAGTTAACGGGTTGGAGGAATTTTTTTTTTTTTTTTTTTTTTTGCTTGTTAAAGTTGGTTTCTAGAAGGAAAAAAAATTAATTTTTCTTCACCCGCTAACTAAGTTAACGGGTTGGAAGAGATTTTTTTTTATGCAAGTTATAGTTGGGTAGTATATGTATAGAATTTTTTTCTCAGAGAGTATGTATAGAGAAATAAATAAATAAATAAAATTATCACTACCCGCTATTTTAGATGATGAGTAGTATTAATTTTATTTTTATTTTTTTCCTTAACCGTTTGGAGAGTATATATATAAAAATATATATATTTTATCACTACCCGCTATCTTAGATGACGGGTAGTGATCACTTTTTATTTAATTTTTTTTTATATCCTCTCCAAAGTGATAAGAAAAAAAATATTATTTTACACTACCCGCTATCTTAGATGGCGGGTAGTGTAAGATTATTTTTTTTAATTTTTTTTTCTTATCCGTTAGAGATGATATAAAAAAAATTAAAAAATTATCACTACCCGCTATCTTAGATGACGGGGTAGTGTATATAATAATTTTTTTTTTCATTTTTCAACCGTCATCTAACATAGCTGGTGGACTGAGAATTTTTATTTTTTTTTATCATACCCGTTATCTTAGATAGCGGGTGAGACTCCATCTCATCCATTAAAATTATTATTTCGACGGCTCAAGTTGCATTTGCTGAAATAGTATCCATAGCAAACGCTTGCTATGAATCATTTCCCTATATATATATATATATATATATATATATACACTCACAAACACACACAAATGTGATCAATCTATTGACAACGTCATAAAAATAAAATTATTTTTATAACATATCTCAACTATTTAGGCTAAGATCTAACGGTTTATATAATTCTCATTCACAGTATAATATTCAAGTATCCGTAAATACTGCAAATGAGAGATATTGTCCAAAATGTCTCCACCATGCATATAATATACTCACCGTCTTCAGTATTATACTGTTAACGGTGAAGGTTAGGCCTTACTCGAAAAAATGACGACTTTTAAAAATTTTATCGTCCGCAATATTATACTGCGGGCGGGATAATTACCGTCGACAATATGAACGCTAGATTAATTATAAAACTGCGTTACTCATTGTTCATAGCAATAATTTTAGATCTCATCCCAATTTCACTATAGCTGTAATATCCCGGATATTTATGAATTATAAATAAAATATTTAATATTTAATAAAGGTTGGAGTTTGATAACCTAGTAGTGATAGATAAATAGAGGTCCAAATTAAATTTAACGGAATAACTTAGATATGGTGATATCAAAATTTTTGATAAGTTAGCAAGTAAAGTGATAATTCAATAAACTTGACTAACAACAAGTCTAATTAAATTAAGAGAATTAATTAGTGGAGTTATGTAATTAAGCGACGTGGTTGCGTGTAAATTAAATATGTATTTATATGAATATATATATGCGTGCACATTTAGTAACATAATTTAATGGTTAATTAAATTGTGATAAATAGATAGATTAATATTAAATTAATCCGAATTGAATTAAAAGGTTTATTGTTGAATTAATTTATTCATTAATCAACAATTATGCAAATTGTTGATAAATTATTTGTGAGGAATAATTATGTAAATTATATAATTATAATTATATAAAGTAGTTGAATTAATTAAAGGAGATTAGTAATTATATATATTGTACAATATTTAATATATGTACATATATATAAATGGTTTAAATTAATTGAGAAATTTTAAATTGTAATTGAATATATTAAATGAATATATTCTATAATTAAACAAATCATTGTAAATGATTTATGAGAGTGAGAAATTTAATTATACAATTATTTGTGTAATATTAATTAAATAATTAAATAAATTATTTAAATAAGAAATTGAGTAAATATATTATTATTTCAATGTATTTTCGGGTAAATGGAATTATTTCCATAATTGATGATAAATAAATTATTTAATGTACATGTATTAAATAATTTAATTTGTGGCCTAAATAATATATATTAAATTATATATTGTATTTATTTTAATTTCATAATTTATTGTGAAATTGTTTTCGAGGTAAGGTAATGTGTATAAATAATATATATAGATTATATATATTATTATTAGCGAATACACTCTAAAGTTTTAATATCAAAATAATTGATAAATTGTCATTAATTAAATATTCAATTAAATTGAATACAATGAGTGAATTAAATATAATAAATTAATTAATATGATTATTAATTAATGTAAATAATGTGAAATATTAATAATAATATTTATTAGTCCATTTAGTAATTTAATACTTATGGGTTAAAATATTTAATTATTTATTTAATTTAATTATTTATTTAATCATGGATTGAATAAATAATGTGTAAATTATTAAATTAGCCCAACATGGGTCAATTAGTAGCCCAAGTGGAGAATAATAAAATTTGACAATTTAGTAGCCCAAACAAATTAATAGAAGCCCAATTGGTATTTTAAATTAAAGCCCAATGATTGGCCCACTTGAAAAATACATTATGTAACTATTATTTATTTAAAAAGTAAAATGCAAGTGACAATCATTATGGGACAAAAGTCCCCCAAGTCAGCCGAATCATGCAAGGAAGAGAGAGAAAAGAATTGATTTGGTTTTTATTTTAATTTATTTTTCATTTATTTAATAAATGGTTGCTTGTATTAATTTTTTTTGTACATGGACCATCCCTCTTTTCACCAACTCTAGTCCTTAAAGCTTTTCTTGTGCTAGTATCTTTGCTAGGCTCTTGATGGCTAGGATGGATAGATATATTTTATATCTATAGAAATGCAAGTATACTTGCATTTGGAGGCTAAAAGAGTTAGTCATTTATCATCTTTCATTTTTCAAAGCTAAAGAGAGCTAGAGAGCATTTGAGAGGTGAGAAAATATTTGAGAGCAAGGATAATGAAGGAGAAGGAGTTCTTGGGTTATATCTTCAAGATTCACAACCATTTTTGGAAGAAAAAGGAGAATAACCATTAAATCAAGGTAATAGTTATTTAAATTTAATTTTTGTTTTTAAATTAAATAAACTAACATATGAGTATAAATATGTTAATATAGTTATTAATGTGTGGTAATAATATTTATGCCATGCTTGAGTTTAATATCCTTGGTTTGTGTTTTGGTATAATTTATATGCTAAAAACATGCGTTTGGTGGTGTTAAATCAAATCTTAAAATAATGTCCAAAAATAATTTTCATAAAATTTAGATTTAATGTTATAATATTATAGAACATTAAATCATGAGAAAAACAAAGTTTGAATCACTCAAAATGGAGTTATACACAAAAAGTTATGATTTGTGGTAGTTTATGTGATGTAAAAATTTTTATAAAAATTTTTACTATTAAATCATGAAAAATTATATTTTCATGTTATAAATTAATATTAGGTGATTGGTATTTTTTTTGGATTTTTATTGAGGACTTAAAGATTTCTTGAAGGTATAAATTTTATTAAGTTGTGTATTAAAATAGCACTGTTCACGTTCTGCTGGAAAATAAAAATAAAGGACTACCGCGCATTGCGCGGAAAACCTATTTACTGTCGGACACGGAGCCAAAACGGCGTCGTTTTGGCGAATAAAAATTTCATCCGCGCGCAATGCGCGGAAGCCAGCTACGGTGCCTTAAAACGGCACCGTTTTGGGATATAGATTTGCCGGTGCGCGCATTGCGCGAGAAACAGATTTCGGCTGAAATTACAATTTTGCCCCTCCGTTCGGTTTTCTGAATAATTACGAAATTGCCATCGGTCCGGTTTTTCAGTTTATTTACGATTTTGCCATTCTGGTTAATTTTAATTAATTTAAATGTTTAAAAATTAATTAAAAATTATAACAAAAATAATGATAATACAAGAATGATATTTAGGTATTTAATATTATATTTTTCAAATATAATAAGTATTTAGGATTAATATTTAAATGTTGTAAATATTAATCTAGTTAGTTTAATATTATATTTTTTTTTAAATATAATAAGTATTTAGGATTAATATTTAAATGTTGTAAATATTAATCTAGTTAATATTATATCTTCTGAATTTATGATTAAATTGATTATTATTTAATTAATATTAAATAATAAACAAGGATGATAAATTAATTAATTATTATTTAATTACTATTAAATAATAATTAAAGACAACTAAGATTGATTATTTAATTATTTATTATTTGATTAACTTTAAATAATAAATAAATTCAGTTAGTTATTATTTATTATTAAATAATAACTAATGATATTTGAGTATTTACTATATAATTTTATTATTTATTATTTAATTAACTTTAAATAATAAATGGATCTAGTTAATTAGTTATTATTTATTATTAAATAATAACTAAAGATATTTGATTATTTTTAATATAATATAATTATTTATTATTTGATTAATTTTAAATAATAAATAAATCTAGTAAGTTATTATTTATTATTAAATAATAACTAAAGGTAGTTAATTACTTACTATTTAATTAATGATAAATAGTAATTAAATGAAATTAGATTTAATGGAATAAAGGAAATGTCTTTTAACTCTTTTGTTTAAACAATTATAATAAATTGTTTAATAGTTTAATAAGTGTTTAACACTTGAGAAAATTATTTTCTAAATTATTAAATTATTAACCTAATTTGATTGAGGGTTTATAAGGTTAATAATATCGTTTTGACAGATGTAAATTATGTGTTAATACTTATGTGTGGTAGATAAGTTCCTTAGTGAGCGTATAGTTGTACAAATACGCCGTACTAATTATTAGACCAACTTTATTAATGTTAGGTCTTTCAGAGCCAGTTAGTTAAAGCTAGACATTTATTGTAGCTGAGCAGACAGGCAAGTTTCCTAACTTCGAACTTTATTTTGTGCAAGTTTCCTATCTTCAAACTTTATTTTGTGCAAGTTTCTTAAACCCTACTCAATTTATATTCGAGCAGGATATATTATTCATTGTTCAAGTTCCTAACTCAAATTCAAGTTATTACATTTCAAGCATGCTATGGTTTAATTCTGTATAATTATTCCACATCGTTAAATTGTTGATTCGCACATAGTGCTTGTTGCATGTGTCCATCAGGTATGAAAGGCTGATCACCTTCATTACCATAAGGTCCAGTTAAAATTGTTCATGGTCATTATTGACACTCAACATTAATTGATTCAATCATTCAATTATTGAAATTATGATTCGTACTCTTTCACACTTATTATATTGTTGAAAATTCAAAAGCTTGTTCTTTCTTTCAATCATGATATATCGTTATTGTATTTAAACTTGCTGAGCAAAGTCGTTGCTCACTCTTGCTATATCATGATAACAAATTTCAGAATAATACGAATGTCCGAGGAGAGACGGAGACAGAAGCAAAAGACAAGATTATAGTGTTATTCATTATAACTAAATTGTTATATGACGTAAGTAATTTTGTAAACCTTTTTATGAATCTAAAGGTATATATGTAAGTTAAGGTTAGAAACCTTGGGAAATGTTGTAGAATAAACAATTTATGTTTATATATTCCGCATTAGTTATAGAACATGTATGAAGATGATGTATAGTGATGAACCAGGTCCAGGGTTAAAGGAACCCGGATTTGGGGTCGTCACAGGTTGGTATCAGAGCTGATAGGTTATAGTTCTTAGGTAGTAGTACCTTAGGCTATAATCATGGAAAGATAATAAAGACAGTGAAATGATAAAATCAGATAGAGTTTAGAAATGAACATATACAGTTCATAAATGAGGAAGTAAATCTATATAGATACATAGATATATGAAAAGATTCAAAGAAGGATCTTCAATGAGTGTAATCCAAATAAATGGAATAAGAATCAGGGAACACTTGATTCAAGGATTTAAAAAGAGAAGGATCGTACAGTAAAATGATCAGAGATGAATGATAAGGTGATAGAATTAAACGATCCTAGAATAAAGGAGAAATAGTACAGTGAAATCAATTTTGATATAAGATCCCGGTGATCATAGTAAAAAGCATGAAATGACAAATGGTCTATTAAATGATTAAAGAGGTGGTGTTGATAGCATGGTGCTATAACAATGAAGATACTGAAATAGTAACAAGTGGATTCTTGAAGTGTTGAGTGTGATAAGGTATGAATTGACAAAATTCATATCAAGTTAAGAGAAGTAGAGGTTGGTAGGTTTTTAATTGATGACTCATATTAGTGGCTGAGTTGTACAATTCCTTGTATGGGCGGGGAATTAGTGCTTGGTTTTAGAACCGCTTAGCTTTCTATATTGATACAGTGGTTGAGTTGAACAGTCCTTTGTATGGGCAGGGGATTTGTTCTTGGTTTAACGACCGCTTAACTTCCTATATTGATTAGTGGCTGAGTTGACCAATTTCTTGTATGGGCAGGAGATTGTGTTTGGTTTGACGATCACTTGGCTTCCTATAATGATAATCAACTGAAACCTGGTGTCGCGCTATTCACTATATGTATGTTGAGAAGGTGATTCTTTTCTCTTGTGTATAACGGATAGGTAGAGGATGTTAAGATAAGTTCGTGTTCTGAGAACTGACACGCATAGTAAGTTCGTGACTCATAGTCATGTGGTGGAGCCCCTCAGCGAATGGGCGACTTTGGCCTGACTAGGACAAGTTCCTCAAACCATATGATTGTGGTAAGTTGCTGAGCCCAAATATGTGGTAAGTTTGATGAACAGTAAGTATGGATAGAGTTAAGTAGTCAGGTTAAGGCTATAATAGATATAGTTATTAAGCTGGAAAAGAATGTGGAGGAAAAATTTGAGGTGTTTTGAGGTTTTAGGATATTCCAAATCTTCTAGCTATGCTAGACTTTGAAATTCTTAAAAATCGTGCCAAATTCGCACTTTTGTGCTTTTGAAAAGACAAATGTATTTTTGAAATCATTAATGCATTTAGTGCAGAGATGATAACCGATGGAGTCATCAATGCAGAGTAACCTAGTGTTGGATGTATTTTTAAGCCCACTATGGTATGATGTAATATGACAAAGTCAAAATGTTTTTTTTGTATTTTGAAACGTTTAAAGAAGAGTCTATGCTAATTATTTCGGCAAGACAAATTGATTTGAAAATATCAAAATGTATTTATAAAATCATCACACGCCATTAAAGCCATGGTGCAGAGATGAAAAGACGGAATCCTCAACGCACTGTTGCAACGGTGCGGTATCATGAAGTCCTATAAATGAATTTTTGTTATTTTAACTAATCTGAAATGATTTTTGAGTCGTAATATACGAACAGTTCAATGATGTGAGTCTATGTCATTTATTTTGACTGGACACTTTTTGGTCAGAAATGACTCAAGTTTTATTTTCCAATCCAACTTATGCTGGAGCGGAATTTTGTAGTAAGTCTGAGGTGAACAACCCCGTAATGGGGGATATGTCAGAGCCATGAATAAAGAACCCGCGAGGGGGCGCCCAACAGTGGTGGCATGCTGATATGGGTTGGTAAATCCAAAGAGTTCGACCCCGTGAGAAGTCGTTGTGCACAACGCAGAAGTACGATAGGCTGATCACCTAGCGTACACCTATGGAATGTTTTCAGTCTTTGTGATTGATAAACACTCTGTTTATAAGTATTTACAGGGATAAATACTATTTATTCGGAATTCAGTTAATTCCATGTTCACAGTCTTTATGACTCCTCAGAATAGTATGAAAGTTTTAATGAATATTTTGATTTTCAATTTATTCTTCTATAAGATATTGATTTTCAATTTATTCTTCTGCAAGATATTCCATTGTTCTGGAATTATGAGTTTAGAAGTATGAACTTCCTAGAAAAGGGTGGTCATAGAATTTGATGAGTAAAGAGTTATACTCAGAGATGAAAATTGGTAGAAATGTGTATGAGATAATTTCGGGGACGAAATTTTTAGAAGAAGGGGAGAATGTAATATCCCGGATATTTATGAATTATAAATAAAATATTTAATATTTAATAAAGGTTGGAGTTTGATAACCTAGTAGTGATAGATAAATAGAGGTCCAAATTAAATTTAACGGACTAACTTAGATATGGTGATATCAAAATTTTTGATAAGTTAGCAAGTAAAGTGATAATTCAATAAACTTGACTAACAACAAGTCTAATTAAATTAAGAGAATTAATTAGTGGAGTTATGTAATTAAGCGACGTGGTTGCGTGTAAATTAAATATGTATTTATATGAATATATATATGCGTGCACATTTAGTAACATAATTTAATGGTTAATTAAATTGTGATAAATAGATAGATTAATATTAAATTAATCCGAATTGAATTAAAAGGTTTATTGTTGAATTAATTTATTCATTAATCAACAATTATGCAAATTGTTGATAAATTATTTGTGAGGAATAATTATGTAAATTATATAATTATAATTATATAAAGTAGTTGAATTAATTAAAGGAGATTAGTAATTATATATATTGTACAATATTTAATATATGTACATATATATAAATGGTTTAAATTAATTGAGAAATTTTAAATTGTAATTGAATATATTAAATGAATATATTCTATAATTAAACAAATCATTGTAAATGATTTATGAGAGTGAGAAATTTAATTATACAATTATTTGTGTAATATTAATTAAATAATTAAATAAATTATTTAAATAAGAAATTGAGTAAATATATTATTATTTCAATGTATTTTCGGGTAAATGGAATTATTTCCATAATTGATGATAAATAAATTATTTAATGTACATGTATTAAATAATTTAATTTGTGGCCTAAATAATATATATTAAATTATATATTGTATTTATTTTAATTTCATAATTTATTGTGAAATTGTTTTCGAGGTAAGGTAATGTGTATAAATAATATATATAGATTATATATATTATTATTAGCGAATACACTCTAAAGTTTTAATATCAAAATAATTGATAAATTGTCATTAATTAAATATTCAATTAAATTGAATACAATGAGTGAATTAAATATAATAAATTAATTAATATGATTATTAATTAATGTAAATAATGTGAAATATTAATAATAATATTTATTAGTCCATTTAGTAATTTAATACTTATGGGTTAAAATATTTAATTATTTATTTAATTTAATTATTTATTTAATCATGGATTGAATAAATAATGTGTAAATTATTAAATTAGCCCAACATGGGTCAATTAGTAGCCCAAGTGGAGAATAATAAAATTTGACAATTTAGTAGCCCAAACAAATTAATAGAAGCCCAATTGGTATTTTAAATTAAAGCCCAATGATTGGCCCACTTGAAAAATACATTATGTAACTATTATTTATTTAAAAAGTAAAATGCAAGTGACAATCATTATGGGACAAAAGTCCCCCAAGTCAGCCGAATCATGCAAGGAAGAGAGAGAAAAGAATTGATTTGGTTTTTATTTTAATTTATTTTTCATTTATTTAATAAATGGTTGCTTGTATTAATTTTTTTTGTACATGGACCATCCCTCTTTTCACCAACTCTAGTCCTTAAAGCTTTTCTTGTGCTAGTATCTTTGCTAGGCTCTTGATGGCTAGGATGGATAGATATATTTTATATCTATAGAAATGCAAGTATACTTGCATTTGGAGGCTAAAAGAGTTAGTCATTTATCATCTTTCATTTTTCAAAGCTAAAGAGAGCTAGAGAGCATTTGAGAGGTGAGAAAATATTTGAGAGCAAGGATAATGAAGGAGAAGGAGTTCTTGGGTTATATCTTCAAGATTCACAACCATTTTTGGAAGAAAAAGGAGAATAACCATTAAATCAAGGTAATAGTTATTTAAATTTAATTTTTGTTTTTAAATTAAATAAACTAACATATGAGTATAAATATGTTAATATAGTTATTAATGTGTGGTAATAATATTTATGCCATGCTTGAGTTTAATATCCTTGGTTTGTGTTTTGGTATAATTTATATGCTAAAAACATGCGTTTGGTGGTGTTAAATCAAATCTTAAAATAATGTCCAAAAATAATTTTCATAAAATTTAGATTTAATGTTATAATATTATAGAACATTAAATCATGAGAAAAACAAAGTTTGAATCACTCAAAATGGAGTTATACACAAAAAGTTATGATTTGTGGTAGTTTATGTGATGTAAAAATTTTTATAAAAATTTTTACTATTAAATCATGAAAAATTATATTTTCATGTTATAAATTAATATTAGGTGATTGGTATTTTTTTTGGATTTTTATTGAGGACTTAAAGATTTCTTGAAGGTATAAATTTTATTAAGTTGTGTATTAAAATAGCACTGTTCACGTTCTGCTGGAAAATAAAAATAAAGGACTACCGCGCATTGCGCGGAAAACCTATTTACTGTCGGACACGGAGCCAAAACGGCGTCGTTTTGGCGAATAAAAATTTCATCCGCGCGCAATGCGCGGAAGCCAGCTACGGTGCCTTAAAACGGCACCGTTTTGGGATATAGATTTGCCGGTGCGCGCATTGCGCGAGAAACAGATTTCGGCTGAAATTACAATTTTGCCCCTCCGTTCGGTTTTCTGAATAATTACGAAATTGCCATCGGTCCGGTTTTTCAGTTTATTTACGATTTTGCCATTCTGGTTAATTTTAATTAATTTAAATGTTTAAAAATTAATTAAAAATTATAACAAAAATAATGATAATACAAGAATGATATTTAGGTATTTAATATTATATTTTTCAAATATAATAAGTATTTAGGATTAATATTTAAATGTTGTAAATATTAATCTAGTTAGTTTAATATTATATTTTTTTTTAAATATAATAAGTATTTAGGATTAATATTTAAATGTTGTAAATATTAATCTAGTTAATATTATATCTTCTGAATTTATGATTAAATTGATTATTATTTAATTAATATTAAATAATAAACAAGGATGATAAATTAATTAATTATTATTTAATTACTATTAAATAATAATTAAAGACAACTAAGATTGATTATTTAATTATTTATTATTTGATTAACTTTAAATAATAAATAAATTCAGTTAGTTATTATTTATTATTAAATAATAACTAATGATATTTGAGTATTTACTATATAATTTTATTATTTATTATTTAATTAACTTTAAATAATAAATGGATCTAGTTAATTAGTTATTATTTATTATTAAATAATAACTAAAGATATTTGATTATTTTTAATATAATATAATTATTTATTATTTGATTAATTTTAAATAATAAATAAATCTAGTAAGTTATTATTTATTATTAAATAATAACTAAAGGTAGTTAATTACTTACTATTTAATTAATGATAAATAGTAATTAAATGAAATTAGATTTAATGGAATAAAGGAAATGTCTTTTAACTCTTTTGTTTAAACAATTATAATAAATTGTTTAATAGTTTAATAAGTGTTTAACACTTGAGAAAATTATTTTCTAAATTATTAAATTATTAACCTAATTTGATTGAGGGTTTATAAGGTTAATAATATCGTTTTGACAGATGTAAATTATGTGTTAATACTTATGTGTGGTAGATAAGTTCCTTAGTGAGCGTATAGTTGTACAAATACGCCGTACTAATTATTAGACCAACTTTATTAATGTTAGGTCTTTCAGAGCCAGTTAGTTAAAGCTAGACATTTATTGTAGCTGAGCAGACAGGCAAGTTTCCTAACTTCGAACTTTATTTTGTGCAAGTTTCCTATCTTCAAACTTTATTTTGTGCAAGTTTCTTAAACCCTACTCAATTTATATTCGAGCAGGATATATTATTCATTGTTCAAGTTCCTAACTCAAATTCAAGTTATTACATTTCAAGCATGCTATGGTTTAATTCTGTATAATTATTCCACATCGTTAAATTGTTGATTCGCACATAGTGCTTGTTGCATGTGTCCATCAGGTATGAAAGGCTGATCACCTTCATTACCATAAGGTCCAGTTAAAATTGTTCATGGTCATTATTGACACTCAACATTAATTGATTCAATCATTCAATTATTGAAATTATGATTCGTACTCTTTCACACTTATTATATTGTTGAAAATTCAAAAGCTTGTTCTTTCTTTCAATCATGATATATCGTTATTGTATTTAAACTTGCTGAGCAAAGTCGTTGCTCACTCTTGCTATATCATGATAACAAATTTCAGAATAATACGAATGTCCGAGGAGAGACGGAGACAGAAGCAAAAGACAAGATTATAGTGTTATTCATTATAACTAAATTGTTATATGACGTAAGTAATTTTGTAAACCTTTTTATGAATCTAAAGGTATATATGTAAGTTAAGGTTAGAAACCTTGGGAAATGTTGTAGAATAAACAATTTATGTTTATATATTCCGCATTAGTTATAGAACATGTATGAAGATGATGTATAGTGATGAACCAGGTCCAGGGTTAAAGGAACCCGGATTTGGGGTCGTCACAATAGCGATTTTGGTATTTATAATTAACGCTATCAAATTTTTTATTTTTTCTTGCAGATAACATGAATCTATAACGTTGTAATGTAAAATATTTATAGCCTTAATTATAAAACTGCGACATGGGTTATTCGATTTAAGGCTATTAAATTTTATTTATCTTCTTGGATATTCTTATTCTTACTGATTCATGTGATCTGAGCAGATGACATGAATTTGCAACAAGAATACTCGAGAAATAAAAGAATTTTTTAGTCTTATAATCATTCGTTCGCAGTATTATACTGCGGACGGGTAAATCAAAAAATAAAGTCTAAAACGACATCGTTTAGGGATTAACCTTTTGTTTGCCCTTCGTCCGTAATATTATACTGCGGACGTTGAATTTTTATAACAATCAATTATTTGGAATTTCAACCGATTACATTGGCATATCAATCGTTTCTCCATTAATAGTAAGAAAATTATCCTGGTTATTTGAATTTGAATAATCCAGTCCACTATAAATAAGATGGGGGATTATTTACTTATCTCCAATACTCAAAACTCTCAGAACGAGAAAAAAAAAATTATATTCTTTATAGGCATGATTGTTGTCTATGTCCATGATCTTTATTGTTTAAATATTGTTTATTGTACATTATTCTAATTGGCTTGACAATCGATCTAGATAATTAAAAAATTTTATCGCCTGCAGTATTAAACTGCGGATGAGGTCTACATTTGAGGTGGATGAAATAGATCTGGGTGAAACATTGTTGAAAAATCTCTATAAGAACGCAGCAACATCATTTATGAAAAATGATGTTGCTATTTTTTTACAAATATTCTTCAAAAATTATTCACTTAGATCTCTTACACTTACTCGAGTAGATTTCGTCCACAATATTAAACTGATGACGGTAATTTTTTTAGTTATTTCGTCCGCAGTATTATACTGCGAACGGTAAAATTTCAAAACGTCGTCGTGTTTCTCGAGTAAGGCCTAGTTCTCACCGTCCCCAGTATAATACTGCGGACTGTGAAATTTCAAAACGACGTCGTTTAAAAAAATGTCATGCATTTAATTAAACTATTAGTGACATAATTGTAAATACGTTCATCCGCAGTATTATATTTCGGACGAATATTTTTAAAACTGCTAGTTTTCTTCTTCTCCTGCGTAGTATCTTTATAGATTCATGTTATCTGGGATGATTGACAAATATGAATCAGTAAAAATATTATACAAGAAGAAGACGAAAATTTAATAGTCTTAAGTCGAATAACCCAGATCTGTACTATCAAAACGAGGTGACGAAAGGAGTTTTATATTTAAGGCTATTAATTTTTCATTCCACCTTCTTATTCTATTTCTTCTGCATTACAACGTTACATATTCATGTTATCTGCAAGAAAAAATAAAAAAATTGATAACGTTAATTATAACTGCCAAAATCACTACAATGAAATTAAGATGAGATCCAAAATAATTGCTATGAATAATGATGAACGTAGTTTTGTAATTAAACTAGCGTCTATAGTATTATACTGTGGACGGTGAAATTTTAAAACGACGTTGTTTCCTCGAGTAAGGTATAACCTTCATCGTCCGCAGTATAATATTGGGGACAGTGAGTGTATTACATATATGGTGGAAACATTTTTGGACAATATCCCTTGTTCGTAATATAATACTGTGGATACCTAAATATTATATTACAGACGAAAATTATATAAGTTATCAGATTTTAGCCTAGACTACTAAGATTTATTGTAAAAATAATTATATTCTTATAACGTTATCAATAAATCAATCTCTCTCTCTATATATATAATATAATATAAAAGATAATAATAAGAATAGAAGCCATAAATAAAATATCGTGAAGAGAAAGTGAGAGAGAGTGTTATTCTTATAGAGTTAATAATCAGTCTGACTGACTGACTGACTAGTCTATTAAAATAGCAGACAAAAAAAATTAACACTTGTAATAAAAGTGTGGTTTTAATTAACTGTTACTTGATCGTCAATTAAGTGGTTAGAGACTGACTATTAATATTTCCTTCCTTTGTTATTCTTGTCCTAACTTATCGCAAAGAATGAAGATCTTTCTGGATTAGATTTTGGGCCCTCAAGGTTTACACTTGTTGATTGATTGATTAAGAAATCTCGGATAATTCTGTATTCTAATTTGGAAAGACCAAGACATTCATAATGGCCGGCCAATTGGATCACAATGCGCACTTCCTATATCACAAACTCTCACAGGCCCTGCCTTTATGTGGCATACCGACTCTTGTTACCACTCTCCACTCCATCATCACCATCATCATCATAATCTCCTTCTGCCTGGCGTTACCTTTTACAAATTGGCCCACACAACATTCATAGGGATTATGATACGTACGTAGTTGGATTAAAAGGCCACATATCGGAATAAAGTTGTTTTCTATTTGTGGCAAATTTTATTAAATTTGCTCCTATTCATCTTCTTTAGTTATACAAGTATATTAATTAAATAAAAATGTAACGATGTTATTACAGCTAGTAGTTTTACGCTTTTATTTAAGTCGTAAACTTTGACTATAATGGAAGGAAACTATGGTATGGTATGCTAGTATTTCGTGTTCTTTTTGTTGAGTGCTTCAAATGCTTAAATTTAGTTGTCTACTTATTTACACGGGATTTGATTTCCGCCCTTTTGTTCCTTATTATTGCTTCCTTTTGCTTTTCACTAAAAACATTTGGACGTGGGGTAATTCAAAACTCTTTTTTTTTTTTTTCCGGGGAGAGATTATTCAATAATATTAAGATATCACGTAATCATGTTCCAGATGAGAGAATAATTTTTCCTATGTATGTACAATGCCGTGGTACTACTATAATGCTAACATGAATATCAAGTGGCCACCTCTCATTTTTCAATAATGTTCTCGACCACCTACTTTTTACCCATTCCCCCCTTTTAATTTTGTTGGATAATGCTCATCGGTGAAGTCATTCTATCTGTACCTTATTTTTTTCTATTACAAATAAAAAAAAATGCTTTTATATTTATTTACAAAATTTATTCACAAAAAAAATAAAAGAGTATGATCTCTTTATATTTATTTTAATAATTAAAAGTGGAGTCATACTCCTTTATTTTTTCTACTAATAAGTATACCGGATAAGATTTATGGATAAGTCTAAAAATTTTCTAAAAAAAAATACACCACAATGATTTATACAGTAAATAAAGAGAATTAATATTTTTATAAATTAATTTAATATTTTTACAAGTGAGTTCTATTTAATCTTATAAAAAATATTAAATTAACTTGTAAAAATATCAATTTTGTAAATAAAAACACCAAATAATTGTTGTAATAATACAACAATTACAAATAAAAAATAAAAAAATAAAAAACACACGAAATTATTTAAGTTCAACAAATTTTGACTAGTACTTGAGATATTTATTAAATGTCTTATATACATTATAATAATTTACGTATTAAATAATATTTTGATAGTAATTAAAATATTTTAACTATTACAACTTAATTACCCTTTTATAATGATTATTGGTTAAGCCTACAAAAGTGTAACCCAATTCAAACACGAACTAAAGCCTAATGTACGTCTATTTTATACTAAAAAAATCTTCTGATTCAATATGCTTGACGCTTTATCTGCTGCTTTTATTCATTTATATATCTATTCCAGGAGAGATGATAATCATCATCATCATCATCATCATCCTAACTTGTTGCATGCACACATTTTCAAACTTAGGGCAATTAGTCACGTGGTCGGCCTCACCTCCACGGGATTTATATGTGGTAGTAAGAGTGCCACTTGTCCGTTCAAGAGAAGTAACTAGACGAATGCCACTTGTCTGTTCAGGACTGGAGGGTAACTAGACTTTGTGCTCGTTTGTACGATAACATTGGTTAAAGAGCCTCAATTATGAATTTTAAGAATATGAAAAAAAATAGTACTACTTACACTTCGTATAGAATAAGTTTAAGCGTATAATATTTAAATATTATATATATTTTAATTAATAAAAAATAAAATATAATATTAAAATTATATTATATTATATTATATTTTTTAATAATTACAATAAATATAATATTTAATATTGTGTATATAAATTTGTCCGCACGCATATACTGATATATATCTTCAATATAATAAAGTGTTAGTTTAATAATATAATCTCTAATAACAAAATTATAATAATAAATTGAAAAAAATTATGCCAATGTATATTATTATTAAAAAATATACCTTCTTTTTATAAAAATAAAAAAATTGACAAATGAAAAATAGAGGATAATTTATACTTTTGAAAGAACAGGGTAAACGTCTTGAAATCAAGTCTTCAAGGTGGCTGGCTAGTTTCAATTCTTATATTACTAAAAACTTATAATAAAATTGGGTAGTCCATTTACTTATTAACCAAATCAAACCAACCTTTAAAGGAAATTCAAAAAACGGGCCTTGGGACATGATTGCCATATCAATTGGGCCCATTATGGATTATGTATCTGAAGATTGCCATACGTTCTAAAAAATCCTTCTTTATTTTCAATAAATTTTTAGTATGGAATGAAAATGTGAGCAATAATAATTGAAGAAAAACAAAATAAATATATATATACTTGATAATTGACTCCCACAAATTAGTGCGTGCGAGCGAGCGAGCATGAATATTCTTTCGGATCCAAAGACGTACGAGGCCCAAACTACACTCTGGACTAAACCAGTAGTCCAATTCCACCGACTTATGCTCTGTGTGTGTGTGTTTGATAGTAATACCTATTTAAAAAAGGAACTGATATTTTTGTAAATTAATTTAATATTTTTATAAATTTTTTATTAAATAAAAATGAAATTATTTACAAAAATATCAAATTAATTACAAAAATATCAATTACCTTTCAAAAATAAATATGTACACCACTATTTTAAGAAAAAACTATACTTACTCCAAAATATAAGAACAATTTGTTAAAATTTTGAAAATAATTTAATCTCTTACCTTACCTGTATATTTATTTATACTTCAGCAGTCATTTTACTCATTTATTTTGGAACAAAGTTAAAAATGATTTTACTCTTATTTTTTAAATGGACAGAGTATAAAATTTTATTTAACGTCTTCATTAAATTTAAATAATAATACAAAATATTAAATGAAATTAAAATTTTAACCACTTCTAGTTAAGAATATATATATATATATATATATATATATATATATATAGGGGTTGATCCATAACAAATAGTTGATATGCATCTTTATAGGGCATATATCATTCATACCTTTCAAAACAAGAATAAACGATTAGGATTAAAAACTGAAAATTGACGTCCGCTATTAGTAGTAGCGGACTACGCTACTAGTAGTAGCGGACATTTAAAAAAATATTAAATCATCCTCTAATAATAATAGCGCACGCGTTTTTAAGATTTAGTTTAGGGTTTGACTTTCAAATGGATGTCCGTTACTATTATTAGCAGATTTTTTAAACATCCGTTACTATTAGTAGCGGACGTAGTTTTTCAATTTATAATTTTAACCGTTTACTCTTGTTTTGAAGAGTATGAATAGTATATGTCATATAAGGATCCATAACAAATATATGTTATAGATCACTCTTATATATATATATATAAGACATTATGTCACCGTGTAATTCTACATTTAGAAAATGAATTTTATTTAAAGAAATATTTTTGTTAAAAAAAAAAAAGCAAATTCCACAAAATCTATGAAAAAAAACATAGTAGAGCCGTCGACAAACCATCGTGAAAGAAGAGAGTTTAAAGAATAAGTTTACTCATACAAACAATTAAATGTAAACACCACAAAATTAGGACTGATACGAAAATTTGTATCAGATTTTATTTTTTAATATTTAAAATAAAGTTTATGTAAAAAAAATTATTTAATATTTGTGTGTGTAAAATTATCGGAGTTGAAAAGAAAAGGTTTTTAAATTCGCCACGTTGGTACAAAAAAAACATTATTAAAGTGATTTGCGCCTCATGGCAAAATGAGAAATAACAAAAGCCGAGTCAAGTGTAATGTCTAAATTTGCAATTGCGCTACCCTCATTTTTTAAAAGTTTAATACACTGAACTTGTAATTTCTACAATAATAATTTACGATTGTGGATTATGTCTTAACCTAATAATTAAGATGAAATACTGTTAAGGATCTATTCTAATCAACTATATAATAAAAAATATAAATTTAATTTAATTTTAATAATTTTTATTCAACTTTTTTAATTCATATTAGTTGGTATAAGCATAATTCAAATTTATATTAATTAAGTACTATCCATATTTTAAAATATTACTATCTCTAAAAGGAATAGAAACAAAAAATATATTTTTCTTTGCTAGTTAAATTAATATAAATACTATACAAATTTATTAGAATTAAATATATAATATCTAAATTTGTAAAGTATTCAAAAAAAAAAACCCCCAACCAATCTTTAATAAAAAAAATCAACTTTTAAAATAAATTTTATTTTTGATTTAAAATTTTTTATTATAAAATTCTTTATCACAATTTTTAATAATTAATTAATACAATATAATACATTATACTATGTCATATATTCTGATTTTATGTTAGTTTTAATCTAATCAAAATATATGAAAATATATGGTTTAGTTTTGTAGTTACCTAATATTTATTACGAGGTGAAGTGATATATTTTGAGTACTGTATAGTTACAATTCTTTTCTTTTTTCAATTCATATCATCATAAATACTATTTAAATTTGTATTAACTAAATACTATTCAAATTCAAAAATATTTCTATCTCAAATAGGAATATCTTTTATTTTCTATTCAAATAAATATAAATACTACACAAATTTTGTGACGACCCCGAATCCGGGTTTCTCGAACCTCGGATCCGGTTCAACACGAGTACAACATTTTCCTTATCTTTCGTGAATTTTAACAATATTATAATTGCTAAATAATCATTTATTTACAATTATATAACATCTCCTTCTATTCCAGAATCGAAATCTTTATACATTCCTAGTATGTCTCAATATCATACATGATACGACATTCTATTACAATCAATTTGAGTATTTAATACTCATATAACATACCAACTAAGTCTTATGCTACAGAATCATTTACCTGTCCAATTCGGACTGATATCTACAATAGATATTTAGATTTTCAATGGAAGTAATATATTTTCCTGTTCCTTGTTCTTTATCGAGAACTTCAAGTAACTAGCCTTATCTGAAAATGTTAGTTTAGGCAAGAGTGAGCACGACGGCTCAGCAAGTTCAACAGCTACATATAACACATTACATGCTTCACATAAAATTTACAATTTATACTAACATCATGTTTTTCATGCATTTCAGTTTATGACATACTGCTCATGCATATCATGCCTCGCATTTAATCTATGCTTCATGTCTAACCTCTATCATGCATATAGTTCAATGCAGAACAATTGTCTTAAATCAACTACCGCATATCAACAGTTCAAATCAACTTATTGCACAAAGGCACATTAAAACATCTTTGCACATAACCACGTATGAGCACATCTCAGTTTAATAACAAACTTATAATTCATGCACATAATACAACACGTTCTGAAAAACTCGCCTGGACTTATATAACCAGCTTACGTTAATCTTTGACGTTCCTTGTACCACCTACACGGTATGTGAGATCAACGGTGCACAATATCAGTCAAAGTTTGACTCAATACTAAATCTTATTTTAAAGATATTTATTTCTTCTTATCATCCCCTTTATTTAATAAGGTTAATTTCATATTTTAGTCTCTCTTTGACTTAACTCAGTGTTTCATATTCAACACCATAAATCTTTTGTTCGAAACTATGCAATTCTGACATTTATTAATGTCACTGCATTAAAACTTGGACCCTATATTTATTTAGGTCGATCCACCAATTAATCACTAATGGACCATACCCTTGGTTTAACTTAATCACATCATTTATCTCGATACTTATCATAATATTACCCACCTTGGATAATATTTTAAATTTTACTATCAATTAGTAATAACTTATAATGTTATTTAATTGTTAAATAACACTTTAAATAATCATTACTATTATTAATTTATTTTTAATAATAGTTTACCTTAATCATTATTATTAATCTTTTAATAATAATTTAATTGTTTGCTAATATTATTACCCTTTAATAATATTTTAATTGACTTCTCATTATTATCAATCATTTTAATAATAATTTAATTGTTCATCAATATTATCAATCATTTAATAATATTTGAAATCCTCACGTATCATTAGTAATTATTTAATAACGATTCAACCCTTAACTATTATTACCCAATAGTTAATTACTTGTTAAACAATATTATTAATTCTTTAATGATATTCTAAATCTTTATTTATCATTATTATTTATTTAATAATGATTTAACTCTTAACTATTATTATTTAATAGTTAATTAAATGCTAAATAATATTATTAATCCTTTAATAATATTTTAAATTAATTACATATCATTATTAATTATTGAATAATGATTTAATTCTTAACTATTATCATTTAATAGTTAGTCAATAATATTATCAATATATTTTAATTACTTAATAATCTTCTTTCGATTAAGTAATAATTTATTCCACTTAATTACCATTTAATTATTATTTAATATGAATTAAATAATAATTAATTAACTAATTATCCGAACTCATTATTTAATATTAATTAAATAATAATTAATTAATTAATTAACCTTACTTATTATTTAATATTAATTAAATAATAAATAATTAGTTTATTAACCTTAATTATCCTTTAATTATTATTTAATATTAATTAAATAATAATTAATTACTTAATTAACCTTACTTATTATTTAATATTAATTAAATAATAAATAATTAGCTTTCTAACTTTAATATTCTTTAATTATTATTTAATATTAATTTAAATAATAATTAATTATTTATTTAACTTTACTTATTATTTAAGTGCAATTAAATAATAAATAACTAACTTATTCATCTTAACATCCTTTAATTATTATTTAATATTCATTAAATCATAATTAATTAATTACATAACTTCATATATTATTTAATATTTATTAAATAATATTTAATTAGATTATTAGCCTATTTATACACTAATAAATAGCTAATATATAGTGAATCACTTCAATAATTTCAAATTTTATTTTATAACACTTAACTAGCATGCCAATAGGTCAAATATTATTTTTCTGAAATTAAAAATAATTTTTCCATAATTATTAGCCATTTAGTAAGCTTTAATCCACTATTAATTCTAATAAATACCAAATTACAAACAAATTCGGATTTTAAATTTTGATAATTTTATTTATAAAATTATAAGCATTTTCTCTTTTGGAACTAACCCAAGAACCGGCCTAAAAATGCCCGAACCGGCCCTACCTAGAAATCATGAAAAACCGAAAAAAACCGAACCGGCCGGTTTTTTTAAAAAAATAGGCAGATTACTTTTATGCTTTTTCAGACTTGGGGTCTTCGACGGGAACTTGAATAAAATGAAATCCACAAGTCCGATTGAGGCCTATTTGGTATCGATGGATTCGTAACTTCCCGAACTACATTTTTCTGTCATCAAACATCAAATTTGGATTTGTTTTGGTCACGGAAATTGGCTCCAAACCGGACTGTTGTGCACAGCCCTAAAACAATGGAGTGTTTTGGTAGAAAATTCATATCTTGCTCATTTTAAATCGGATTTTAGTCATTCAACTTGGAGAATCTTCATATTTCATGGATCTATCACCCAAAATTGACGGATCATAAATCCGACTTACGGATCATGAACAGTAATTTCATGAATGGGCTGCTACGTATTAGATTAATTTGTTTTCGTCGGTAAAAATTTATTCAATGAGTTTGATGAAATTTTTCATCATAAACACATATAAAAACCCATGTTAAACCCATGTAACCCTATATATACCAATATAGCATGGATCTATCCATTTAGACTTTGAAAATTATATTTCTACCATAGAAATTACATAATACCCAAAGAACAATATCAAGCTAGAAGGTTTTATACCTTTTGTTGATTATCCTCTTTGTTAGAACTTTGAAAAGACTTGGATGATCAATTTTCTTACATAGATAACTTCCTCTTGAGGAGACCTCCATCTTTAAACCTTGCTCCAAGATCATCCAACCATCAATGCTCACAAGATCTAACTTTCTTTTTCTTTTTCTCTAGAGCTTTTCTCTATTTTCTTTCTCTCTAGCTTTTATAGTAAAAAGACTAACAACCATATCACAAGTGTGGGAAGCACTCTATATATAGCCAAATGCTAATACTTTATTAACTCTCCTAATTCACTAACATAGTCAATTTAGAGCTTAATTGAGATTACTATAGCATGGATTGATTGACAATTTGATTGACATCCATCAAGGTTGCTTGTAAGCAACTTTTGGAGTGTAAAATAAGCAAAAATAAAGCCACACACAACATCCACATGTGGGCCCCCCCCAAAATTCGGGATTTATCAATTTACTACACCATTTTAGCTTTATTTTTATATCCTATATCATTATATAAGTATCCATATAAATATACACCAATGTATATATATTGACCACCACTTTGACTACCATTTGGGCTCCACATTGGACCATAGGATTTAATATATTTGGCTCATTCAACTAATTGATTTGGGCTCAATTTATTTACTACATTGGGCTAATATTAAATAACCTATGTTACATTTAATTAAACAAGCATTGGGCTTGGTTAATTATTACATAAATCCATGTTCAAATTAAATTATATGGACTACTAGGTTAAATTAATTTGACCTAGTTTAATACCTCAATTGGACTTATAATATAATCCAATTAGATTTGCTATAATTAATTCTACCACATTGGGTTACTTAATTAACCCATCCACGGTTAATTCTTAGCCCCACATTTATTTATCTAGCAATTAATCAATGATTGGTTAATGCTATCTCTCTTGTCAACCAACTAGGGTTATTCAATTAACTAGACACTAGTTAATTCTCTACACTCAATCAATACTTGAAATGCTTCTCCCAACCATTGACCATCATTTGACTTTTAATGGTTTGGACTACATAACTTATTTTTTATTGGCTCTCTTATTTAATTACCCATTTCATGCAAATATCTCCATATTGGGCTTACATCTATAACAACTTATTAATTAAGTAAATTACTTAATTAATTAACTTCTTAATATTGTCCTTCTAGGCAATATTTCACTTCCCTACTTGTTACTCATAACCTTAATTCATAACTTATATAATTAATTCAATTAATTATATTACATGACTTTTCTTTTTAATCCATACTAAAACTAATTAATTTATTAGTTTTATTAAGTATTTAATTTACTTCACACATCATCTTGTTTGACTAACAAACTCAACTATAGGTGTATATATATAAATATTAATATATTCACCTTCACTTCTCAATTGAATTTCTTTCTTAAATAAATTATCTACCTGCATCATTAAAATATTATCACATTTAATTTCTAACAAATAATTTATGTTAAAAAAAAATGTTTACCCATTTTCAACACATCTTCCTTCTCACCTTCTAGGTTTAAACCTTAACCTTTAATAAAATCAATTAAGATATTATTTAAAATCTTGAAATTATCTGGGATATTACAAATTTTTACCAATTAAACTTTAAAACATTTCAATCTCTAATAAGAATAGAAAAAAGGAATATCCCTTTTTTTTTCTTCCTATTCCTATCACTTATTAATTTATTCATAACAATTTATTTTTATTAAATTTTGATGGATTCCATAAAATAATAACAAATAAATTTCATGCAACAAAAACGTTATCATAATACGGTTCAGAAAGAAATATCTGAAGAACAATATCATTTGAAAAAATAATAAACATATTTGAATACCGATTATTCAATGGAATTTGACGTTGGTGATTTAAAAAGTATATCTTTAAAGTTTACATGCTCTAATATTTACAATGTGTTTGTTATTGTCTTGAGTTTAGTATGCTAAATATTTTTAATTAAACTGTTTAAAAATTATTTTATGATTTTATTTATAATTAATATTGTATTTATTTTATTTTCTCATTTTTCATTAACGATGCATTGGTGCCATAAATATAAAGAAAAAAAATCACTGATAAAAAGTGTTATCAAGTAATGGTTCAGAAATAAACATTCAAGAAACATTGAAGCCAATAAGAGTTTGAAACAAAACCAAAAATGTACCTATGTTATCCATCAATAATTATTATATGTGTTTTTTATAATAATTTTATTTAGTTTATATATCTTAACAAATTTATATAACATAATTTTATTGGTCCAATTTTATTAGTATATTAATATGTCAAAAAAATCACTTAAGATATCACATGATTTAATTATATTAATATTTGTAGTGAACTTTATTATTAAATTAATATTCTAATTAATTTAATTCATTAAAACTTAAAATTTTACCAAATCACATGATTAATTGTATTAATAATATATATAAATTTGAAACATAATAATTGTAACATTAGTTGAATATTTATAGTGAATTCATTCCTAACAAATTCTCAAAACTAAATTAAAACTTGAGTTTAATAATTTTATTTGGATTAAAATTTTAAATATATATTTTTAATATAAATACTAATATAAAATTTTATTATCAATTTAAATATTTTTTTCATCATAATTATAGTTAAATAAATTTATAATAATTCATTCAAATATTTAACTTAATACTTGATTAAAAAAAACCTATGATATGTAATTTAATTATTAATTATAAAAATAAAAATTTAAATATTTAATAACTATAATTATATTCTTAAAATTATATTTATTTAATTTAAATTTTAATATAATTAATTATTATTCATGCCACGGGATTGGTACCAAAATTTTTTAAAGTGAAACAATACTCAATAAAATGCAAAATAAGATAAAAACTAAAAGCTGGTAATATTATTTCTTTCTCCCCCTCCGTCCAATCCACTCCTCACCGCACGACACACACGCTGTGTAAAAAAACACAGTAAAATACGGACAGCACGATGACCTTGTCCCGTCGACCTTTGGGCCATACTCCTCCTCCTCACTCCTCCCAATATTCCTCTCACTCCTCCGACCCTCCAAATTCATCCACCACTTCTCCCCTAACCGCCACATCGCCGCCCATGGCCGACGAAGACGACGAAAATATCACCACTCCTCCCCCGTCACATAAACCCACCCACAAGCCGTCGTTTCCGCCCCGCGAGGACTGCTGGTCCGAGGACGCCACCTACACTCTCATTGAGGCCTGGGGCGACCGTTACGTCGAACTCAAACGGGGCAACCTCCGTCAAAAGCACTGGCAAGAAGTCGCCGCCGCCGTCAACTCCCTCCACGGCCACACCAAGAAGCTTCGCCGCACCGACATCCAGTGCAAGAACCGCATGGACACCGTAAAAAAGAAGTACAAGATCGAAAAATCTAGGGTTTCTAACTCCGCTGGAAATTACACCTCCCCGTGGCCCTTCTTCGCTCGCCTCGACTTTCTCCTCGGTGGTTCCTTCAAACCCTCTCCGGCGGCCGTCGTGACTCGTTGGAGTACTCCGGTGCTTCCTCCCCCACCGTCCTCCGTTCCCGTCGGTCCCCGATCGAAACGGCCGGCGTTGGAAAGGGTACCGTTCACGGTCGCTGAATCGGTCTCCAAGCGGAGATTTTCGGCAATGGTGGCGGCGGCAGCAGCGGACAAGGCGGAGGAGTCTGATACGTCCCGGAACAGTTACCGAGACGGCGTGCCGGAAGAGGGGTACCGGCGACTTGCTGAGGCGATAGGGAGGTTTGGGGAGATATATCAGAGGGTAGAGGGTGAGAAGCAGAGGCAGATGATTGAGTTGGAGAAACAGAGGATGCGATTTGCCAAGGAGTTGGAGATTCAAAGGATGAAGCTCTTCACGGATTCACAGGTTCAGCTAGAAAGAATTAAGCGCTCAAAAAGCCTTTTATGAAGTCCCCTAGAAGCCGGTGAGAAATTAAAATGATTTCATATAAATTAGGCCAAGAAATTTGGATATTTTCATTTATTATTCTAATTAGTATGGGAAGGACAATTGACAAAGTGTTAAAATTTTCATTGAAGTATTTATGGTAGATTGGTGGCCGTAATGGCTTTTATTGAAAGAAGATTAATGATGCAACTTCTACTTGTTTAGTTAGAAGGATGTTGATAACTAAAGTAGGATGTGCTTATATTTGAAAGTTACATCCCATCACTGGCCTAATGGTTTGCTTTAATAATACAATTTATGAGCTTGACAAAATAACTGCTCATTCAAAACGCGAGGGTCTGGGTTCATACTAGTATATGGTTTATAATTTACTGAGAGTCGTTAAGTGTTCCAGGTTATCCATTTTGTTCTTGCTGAGTTGTAACATGTATATGTAGGATCTTAGAAGGCTAGAAAGGTCTAGACTTGGAATATTAAGGTGGCGCTATTTGAAGAAAAAAATAGTGCCAAGAACATCAAGTAGAAAGACATATTGGAGATTATTCTATTTGCTATTAAGCATGAGTGAATTGATGGGCCGGAATTGTTATGGAGT
This sequence comes from Hedera helix, assembly GCA_947179155.2. NCBI lineage: Eukaryota > Viridiplantae > Streptophyta > Magnoliopsida > Apiales > Araliaceae > Hedera > Hedera helix. The sequence goes on along the minus strand of OX359283.1, from coordinate 40,072,625 downwards.
ATTGTGCGAAGACCTTGACGTATTACAGTCTTTGTGCGAGCTGTATGCGGTGAGAGTTGCACGTGGACTAGCCTATCAGTTATTGGTGAGCCTTCCCTTGAGTCAGTTACGCGGTGAGAGTTGCACATGGACTAGCCTATCAGTTATTGGTGAGCCTTCCCTTGAGTCAGTTACGGATCTCTCAATTGAATTTGAATCCCATTTCTAGTTGGGGGTTTCAGCCCCCACTAGTCTGTCTAAGTAGTGAGCGTTAAGCAGGCAGGATGGAATTTGGTGGTCCATAAGTTCCTTTGAGTTTTGGCCTTGTGACCGTACTCTCCAGGCAGAGGGTTTCACGCACTATTGCTACTGTGGAATCCACTATCACACGACTATCTCGCATGGTTTTTTTAATGTCATCGTGTTCACTCGTTTTTAGAGGAATGCCCTCATTTTCTGCCCACTTTCTCAAATTGTGATATCTTAATGGGGAAATAGATTTGCATAGCTGACCATGTAGCATAGGGCCTTCTCTGGAGTGAATTTAGTTTTGATTACAACCATTTTAGGCTGCAAATATGTAGATCCTTACTGGTTGTTAATATTATGCATCTGAGTGAAGCTGGATTATTAATTGACTAATTGTCATTCTGAAGGTTCTGTTTTACCTTCTTGTTGCTTACATTGAGAAAGATGATTATTCATTTCATTTTGTTGCTTACATTGAGAAAGATAATCTCATTTCATTGTTCTTTTGTTCCCTTTCTGGTGCACGACATATATGTCTAGCGTGGTATACGGTCATTTAACTTTGAAACTATAGTTTATTTGAAACTATTTTCGTTGATTCTACTCTAATATACTCCCGTTTTGTTAGAAACTCTTTTGTGCCTCACTATAACAATACTTTAGCCAATATTGTACGTGTATTTCATGCAAGTTGTAAATTTTGTTAAGAGAAAATTAAGAAATAAAATTGACTGAAGAATTTCTCAGAAGTGTTTGTTCATTTGTTGGAGTTATAAGAACATGGCTTTTTTGAATTGGAGTTTTGACACTCATATGTTGCAAATGACTCAACATAGAAACTACCTTCTGACATGTTTCCAGGATTGCTTTAAAGACTACACTGTCTGGACCAATTGTTTTAGAATATATGATCTTCTTGAGACTGATTCAATGATTTTTATACATTTTCTAATGTCTAAACAAGTGGATTTCTAACATTATTTTGTTTTCTGTGTAAAAGAGGATAAGCTGTAGTTGCCATGATGGTGGATCCTCGGCAAATCGTAGGCTGTTCTTTTTTGGGAGATTATACAGACTTCAGTTTAGCTTTGTTGTGCACAGGTATGACTAGTTTTTGAGGAAGAAAGTGCTATAGGTACCTGCTTCAGGTTTGAGTGGAACATTAATGAATTGAGAGTTTTTTTTTTTAATTTTTTTTTGTGAAGCATATTTGTCAAGCTGTTCTCTTGGTTAATATTTTGTAACATTAGTAAATGATGTGTTTGTTTAATCAATAAAAACTTGAATTATTATTATTATTATTTATTTAATTAATAAAATGATGATTTTAATTAAATAAGTAATGTTATATATGTGTAAAATATACTCATTCCCAAGCCTCCTTTATACTCGATCCAATAATAAATAGATTTCATAACTAGAAGTACACAAATTTCTTAAATACAAAATACATTTTAATACACGCACGCACTGTCACAGCCTCTTTCGCGTAGAGTATCCTAAATCTTCCTATTTTATATATATATATATATATATATATATATATATATATATATATATATATATATATATATATCATTTTCTTGATGAAGCTTGAGGGTATTAATGTCGTTTAAGTATTTATTATTATTAGTGGGAGTTAGTAAATATGTTAATAATCATATCTAGTTAACGGTATTAGGCCACGTTACTCGTCGAGAGTGTACAACTTTTTTATGCTACAAGTGATTAAATGACGATTATTTTTTTGGGTTCTTTATATAATTATACAACTTTTATAAAATAATTACAAGAATAGTGCACTAAATAAATAATTACAAAAAGAGTGCAACAATAATAAAACTATTAAGTCATTATCCCTTAAATCAAGGAAAACAATAATCACCATATTTAATCTTTTTTATTTAATTGTCTCAATAACCAACATCAGATATATATAACAAAATAAACATGCCACATCATTTTCAATCATCCTGCCCTGGACTTTGAATCCCAACCCCCCTTAAATTCATCCTCTTTTCAATCACTCAACCACGTCATTTTCTCCGTCTTCCATTTTCTCTCTCTTCATAGAAATTCAATTCAATCATGCATCTTCAAGTTGATGAAGAATCGGGATACCCCAAATTGGAACAGCAAAAATCATCCTATTTTCGGTACAATTCCCCAATTTGACTACCAACTACACCATATTCAAAAATAATTTTTATGAATATGGCAACTGTTATGAATTATTTTTATGACTATTTGGTTACCCATTAAAATTAAAATGGTTACCTTTGTATATATGAAGGTTTGTTTATCAACTGTTCTTAATTCTTTTATAATTTATTGGTAACCCAATAAAATTGAATTGATTACCTTTGTATGAAGATTTGCCTACCAATTGAACTATGAGGAAAAAAAAAATCTATATTAGATTTTTTATAATTAATTGGTAACCCAATAAAACTGAATTGGTTACCTTTGTATAAATGTTTGACTACCAATTGCACTATGGAAAAAAAATCTATAATTGATTTTTTTATAATTAGTTGGTAACCCAATAAAACTGAATTGGTTACCTTTGTATAAAGGTTTGGCTACCAACTGCACTATAAAAAAAAATCTATAATATATTTTTTATAATTAATTGGTAATCCAATAAAATTGAATTGGTTACCACATCCCTTCCAAAATAAGTATATAATTCAGTTTTATTTTTCAATGCTAATTTAAGATATTTTTAAAATATAAAATTTGTGTTTATATATACATGTGTAAATTTTATATATATATTATATATATATACGGTACTCCATGTATATAAAAGTTGGCGCATGGATTGAGAAATTTTTGGCAGTTAACTGGAACATAACATGGCAAATCAAATTTGAATACAAAATATTTAAAATTTGAATTCCTTAAATATGGGCCAACAAAAACTGATAGAGTAATTATTCCCACAAAAATTGGTGCATATCCCTTAAAAAACGGTAGAGCAATTAGTAGTTATGTAAATAAAATATTAAAAAGATACTCATTCTGTAAATAAGTTTAGAATGTACTTTTATTGTAATATTTTTAAAAAAAGTATTAGAATATGTAAATCACCCTACAAGGGATTAAATCTAAAAATGTGCATCTCACAAATAATAAATTGTATTTGGGCCGAGATTCATTCTACAGTAGCATCCTGATGGATGTTTTTTTTATATTTTAATTTAGACTGAAATTTTAATACATTCACACACCTTACAAATAAGAATTCAGCCAATTTGGGCCAAGCCACGGGCCTTTAGAAAATTTTGCGCAGACTATTATGTTATTTTCCTGGAGGTATTTTGGACACAATTTAAAATTCTTTAAATTTTTTAAAGAAAATTGCATTTAAAATATGTCTGTCATAAATTTAATTAAATAAAGACGTAAATGTTTTTCAACTTGGCATAAACTTAATGTTAGACAAACTTTAGGGGAAAAAAAGAGAGAAACAGTGACATTTTTATTGGTTCTTCAGAGACGCATTTTGTGAAACTAGGAAAGAATTACTCCTCCATCTGTTTAAAATAAGAGATCAAATTTTATTCTTCTATTTATTTTAAAATTAAAGATATAAATTTTTAATATAAAATAATATAAAATTTCCAACATGTCAAAAATTCTACCAATCTATTATCTATTATATATATTAAAATGCAGTATACTCTAACCATAACCTGTCATGTAAAATTTATAACGCAAATTCAAATTGATTTTATAACGCGTAATTTAACCAATTTCAAATTAAAATTATCCCAAATTCATGTCTCTTTAAATTAATCTAACGTTGTATATTTAACTCAGTCAAAATATATTGAGCTTCACCTTGTGGGATAACTCTGCAACCTAAATTAGCTCCTTTACGAAAACAAAAAGCCAACATACTATTATAATTGTTTTATAATTTACAAAGATTAAGTTTTGAAAAGGTATTTTCAATTTAATGTATTCTATTTTTGATTAAAATATCTCTCTACATATATAATTAGTAACTACACATCTAATTTAAAAAATTAAGTACAACTACATTGTCAAATTTAATATTCGGTTTAAGGCTTCTGATTAATGCAGATATCCAGAGGTTGTTGATTTCAATAATAGGTATATTACATTATTCTGTTTACCCTTATTAATTTCTTACTGTTGAAAATTTAATTCTTTTTATTTACGCCGCACTTTTGTTTGCCTAAATAACAGCCATCGTGTTGTAAAAAATTATTCAATTGCATTAAGTCATTTGTCTAGTCAGGGCATAAATTCAATTATAGATAAATTCCTCCACAACCGTGATAGAAAAACTCTTGATGAGATACGGGATGCAACAAAGGTAAAACAGTTATTGTAACGCCTTACTTTTATCATTATATAAACTACATTTTAAATGTATTTTTATCTTAATTTCTTTAGTTGTTTTTCTACGGAACAATCCAGGAGTCAACATGTGTCGTACTTGGTACTATTCTTTGCATAGAAACTGCATACAATTGATTCTATAATTCCAGTAAAAAATGCTGAAAAAAAGTAAAACCTGACAGTGAAAAATATTGGTGTGATAAATGTTGTGATTATGTGAAGTATATCATACCAAGGTATTGTAATCCAAATATTTTCTTATATATGGGGTATATTACACAAATTCTTTGACACCAATTTTCTAACTTGGTAAATCTATCTTTTAAAACAGATTCAAAATTCAATTCAACTCAATTATAACTCAGATTGTTTTTCGAATTAGCTCAATTTATTATTGCATAAGAGGTTTCTTTTCAAAATACAAATATCATCTTATAATTTGAAGACAAATTATGTGACATTCACAGTTGTTAGAATGATTGACAATGAAAAACTAATTGAAGTTTACACAAACTTATGTGATGGAACTCAAGTATTATTATCATGCATACTTATTATCACATATATTTTATTTATTCAAAAAATTATACATATAATTGATATCAAAATTATTTGCCTACATTTCTAACAATTTCTTATATATCTGTTGTATTTATGTTACTATAGTTTATACAAGGAAAGTCATTACCTAATACATTTGCGCCTGACACTGTCAATTACGTCACACCTACAAGCTAAAGGCCTAAATCTTCAATCAACGATGATGATGCATAAGTATCCCAGTTAACTGATACGGAAATGTCAACCAACAAGCTGCATAAGAATATCAAAGTCGAGAAGGATGACAACTTAACTGATTTAAATGAATCTAAACCAGTCAATCATTCTACATAGATATGGTTTTATAATTTAGCAATTTATGAGAACTTTTAGCATAATCATGTTTGGTTGTTAATTTGGATTATTTATATGAAACTTTTTGATTTTAATGTTAATTACGGGATATTATGCAATCTAATTTGTTGATTTAATGTTAAACTTGCTTTGACATTCTAAATAATATAAACTAACAACTATATATATATATATCCCTTCATCTTTTGTCGTTTAAAAATAAATTAATCTCTTCATCTCATAAATAATCATTATTGATATAATTTATTATTTATATTTTGAAGAATCAACTTGAAAAATTATTAATACATATATTGAGTATTATTACTACTATAACTACTTCTCTAAACTATTTTGAACTCTTTGTATTCTTTTACTTGGATGTGATCACAAATTAAGACTTGATGTATGATATTTTAACAAACTTTTTATTGTTAAATAAATTTATAATGTCGTGCTTTTAATTGATACTTGATGATTAATTCACTCACTTATGGGTTCCTTTTTATTTTTTAGCAACACTTCATTAACCCTATCTCTTATTCCCTTTTAAGCTGCATTTTTTTTTATAACTTTTGTTGATTCTACATATGTTTACATGTACTTTAGTTTAAGTGCTTTTGTTGATTGGACTTTAGCTATAGCTAATATTTGCACCCATTATTATAATCTATTAAAAGACATCATGACATCTTTATTTTATAAAATAAATATTTATCTTTGAGAGAATTTTATTACAAATTTGTTGTAATAATTTATCTATTATTTTTTCCCTTATGCCAGTGGCTTCACCTGAATCTTCAAATTCAACAAAATACATTTCTATATCCACATGTTTTATGTAAAAAAATGGGTAATGATACACATATTATTTTTTGCAACTGTCCTCTTAATTGATCTTTCTGGTTTAAAGTAACTTCGATTATAATTACTTGGATGCATGCTTAATACTGCAAACTAGGCAAAAATAGGGAGTTGTTTATTTTGCTAGAACATTGATGTATTATTTTGATTTAATAATTTTATGTGGCCTAGCAAGTGTTGTTTATGTGATTTTTTTACTGATTATCAAGTATTTTTTGACAAAATTGAATAATTACGTATTGTATACAAGGAGCAAAATTATATGAGTTATTTTTGTTATACATTTGTTTAATAAATTTTTAATTTATATATATACCACAACCTTATTATATTTTAATTTATTAAACCCATATAAAAATTTATAATCAATAAAATGAATAATTCCATCGTAAAACGCAGGTTTGTATCTAATTTCATACTATGGTGGAGTCGAACCCAAAATAACCTTATAAATGATTCGTTTTAGTGAATTACAACCCTTTGATTATATTTGTTTATAAAAAATATATTTGGGATTGAATTATTTGTCTTAATTTAATACTACTTTGTACTATTTAATCATTTGACAAGGAATTATTAGTCCCTCAGTATTGAACTATTAGTCCCATAAAGTTATTTAATAGTTTAAAATGAAAGGGATTATTAATTCCATATTTTTTATGGAATTATATAATCTCTCATAAATAACTTTGAGAATGATAAAAAATAATCCAAGTGACTATTTAAAGAACTATTAATCCCCTATCATGAGATAAAATAGTTCAAAATAGTGTTAAATTAATAAAAATAGTCCAATTCTAAGTACTTTTTTGCAAACAAACATAGCCCTTGGTAATTGTACTTTTATGCATATGAAAATGACTTATATGAGACTCTCTTTTCTCTTTTAAGAAGTTCCAAAATAATACTCTCTGTTTTATATTATTTGATTATTACTAAATTTTTAAAATCAAATAATTTTTAAATTTAAAATTAACATAATTTTTTTAAATTTTAATCAATATAATATTAAATATTATAATTTTTAAAAAAAATATTGCTCATTATAAATTTATTATTTTACAATAAAAATATTTTAGATTAATTTTTAAAAGTTAATAATAATCAATATAGAACTGATGAAGATGTATTTATCTAGATATAATCCAATGTTTCAGCCCACCGCTTCCTGTTGCAAGTTGTTTGTTTTTATTTTTTTCTTTCTTTTTTTGGGTGATGGGTCTGACGGTCATCTTACCATACATATGTCCAATGGGCATGTTCATTTAATTATAAATAATTGTTATTTTTAAGAGGCATTTTCTTGCATTAATAGTAGTAGGCTTTTATTATGATAGAGAATTTTGTAAATTAATAAATTTAATTGTGGAAATAACTAATAGCTCATCATATTATCTCCGTTCTCAAATAAGAACATTGTACTCTTTCGGATGACCTATTTTTTTTTTTTTTTGGGAACAATAGAGCCTAGGCTAAATTTAGGTATACTCCCTCTCCTTTAAAACTAGAGACAAAATCTTTTAATTTACAAAATTAAAAATTAAAAATAATACGAATTTATTTGATTTTATAAAAAATAATTATAGTAAATTAACTAAAAATACTACTATCAATTAGTTAATTACTTTCTAAATTTAAATATCAACTCCTATCAATTTTGAAAGATTTTGTGAATTGGCTCAAGTGTATATCTAATTTTGAAAAAGGGGGGGGGGGGGGGTAATATTTTATAATTTTTTATGATTTTTTCCCTTCAATATATATATATATATATATATATATATATATATATATATATATATATATATATTTATTTCTTAGTTTCTTGATTTCATATGTGAAGTTTAATTCTGAAATTGTAAACCAAGTTATTAGTTCATGAACAAAAAATATAAAGAAAGTCCTTCAGTTCTCAGCTACTTGTTTTATATGATGCATGCTAAATGAAACAATTAAGGAACCGATCGATCTACATTACGCTGAAGGGGTTCAAAACTTCAAACGCCTCCTTTTCCACCTCACAAATATGTAATAACAGTCGTATACAAATGAGATGTTCGTTACTAGTGCAACAATAATGTGTGTACTGTGTGTAGCAGTACAAAGGAAAAAATTTAACAATTTATCTCGGTATTTACCTAGTCATGTAAGAAAAAGGACAATTTAAATATTTGTTTTTCATCTCTTTATCAATCAAAAATAAAATAAAAATAAAAATAAAGTTCCTTGTGATAACGTGTAACAACAATCATGCGGATGATATGACTAGTTGAGTTGAAATATCACCATCTTTACCCCACAAATACTGTAATAGTAATACGATATTGAAATGTTGCATTCCACCCCCACTAAATACTATTATAATAAGAATGAGAGGTTGAAATGTCACCTCATCCGCTCTATAAATATTTATAGTAACATGTAAAGGAAAATTTATATTAAATAAACCGAGCCATTTAAGAAATAAGAGAATTTAAGTTGTCTTTCTTCTTCATGACTTTAGAAGAAAAATAGGAAGGCGATGAAGAAGAAAAGGACCACGTTGTTATATGTAATAAAAGTTACGTTGTGCAGATAAGGTTTCATCTATCTTCATTCACTGGCGAGGTTGAATGTCACCTCTTCCATTTCTCAAATCTTGTAATAATAAACAAAGAAAATTTTAGTAAGTTGTTAATTTGGTATTTACCTAATCTCTTACAAAATAATGCGATAAGTACTTAAGTGCGAGGTTATGAAAGAAAGAATGCCTTTAAACTTAAGTCCCGCACCCGTTAATTCCCGTTAGGCGATCGATCGATGAGAAGGATCATAAAACAATTGCATGCATGGCACGTCCCTTACTTCATATCATTCATGGAATTAATTACAAAGAAAGGAAGTACCTCGTGCAGATATGATTAATTCTGTATTAATATATATAGTATCATCTTAATTCTCCATATATATTTCCTACAAAATTCAAGCAAGGCTTTCATCATGTCAAATTTATTAAGAACTTTTGCACTTAATTTGAATTGAATCATGTGTGAACATATATCCCTTGACTTAAAAAACAACTAAAATAGGAATATAATAGTAGTGAAAATGATAAAGATTGATATGGATAGCAGGATCAATATTACATAACCAGTGGCATATATATATGCAGTTATAATCACTAAGATATATAGGTACTACTGCATGTGTTGTTCAACCTAATTGCTCAAGTATTGTGCTCCTCAGCCAGAAGTAAATGTTCAAAGTTGAAATTAACATATATAGAAGAATTATATATTAAAACCAAAATTCACTAATACATGCATGCAATTAGACATATAATTACCTCGACTTGATCCTAATGTTGTACTTGCTACTAATTTTGACCTGGCTAGATAATTCAACAGAGCAAGGTTCATGATACTCTTTGGAAGGATTAAGAGGTAAAAGTGAAAACATGTAGCATATAAAAGAACTCCAATTAAGATTTTTGATTCCTTTATGAGCATATGAATACGAAATATATATATATATATACACGCGCGCACCCTTACATTAATTAAAAACAATTAATTGCAGGCTGAGAAAACACGCATATGGCAAAAAATTAAAAAGAAAAAAAATAATGCTAATCATTTTTATTAAAGTAAAACGAGAGGAAACATATATATATATATATATATATATATATATATATATATGCATGAATATATAGAGAGCATCACTTACATGAAGAGTTTTATGATCTATAGCATACAAATCTCCAACTCGATTGGTACAAAATGCGGACTCTTGAAAGCCAGCATATATACTTGGCGAGTTACTGAAATAAAAGTGTTGGGATTATTCTACCAGAAAACTGAAAAGGCAGTAATCGAATCACAAACTGCAATTTCAATAAATCCATGGATTTCTACGTGCTCTCTCTATCCTCCAGACTTCACGCGCGCATCATCCTGCAGCCAGATATTGCAAGTTTAGTTAATAAAATGTCTATCTAAGAAATTAATTTGTACGGCATGCATGATGAAACAAAATACTCCCTCCAATCCAAAATATAAGATCAATTTACATAGGCAAGATATCATAGATTTTTGGAACAGATGTAGTACAATATTCTGCAATAGCTAGAACTAACCAAGCGAAATCACCGAGCCTCATGTAGCCCAATGGTAAACCCACATGAGGTCTAGGGATCCAATTTTGACAAATATTATTAAATTTCAGCCTAAGCAAAAAAATATAAATAAAAAAAAATAACCAAGGGAAATCATAAATGATGTTATTAGAGTTCCAAAAAAGGAATTTGCGTGAATAGTGTTAATGTATATATTTACCTTGTACTTTCCCCATATATATATATATATATATATATATATATATATATATATATATATATATATGTTTAGGTTAAGAATATTCTGATATTGTGTATTGAGGATCCCCCCCCCCCCCCCCCCCCAATTACCTTTCTATATATTGGATCTTGATAACGAGAAAAATAATGCACCAAGCACCAAAATGTGCAAAGCAAATCAACAGAAGATTTAAAAAATGGAAATAATAGTACCAATGTACAAAAGACATTAACAGAAGATTTTAAAAGGAAATAATGCATGCCTTTCTTTATATTGTGAGTGGAGACAGATGATAGAAGACTGAGGGTTGAAGTTGTCATTTGATTACTCAACATCCAGAATATAAAGAATTAATTACTCTCTTATTGTGTTTTCCTTCTGGGGTTTATATAACTCTGCATTGTGTTTTCCTTCTAGGGTGCATCATGTATCATAATTACCTATAAATGACCTCAAAGTGGGTTAAATGAAACTCCTAACCATTTCTTCAATGAGAAATGGTATCATGACAAGTTAACTAGTACTACTTTTTAGAAATAGAGTTGAGCATTAATATATACAGTGTCATTTCATCAAATTAACACTTAATCAATGTGGGAATGAGGCACTAGATTATCACTCTCAAACTGACAACTTAGTCTAGCTACCCTAAGCCTAGTATATATAGTTGTATATATAGCTGATCACACATTAAAATGCAGAGAATTCTCTCTTTCTCTCTCCCTCTCAATAATATTTGCCTTCTGGCTAGGTTTACACCACATATGAGCTAAGATATGAACATTTTCTTTCGACAGAACATTAAGGACAAGAATTAATGACTTGATCGAGCTAGTCTATCGAGTGATTCTTTCATGGAATATTGTTTTAGTAACTCCAGAATGTTTTTTCTACAGATGGAAACTTATTTGTGAATAGAAAAGGAAAAAGTTTGATATATATAAGACACAATAATATTCGTGTCAGTGGAAAGAGATTTAATTTAGCAGTAATGTTCATTGACGGTCAGTGTCTCATGGCCAAAGCAGCATGTCTGATGATACCCTACAACTTTTTACTTCATTTTGTTTTGTTTTGAGTTGAATGTTTCAACATTTTCTAGTTTAGTTTTTGTCTAAAATATAGATTTGATGATATCTCAGTCAAGTTAAAACATCAAAATTTCAACCCCAAGACCAAGACCTCTCAATTTATCGATTATATATATCTTGGCTCAACCACTAGAAATCTAGTCTTAATTATATAAGGTGTTAACCTATAATTCTTTTTTTCTTCTCCAAGTTAATGACTTGATTGAGAAACTAACAGTCAATATCCTAAAGAATTAACTTATTAATATAGCAAAAAACAATAAATTAAGTGTAATATTCGCAAATGGTGCATAAAAGCCAGCACTCGTGTGGGTTTCCCCCTGAATGGAGTGCAAGTTACATTTTTGACCAAAGCATTAGGACAAAATCGAATAAAAAAATGTCCCACAAAATCTAATACGGACAGAGAACGATCTAATAAAGTTGCAAAGGACAATAACGCAGGGATATTCATTTATCTAAGCTGCCCATTCAAATATTTTATGCACTAAAGAAGGGAGAAGTGGGGGCATGAAAATGAATAGGATTTGTTGTTTACATAGATAAATTATGTTATTCCATCAGATTAGCAAGTGGTTCTCCTACATCCTTCAAGATTTGCAAATATGATTTTTGATTTAAAAATAGGATAATGTGAAAGGCCATAGGAGCTAGAAAGAATACATGAACCTCTAATATTATATAATAACTGATTTATCATTCACGTAGAGAAACCTTTTGTTAGTTTTATATAATTTGTCTAATTAAGATACCACCATGCAAAAGGATTTGAGTCCAAAAATGGGGTACAAGAAAATCTGCAGAATCCCAAAAGAACCTACACAGCAAAAGCTGACATGTAAATGTGAAATTTGAAAAATAAACAAATTTCCATGAAGTTGTTCCATAACTTACTATGTACATGCCAAAGTTATAGAAATTTATTACATTAATATAGTAAGAGAGTTGCATTTGTTCGCCTATCACTGCTATACAATTACAACTCTCTTTCTAAACGTAATTCAACTTATCCTTATATATATAGGGAGACTTAACAGATGATAATCAAGTTAGAAACAATTTTATGAAATCAGAATTGATATGACTGAAGTGTCTGAGAGACAAAGAGAAAGAGAGAGAGAATAGATTCGTCATCGATCCATATGACTGGATGGACTACATAAGTACATGTATAATCGTCACAAGCGATCACATACAAGTAGATCTTTTGCAATCCTCGGTATTATTTTTAGGGTTTACCATTACTAAACTAAAAAGAGATATCTGCCTATATAGAATGAAAATTTTCAATATTGTCATAGAAATTGTACCGATATCTAATTTTAATTAAATAATCTGATCTGTACCACCCACAGTGTTCATTTAATCAGTACCTGTCCATTTTTCTTATTTAGACAAATCTAGTTAATTAATTGTAGGCTTGAGTAATCATCAATAAAAATCAATACATATAGACTTAATTCTGAAGAGTTAGAAAAAATTACCATATCCAAAAGAGTTACATGAATGATCAAGAGTGTGTGCCCGAACTCGAATCATCGTCTCTCTTGCTAGTACTCTTTTTCTTTTTCTTCTTATAAGGAATCCCCCTGGCCTTAGCTTGACACTCCTTCACCTCCCTAAGATACACACGAATTGCACCGCTAGCGAAAGGATTCGTCTCCGATGAGCCTCCATTCTCTTCGTAGGCAGCTCGAAGCCTCCCGATGAGTGCGTCCAGGCTGCCCCAAGCTTGTCTAAGTGGACAAGTACAGGGAGCTGGTGGCTCAGGCTCCCCATAAAATATGCACCCTTGCATATGGACTTTAGTCTTCCCGAACTGATCGAGATATTGAAGAAACTCGAGCACATGGTTGCCATTGCACTGTGAGACTGAAACCGGAGGCCTCTGGTTCCTCAAATACTGGCCAAAAGTGTTCCAGTCTCGCCGCTTTTGCGACTCGTACCGGCTGGGTGTAGCCGGGGGATCACCGGATCCCTCGGCCAACTCTTTCCCTCTGTCCATTAAATATAAACAAATGGAACAATTTTTTATCTGTTAAATAAGGGAAAGTATATAAATATTGAAGGTGGAAATAGGATTAATGGAGCTGGCTAGGGATAAAAAAGAGAAAAATGATGAAGATCACATCATGGACCTAATGCGTTGGGAGGTAATGGGACCATTATTGAATTTGGGTTGTGTTCTCTTTTCCTAGTCTTTCGTATAATATTCTCTTTTCTTTTTAAATAGTGCCATTGCCATTGCCATTACCTCGATGTGAGATCAATTTTTTTATAACAAATTTTTTATGTATTTCTATTATGAAATCTTTAGTAATATTTTTTAGAATTTATGGCGACGGTTTGTCCCGTCGTCATAGTCTTATTTTATGAGGACGGGACAAATTATCGCTATAAATTTAAAAATCGTCGTTATAGGTTTCGTAATAGAGATACAAGAGAAAATTTATTATAGTGAATTTGAAATCCATCTACGTACGTTTCTTATGTAACACACAATTATTGTATGTACTCCATTTTTTTGTCAATTTTATCCTCACTATTTTGTCGATGCCTAAGCGCTAGGCATCACTATATTAGTCATCGGACGCTGATCTAGACTCTTGAGTAATTATTCATGTGTAACTAGATCAAAGAAAACATAAAATACAAGGCTTACACTAGATGCAATAGCTAACAACAAAGATTATTCAAATAACAACAACAATAAAAACAATGACAACAATCATTCTACGTACGTAGTTAAACGAGTTGTGCATAATAAATGACTTATGTTATGTTTGGATAGAAAAAATAAAATAAATAAATAAATAAAATAAAAAATTGTGTATTTAATAATTATTTTAGAGGATAAATTATTTTAATGGAATGAAAATTCATTTTATCACTTGATTTTTAATTCATGTGGCACGTGATGGATTAAAATTCATTTCAATGGAATAAAATTCATTCAAATGGAATTGATATATGTAATAATTTTGTCATTATATTACATCATCATCAATAAGCAAAAATACATTTAAAATACTTTAAAATTATTTTATTATTTTATTTCTACGATCCAAACGCAACATTAATAACTCAAGAAACTCATTTCGGTACGTACGGATATATTAAATAGTTGAAGGTTAGATGTGATAATATTGTTCTAGATCGACTTCAGATTTCCTCCTGTTGTTCTAGACTTCTAGTTGTCTTTTCATATTGAACTGGAGTACTGCTCACACCAACCCTAAAATATTATGTACATACAAAGATGTCATTCAGGTGGGGATGAGATACACTCAGAAGCTAGCTATCTGTACATATATATAACTCTAGCTTATGTCAGCTTTCTGGGAGCAGGTTTATACATATGCAATTATGCATGCAACCATGCATATATGTGTGTGTGTGTGTGTATACACACACACACATGCCTGTGGAGAAGAATATAGAACATTGCTTTAACCAAGCTTAATACTGTCTATAAATAATTAAGACACATAGTGTTGATTTCTTGAAAATTTAATAATGTAAGATCCTCTTATTTATTTATTTTTTAAAAATAACTAATAATTTCTTATTCATGATCTTATTTTTCTTTTTTAGGAAGGCGTTTTAAAATTTTTATTTTTTTACAGTAATGTATAAATAAGTTTGGCTGGGCATTTCTTAAATTTCCTTTTTCCCTCTATGTATATCTAGATTAATTGGATTTTTTTTCTTTTTCAAATTCTTAATTTTATTTTAAGTTAGATATAAATGTAACTGTAGCTAGCTTAATTGCTTAGTGCCGAGATGTTGATTATTGTAATTAATTTTAGGAATGGTTACTTTTTATTTATTTATTATTATTATTATTTTATTATATTTGAGGTGAGGGGAACAAATTGAATGGTACCCACGTGACAGATTCATAGTCAAACTTTATATGAAAAGATTCCTGAATGTATAATATATATTCATTCTTAATCAGTTATTATTACGAATTAATCAGATTCAATTAGTATAAAATTAATTTTATAATAAATTAATATAATATTAATACGTAAATTGAAGATGTTTTCTCTTTTTACATATCAATAATATTATAATAAATTAATATAATGTTAATATGCAGATCGATTTTTTTTTATTTTACATATTAATAATATTGATGTTTAATTTATTATTAAATTAATTATATTCAAATTAATAATTGATGAACCATTTTCTAGAGTTGACAGCTATTTTCTTTATTATTGGTATGGCCAGGTAAGTCATCATTATATCACAATCAGAGCATGACATGTGGTGCTTGTTGAATTCTTATGGAAGAGAAAAGCACTTGTGAGAATTAATGCAAACCAGTGAATTAATCGGTAATGTTTTCAAGACTCTAATTGATTAAGTACTTTTGGAAAATACTATCAATACAATATAAATAGGGAGTAGAAGACAAAGTGATGACCAAGGGAGCTATCACTTTAAGCACATTCTTTGACTTCCACGGATCAAATTTTGAGTGTAAATTTGTGAGTTCATAAATAAAATTATAATTTATGTTAAATTAATTAATATAAAATTAACAAATAATGAACGAACGAATAAAAGACCAAAAATGACTAAAAACCTAAAAAATTTCTTTAAGTTTGGACTCCTTAAGGTTCGGCCCCTAGGTGGATCCCCTCATAATGTTAAAAATATCCAATAATAAATGCTCGATGGAATTTGACCTAAATTCTAAAAAAAAAACGATAAAACGAATTAAAATTGGACAACATTCTAAGGAGTTCCCTTTAAGGTTCGGCCCCCTAGGGGTTGATTAATTATGGTTCGTTTAATTTTTCATTTCCCGAATTTTGTTCTAAACAATTTTTAGACAAAACAATAAACGAATAATGAATCCAAATTTGGAAAGACTCGTGAAGGCTTAAAAATGGTCATTTTTAATTTATATATGATAAGATAAACTTTTCATAGAAACAAGAATCAAGAGAAACGGACAAAAAATCGATCAAGAAAACATGAAACGAACGAAATGCGTCGGAAGGGGAGTAGGTCCCCTAGGGTAGGCCTCCCTTAAGGTGGTCTTTTTCTGCTTCGTGATACGTTTTTTCGACGGTAAAATTTGATTTGTGTGATTTTTCTAAACTTAATATTATTTAACCTTAAAAATATGATTTAAGAGATGTTGTCACGAGTCCCAAGGCAGAAAGCTCGTGTGGATAACTTATATTGAGAATCGGTTAAGGAATTTGTTTGGTGGCTAGAAGAATTGAATGATTTGGGCATTACCAAGGTAATCAGGGATATTTTAAGAATTTTTCTGTTATTAAGAGTATTTCTGAAGAAAAAAATTTCTGACATATGTCTGACACATGACCTAGACTATATAAATACCACTTCATTTGACAAATGAAGGGACTTTCGAACCATTTAAGAGCTCTCTCTCTCTCGAAACACAGAAAAGTTGAAAGGAATTGCGGAATTTGTGAATGTAAGACCCCGAATTTTATGAAATACAAAATTTAATTTTTCTTCATATATATTTTTTTTGAAACAGTAAGTGGTTAAATTAACAAAATTGAAAGTTAAGGATGTTATGTGCAAATTTTATTTTGTCGGACAATATTCGCTTTGTCGGGGAATATTCGTTTGGTCGGGGAATATTCGTGCCGTACGACGGCGCCGAAATAATAAATTATTGGTGGACCCCACAACGGAATATTTGTCGGATATAGAAAACGACAGAAGTAACCTTTTTAAATAAAAATAGTCAACGGAACTGTTAAAATACCGGTGATAAAAGAATAGTAGCATACGGTAGTTTATGGTATTTTCTGTAGCACACGGTACTCTACAGTAACACACGGTATTGCATAGTGTCTCATATTATTGGTCTGATAATTGACACCGTAACTGTTACGCATCATTTCATCGATAATTGTCACTGCATAATATTTTATATTATCAATTCAATAATTGTTGTTACACAGTATTTTGCATTATTGATTTAATAATTGTCATTACACTGTATTTTATATCATTGAGTCAATAATTGTTGTTGCACTGTTTTTAAAATTATTGAACCTAATAATTGTCACAGTAACATATGCACAGTAATTCACATTATTGAATCAATAATTGTCATTACACAGTAACGTATGCTTTATTTTACATTATTGTTATCTCTATTATGATGTTATTTAAACAGTTGTATTTCATTAATTTATTGACTTGATATCTAAGAGCTAACTATACTGTATTTATAACAATTAGTCATAATAATTAAATTGATAAAGTTATTTGTTTATAATATAAAGTTAGGTGATTATTAGGTGATATGAAATGAATGGTGTAGATTAAAGTTGAATAATTGAATTGATTTGTTTATAATATAAAGTTAGGTGATTATTAGGTAATATGAAATGAATGGTGTAGATTAAAGTGTGAATTATTGTTGAATAATTAAATTGATTTGTTTATAATATAAAGTTAGGTGATTATTAGGTGATATGAAATGAATGGTGTAGATTAAAGATAATATAATATTTGAAATGGATGGTGTAGATTAAAAGATGATCTTTAAATGAATGGTTTAGATTAAATGAATGATGAGATTTTTGGCTATAAATAGAAGCCTTAACTTAAGGATTTTTCATAAACTTCCTTACTTGTTCTTTCTTTCTCTCTCTAAATACTTCTTGTGAAAGTTCTCTCTAAGTGTGCTTAAGTCATCTTGAGTATTTGTGAAGATCTATAAGTATACGTGTACTGTTCAAGTTAATCAACCTCATTTAAATCAATATCCAGTCACGTGTTACGGTAAGGGATACCATCTTTTTCATCTTCCATTATTCAAACATACTATGGTAAGGGATTATCATTATTTGATTCTCGATAATAATATTGTTTCTTCCTTACTCATAAGACGTGCCTTTTATTTTCATGTATTAAATTGTGGGAATAACCTTACGGAGCGGATTGCCGCCTGTTGGTGAATAACCTTTCGTATTCATTCATTATTAATCTCTGAGAATAACCTTACGGAGCGGATTGCCGCCTGTTTGGTGAATAACTCTTTGTACTCAAATTCTATTAAATTGTGGGAATAACCTTACGGAGCGGATTGCCGCCTGTTGGTGAATAACCCTTTGTATTAATTTCCTTCACCTTTTGTTAATCAAACCTGCTACGGTAAGGGATATTATTTTCTTTCATACTCCTAAATCGAAATTTATTATGGAACTATTGCTTCTATAATTCCTGAAAATATTATATGTTCCATAATAGTTGAACTTCATTATTTCAACTGAACCTTCCTATTTACGTGAACCTTTCTATTGAATTGTAACCGTTATTCTGAACTGTGGATCTTGAATATCATTTTTAAATTTCACTCCACATCATGTTGACAATTTGGACATTATTTGAATCTGTACAAAGTAAACTTCCGATACTTATTGTTATCCTATTTCTTCTGTTCATCATTTATATCATTCTAATCATCCAAAAATCAAGCTGTTGTGAATATCTGTGGCCGGGGGCACATATGTGTTATATTTGTTGAACAGATGATAGGTTAAAGGCGATATAATAGGTTAAAGGCGATACATCTGTTCGGTGTCTTTTATGGCACGTGGTGAATGTTCTCTTTGGCCCGTAGTGCAAAGATGAACTGTTGTTTGGTATGATTATGACCAAAGGCTGAATCTGGTATAATCATGACCGTTGGTGCTATATTGAATATCTTTGGCCCGTAGTACAAAGATGAACTGTTGATGTGCATGATTATGATCAGGAACTGTGAATTTGTATTATCTTGACTAATGATATTTCAGATGATAAAAGTTGATGATGTTTTTCCTAAAAAGAGAACCGAGTGGACATTATAGTCTGCATTATTCTTCTAATAGATTACTCATTCCGCTGCTATTATTGATCTGAACGTTGTTTAAGAATTTAACTGCAGTTTTTGATATAAACCTTGTAGTCTATTGTATTCTATCAAGAACTCAACTGTTGAAGACTAATGATAATTTATTCGTCATTATCTTAGTCATGATATTCTTTACTGGGCTATTTGAGCTCACCCTTTCTTTTGTTCCATTGTTTTTCAACAGGAGATGAAAACATAACAGGGTCTAGCCGGGGAATGGAGTGAGGGTTCGAGGAATAGTTATCATAGTCTTCACGTTTTGTAAAATAGTGTGGCAATAATAGTGAAGACTTAGTTGTGTATTATTATACACTGTATTGTTGTACGTTGTGCTTTGTTGTAATAATTTTGTTGTAGTATTTTGACGACTCAAGTTTGGGCTGTGTGGGCCCAGATTTGGGGGCGTCACAGTTGGCATCAGAGCTTAGGGATATGGTCTTTAATGGAGATCTGGGGTTAGAACTAGGAGGGGAGAGACGAATATAATCAATTACTAGTGTGTCCTACCTAAATTAGATTTATTTTTTATCTAATGAATCGATTTGAATGTAGGAACATGAAGAGATGAGTCAGTTTATTTGAACTAACATTTATTTTGTGACCACAGTTAATTATGGCATCTGGAATTCAGGAGGTTAATTATGAAATTACCGAAACAAATGTAGCTGCAAAACAAGAGGCGACGAATAATCTTCTTACAAACTCAGAGTTGAATCATTTGCCTAAGACAAAAATTATGCGTGTTCTATCCAGTAAGGATGAAGGTGAAAGCTCTGCTACAGTCGTTCCAGATCCATTCTTAGAAGCAATTAAAGGAAGTAACGAACTTACGGAAATTATTGCCTTTAATTTACTCACTAATTGGGAGAGTGATATCACATGGTTATGCTCTATAACAAAGGATCAGAATATATGGACTTTTCATATTAGTCTTTGGGATTTATGGTGTTCCAGCTATGATTTTCAAGATTATTTAAAAATGATGTTTCTATACTTTTGGGCGTTACAATTTAGAGGAATTCAGGTTAAGTTAGTCACTATCGTGGAAACTGCAGTCTATCGAAAATACTATTTTAATGGAAATCATTGGTACCTTACTACTGATGAAGTTGATGAACCCGAGAAACAGTTTGCTAGAAAATTATTCAGTGGTATTCCCATGGTTGAAATACGTGAAGATCCGAATGAAGTATTCGGGATTCGATTTGACGATAACAGTCAAGAAACCGAATGAGGTGATAACCGGTAAGCTATTCATAAATTCTCGTGAAGTCTATGCCATATTAGATACTGGCTCTATCCACTCTTTTATCTCACCTATATGTACTCAACGTTTAAATTTGACTATTGAAAACTTAAATCTTGTCTTATCAGTTGAAACCTCATTGGGAGAAATACCTATTACATTTACTATCTATAAATCTTGTCTAGTTCAAATCAACAACCTCACATTACCTGTTGACCTTATTTCTTTGGAGATGCATGAATTTGATGTGATTTTAGGAATTGATTGGTTGACTACCCATCATGCTAAAATTGATTGTTTTCATAAGATTATTAGTTTTCATATTCCTAATCAACCTGTCATGCAAATTCAAGCAACTAAACCATTGAAATCTATAACTGTTATTTCTAGCCATAAAGTCATTCGTTTATTGAAAAACGGATGTCAAGCCTTTTTAGCTCATGTCACTGATTTGAACAAAAATACGTCAAACTTGAATGATATTCCCATTGTTAATGAGTTTCCTGACGTTTTTCCTGAAGAACTTCCTGGCTTACCCCCAAACCGTGAAATTGATTTTTATATTGATCTTGAACCCGGCACTAAGCCCATTTTTAAAGTCCCATACCAAATGGCTCCCATAGAACACCAAGAGTTGAAAGTTTAATTACTAGATATCGGTATCATTCATTCTAGTACAAAACTTATATCGAGCGAGGAATGCGAGAAGAGTTTTCAAGAACTCAAGAGGAGACTGGTTTCAGCTCCTGTTCTGACCATACCATCAGGATCAGGAGAATTTGTTATCTACAGCGATGCTTCTGGCAAAGGTCTAGGCTGTGTCCTTATGCAACATGGAAAGGTTATAGCCTACGCCTCTCGACAACTCAAAGATTATGAGAAAAATTATCCTACTCATGATCTAGAGTTGGCAGCAGTCGTTTTCGCGTTGAAGATCTGGAGACACTACTTGTACGGAGAAAAAGTGGATATCTATACGGATCATAAAAATCTCAAGTATTTCTTCACCCAGAAGGAACTCAACATGCGACAACGACGTTGGCTTGAGCTGTTAAAGGATTATGACCACACAATCCAGTATCACCCGGGAAAGGCGAACGTTGTAGCTGACGCTTTGAGCAGAAAATCTTATGCAAGTACAAGTGCACTGCTGACAACACAAAAGTGTATTTTGTACGACTTGCAAAAGATGGAGATAGAGCTAAAGACACCAGGGACCCGCTCGAAGATTGCTCACGTGCGAGTAGAACCAACTTTAATCGATAAAATTAAAGCTGCTCAAGCTACCGATCCGGAACTGATAAACATGATAAAGAAAGTACAAGAAGGTGCCATTCCCGAAGCAAGAATCGACGAGAAAGGAATACTTCGAGTCAACTCTCGACTCTGTGTTCCTAACGATCCTGAATTAAAGCATAAAATCATGATGGAGGCACACAACACGCCGTTTGCAATCCACCCAGGAGGTACCAAGATGTATCGAGATCTTCGACATACATTTTGGTGGAACAATATGAAAAGAGAGATTGCGGAGTTTATCTCAAGGTGCCTAACTTGTCAACGTGTCAAGGCAGAACATCAAGTTCCTAAATGTCCATTACAATCACTTGAAGTTCCCGAATGGAAGTGGGAACACATCAATATGGATTTCGTGACGGGTCTTCCAAAAGTTTCTCAAGGCTTAGATGCAATTTGGGTGATCGTAGATAGATTGACCAAATCTGCTCATTTCTTGCCTATACGAGAAAACTTTTCACTTGAACGTCTTGCCGGTATGTACATAAATGAGATCGTGAGATTGCATGGCATGCCAGTTTCCATAGTTTCTGATCGAGATCCTAGATTCACTTCACGCTTTTGGATCAGTCTACAAAAAGCTATGGGCACTGAACTACGTTTTAGTTCTGCATACCATCCTCAAACGGACGGACAATCGGAAAGGACGATCCAGACCCTCGAAGATCTTTTGAGACTTTGTGTATTAGACTTCAAAGGAAGTTGGGATAAGTACTTGCCGTTGGTGGAATTTTCTTACAACAACAATTACCAAGCAAGCATAGGCATGGCTCCATTCGAGGCATTGTATGGAAGGAAGTGTCGCTCTCCAATATGTTGGAATGAGGTAGGAGAAGCAAAATTGTTGGGACCCGAGTTGGTACGCTTGACGACCGAAAAGATCCAAATGATCCGACAACGAATACAGACCGCACAAGAACGACAAAAGAGTTATGCTGATCTTCATCGGAGAGACGAAAGTTTCAACGTCGGAGATCATGTATTCTTACGTGTTTCTCCATGGAAAGGGGTTACGAGATTCGGAAAGAGAGGAAAGCTCAACCCTCGATTTATTGGCCCATTTGAAATCCTCGATCGAATAGGAACCGTAGCCTACAGACTAGCCCTACCACCAAGTATGTCTCGCATCCATAACGTTTTTCACATATCTATGTTACGTAAATATGTGAAGGACCCAAATCACGTCATTGAGTTAGAACCAGACGTTATAGCAGAGGATTTAACATACGAGGAGGTACCTGTTAAGATCCTGGATAAGAAGGAGCAGATCCTACGCTCAAAGGTTATACCTCAAGTTAAGGTTTTATGGAGGAACCAAGATACTGAGGAAATGACCTGGGAGCTAGAATCTGAGATGAAATCTAAGTATCCTTACCTTTTCGATATGTCAGGTACGTCAATTTCGGGGACGAAATTTCATAAGGAGGGGAGGTTGTAAGACCCCGAATTTTATGAAATACAAAATTTAATTTTTCTTCATATATATTTTTTTTGAAACAGTAAGTGGTTAAATTAACAAAATTGAAAGTTAAGGATGTTATGTGCAAATTTTATTTTGTCGGACAATATTCGCTTTGTCGGGGAATATTCGTTTGGTCGGGGAATATTCGTGCCGTACGACGGCGCCGAAATAATAAATTATTGGTGGACCCCACAACGGAATATTTGTCGGATATAGAAAACGACAGAAGTAACCTTTTTAAATAAAAATAGTCAACGGAACTGTTAAAATACCGGTGATAAAAGAATAGTAGCATACGGTAGTTTATGGTATTTTCTGTAGCACACGGTACTCTACAGTAACACACGGTATTGCATAGTGTCTCATATTATTGGTCTGATAATTGACACCGTAACTGTTACGCATCATTTCATCGATAATTGTCACTGCATAATATTTTATATTATCAATTCAATAATTGTTGTTACACAGTATTTTGCATTATTGATTTAATAATTGTCATTACACTGTATTTTATATCATTGAGTCAATAATTGTTGTTGCACTGTTTTTAAAATTATTGAACCTAATAATTGTCACAGTAACATATGCACAGTAATTCACATTATTGAATCAATAATTGTCATTACACAGTAACGTATGCTTTATTTTACATTATTGTTATCTCTATTATGATGTTATTTAAACAGTTGTATTTCATTAATTTATTGACTTGATATCTAAGAGCTAACTATACTGTATTTATAACAATTAGTCATAATAATTGAATTGATAAAGTTATTTGTTTATAATATAAAGTTAGGTGATTATTAGGTGATATGAAATGAATGGTGTAGATTAAAGTTGAATAATTGAATTGATTTGTTTATAATATAAAGTTAGGTGATTATTAGGTAATATGAAATGAATGGTGTAGATTAAAGTGTGAATTATTGTTGAATAATTAAATTGATTTGTTTATAATATAAAGTTAGGTGATTATTAGGTGATATGAAATGAATGGTGTAGATTAAAGATAATATAATATTTGAAATGGATGGTGTAGATTAAAAGATGATCTTTAAATGAATGGTTTAGATTAAATGAATGATGAGATTTTTGGCTATAAATAGAAGCCTTAACTTAAGGATTTTTCATAAACTTCCTTACTTGTTCTTTCTTTCTCTCTCTAAATACTTCTTGTGAAAGTTCTCTCTAAGTGTGCTTAAGTCATCTTGAGTATTTGTGAAGATCTATAAGTATACGTGTACTGTTCAAGTTAATCAACCTCATTTAAATCAATATCCAGTCACGTGTTACGGTAAGGGATACCATCTTTTTCATCTTCCATTATTCAAACATACTATGGTAAGGGATTATCATTATTTGATTCTCGATAATAATATTGTTTCTTCCTTACTCATAAGACGTGCCTTTTATTTCCATGTATTAAATTGTGGGAATAACCTTACGGAGCGGATTGCCGCCTGTTGGTGAATAACCTTTCGTATTCATTCATTATTAATCTCTGAGAATAACCTTACGGAGCGGATTGCCGCCTGTTTGGTGAATAACTCTTTGTACTCAAATTCTATTAAATTGTGGGAATAACCTTACGGAGCGGATTGCCGCCTGTTGGTGAATAACCCTTTGTATTAATTTCCTTCACCTTTTGTTAATCAAACCTGCTACGGTAAGGGATATTATTCTCTTTCATACTCCTAAATCGAAATTTATTATGGAACTATTGCTTCTATAATTCCTGAAAATATTATATGTTCCATAATAGTTGAACTTCATTATTTCAACTGAACCTTCCTATTTACGTGAACCTTTCTATTGAATTGTAACCGTTATTCTGAACTGTGGATCTTGAATATCATTTTTAAATTTCACTCCACATCATGTTGACAATTTGGACATTATTTGAATCTGTACAAAGTAAACTTCCGATACTTATTGTTATCCTATTTCTTCTGTTCATCATTTATATCATTCTAATCATCCAAAAATCAAGCTGTTGTGAATATCTGTGGCCGGGGGCACAGATGTGTTATATTTGTTGAACAGATGATAGGTTAAAGGCGATACATCTGTTCGGTGTCTTTTATGGCACGTGGTGAATGTTCTCTTTGGCCCGTAGTGCAAAGATGAACTGTTGTTTGGTATGATTATGACCAAAGGCTGAATCTGGTATAATCATGACCGTTGGTGCTATATTGAATATCTTTGGCCCGTAGTACAAAGATGAACTGTTGATGTGCATGATTATGATCAGGAACTGTGAATTTGTATTATCTTGACTAATGATATTTCAGATGATAAAAGTTGATGATGTTTTTCCTAAAAAGAGAACCGAGTGGACATTATAGTCTGCATTATTCTTCTAATAGATTACTCATTCCGCTGCTATTATTGATCTGAACGTTGTTTAAGAATTTAACTGCAGTTTTTGATATAAACCTTGTAGTCTATTGTATTCTATCAAGAACTCAACTGTTGAAGACTAATGATAATTTATTCGTCATTATCTTAGTCATGATATTCTTTACTGGGCTATTTGAGCTCACCCTTTCTTTTGTTCCATTGTTTTTCAACAGGAGATGAAAACATAACAGGGTCTAGCCGGGGAATGGAGTGAGGGTTCGAGGAATAGTTATCATAGTCTTCACGTTTTGTAAAATAGTGTGACAATAATAGTGAAGACTTAGTTGTGTATTATTATACACTGTATTGTTGTACGTTGTGCTTTGTTGTAATAATTTTGTTGTAGTATTTTGACGACTCAAGTTTGGGCTGTGTGGGCCCAGATTTGGGGGCGTCACAGTGAACAACTCTGAATCGAGTTAATAAAGTGTTAGCATCGCCTATCTTGAATTCACTCGAAATCTTGTAACACTTGCCACGGTTCTCAGACAGTAGCGATTATGCCGGAACCTCGAGAGTTTTGTCACGTATTATTCTGGTAGTTGCTCATCAGTTCTTCTTCCTCATCCAATTTTTCAACCGATTTCGTATTTTTCGCAGGTTTCTCTCCTCTACTATCATTACGAACTCTAACTCAAGCAAGATACGCGATTTTCTTGCCTACAAAATTGAGTTAAATTTTGAGTTTGAATTAAATTAAATTTATTTGAAGCTTTAAACCACACACAAAATTCATATACTCTGATATCATGTATAATAATTCGGGTTAAATTTCAAGTTCGAATCGGATCAAATCCATTTCAAACAAGAGTTTAAATCACTAACTCAACAGTCTGTCACAAGCTCATCTAAAATTTCAAGATTAAAAGTATTATTGTCAGTAATTTAATTCTTTTTATATAAATATTTTTTTTCTCCATATATTTCGATATGGAACTAGGTGTTACATTCTCTTCTCCAAGTTCCCTAGAGGTTAAATAATATATTGCCAATAATTCCTCCTAATAGTTGCTCACTAACATGTTATTTACTATAAATATATCTTTGGACAGCTTAAATTAAAGAAATATATATCTTGAATTTTAGAATAAGCAAGAAATAAAATAAAATTATTTGAGGCAAATTTGGAATATCATTTTATTTTATGGGTTAACTGCAAAAGTGTCTTTCAAAGTTTTATAAAATTCTATTTTTTGCCACAAAGTTCCAACTTTCTTAAAAAAATTTTTTTTACCAAATTTTTCCTTTTTAACTTATTAGTGAAATTATAAGTCAGAATCCTTTACATACATACCCGGAATTATTGGTAATTGTGTCATTTATATTTAAATAACATATATATTGTTATATTCACACGTTTGAAATAATTCAAATATGTATTTAATCAAATGTGACTTTTGATTTATAATTTCACTAATATATTAAAAAAGAATAGATTTGTAAAAAAAATTAAACTTAAAAAAACACTATTAAAAAATTTGTTACTTATGGCTAAAACTGAAATTTGATGGAACTGATCAAAGAGACAATTTTACTGTTAACCCTATTGTTATAGGTACCATCCGAATATAAGCTTATACGATAAAAGAATATGAGCTTATATGATAAAAAAAGAAATACTTATATGAATTTACACCCAATTTAGTTGGTTTGGCATGAGTAGGGAGGGAACCCTGAGAAACACGTTAAATTGATTATCGACAGATCCAATTGACAGCTGACCGAGTCAACGGGTCCTACCGATATATTCTCTGCACCCATGTAAAAATTAACCATTCATGGCCTGGTAGGCCATATTTGATCTTGGTCTTGATTTTTAATCGGATACTTTTGTTCAGTAAAAGAAATAAATAAAAAATTGAATACCCTGTTCATTAAATTTTTGAACAGTAGCAATAATTAATTTATTTTACTTTACTTATAAAGTGCTGATCGATTGTATCATAAAGTATTTACTTGTAGTTACCCATTTCAGTTTCTTTTTACTCCTATAATTTTCAAATTATAGTTTTGATCTATTTTAGTCTTTTAAATTATTTAATCAAAAAAAATTCTTTATATTCTCTCCTCAATATTATGAAAAGAACAAATTTTTTTTTTAAATTTGATTAATTCTTGAATATATAACAAAGATAATGTAATAATTTAGTCTCACATCGATTAATATGATATATTTGAATGTGTATATAAAAACTCAAGCAGTTATTATTAATACATTAAGTTATGACATTCTGAGTGAATTTAATTCGGATTCAAAATTTGACCCGAATTGTTATACAGAAACATATGACACCCTTAATATAATTTATCTAAAAATAAAATTATTAACATTAAACAACGGTTTGGCTTGGCTTCCATTAAAATTCTATTATATAGTTGGTCATATTTTTAAATACAAACCAGGACCTATCTCATTATAACTTACATTCCTATATCACTACTGTCTCAAAATCGGGGTTTCAACTTTCAACTTGTATTTTTTGATATTTAAGATCTTACACTGGTCAATCATATACTCCAATTGTCTCACAAAATTTAGTTTAATTTTTTTTTTTTTTGCCAATCTAATTATTTTTGAAATCAAAAGTCGTATTTCATCCGTTTCAAATTATAAGATCAGTATTGATTTAAAAAAAATTAATTTAAGATATTTTTAAATTTAAAATTAGCATGATTCATTTAAGTTTTCAAAACATTAATAAACTTTATAACTAGTAATACTTTTTAGGTAGTTTATGATATTTATAATTGTATTGACATAAATTATATGAATTTATCTTAATTTTGAGTTTAAAAATGACTTTTCAAAAATCAATATGGAACAGAGGAAATACTATTTTCTTGTAGATATAGGTGGAGAAACTATAACTATAAGAAAATAAGTCGAATTTGTTACCACCTCGAATATTTTTTAGATTTAAAAATATAAATTAATATGCTTAATTCTTAATTCTAAAATTGGTTATTTTAATTAAAAAAAGGCAAACTAAACTAGTTTTTGAGTAACGAAAGGAGTATGTAAGTTTTGATTTTAATGAAATTTTCTTTTGTCACTCAAGAAATATACACAGAACAAAATTTAAGGACTTATTTGACAAACTACACATCATGATACTTGAGGGGGGGAAAAACTTCTAATTTTACATATCCTCATCAATTAATATTAGAATGTGATTCAAGTATATATGCAAAGAACATGACACCAGGGGTATTATTTTCAAATCATATAGAGTAAATAGTTGATTTTTATGTAACAAAAATAAAATAGGAGGTGATCAGTTCCATCTTTCAATATAAATTACAGAAAATAATCAGAATTAAAAGCTTCGTTTGGTGTATCATTAGTGTGGTTTCCCTTTTTCAAAGCTCGAGATCTCTTGATGGTTAGCATGTAAACAGGATACAGTTATACGGTAAACAACTTGCTGCTTGTCGAAATGATTGGGGTCAATAATGTTTCGCAATGTTTGGAAATTAATTATGGTCTCGATCAGTATCCAACCATAAGCCTATAGATGATGATTTACCACCCTTAAAAAAATGTACTCAGTATGCTTTACATCAATCAACCACCCTAGTTAAAATGGTACTTAATTCCTCTTTTGAAAAAAGTTCTACGATTTTTTTTCCTTTTCTTTGTTTGCATTAATTTTGCCTAAAGAAAGTTGTTAATTTTTATTTAACTTTCTAACTCAGTTTAATAAATTTTTATTGTTCTTTTGCTTTACAAAAAGACTCTCATAAGTTAATTTCCGTAAACTTTAAAGATTTTTTTCCTTCATATTTATCCTTAATTATAATAAATGTTTAATTTAGCAATTATAACATGATAGGAAGATAGCGTTATTTATGGTTTGAGGATATTATCACTTTATATTTATCATTTCAATTGAAAGGAGATTTGGGACGTAGTGCAATAATTTGGATTTTTTTATAATTAAATATTAATTTAATTTTTTCTAAAAGCGTAATTCATTTGGAAAAGGTAAGTTACTAATTTTATTTATTTTTTTAATTTCGTTTGAAAAGTTAAATTCTTTTAATAGATAATTAAATAATTAATTTAATTAAAATTAGGGAGTCTAATTAGATTTTGATAACTCATATATTATTTTTTTATTATATTTAAAGAGTGTTAGATATAACCCTAATCCTATCATAATTCAATTAGTTGAATTTTCGAGTAGAATATCAATCTATGTGCACTACAAACTCATTAAAAAAATCATAATTAATTCATCTGATGTTGAAATTGAATGAATCCAAAGCCTATTTATTCAAAATTTCGTCAACTTTAATTTTAGAGAGAGAACATTTATTTGACAACCATTTTTCTACCTTGAGTTGATGAAAACTGTAGCCTCTTCTAATTTCTGTTATTGTTTTTAACTCTAATTTTGAAAATTCGCAACTTCGTTGTATTAACCTCGAATTGAGTGATTCTTGAGCCTATTTCACAAATTTTTTTTAGAGCTACAAGTTTCGTAAGATATTAGGGTTATATTTGTTTGTAAAAAATATGCTTAAGATTGGACTATTTACCTTAATTTAATACTACTTTGTACTATTTAATTCTTTGATGAGGAATTATTAATCCCTTAATGTTGGATTATTAGTCGTATAAAGCCATTTAATAGTTTAAAATGAGGGGGACTATTAATAACAAAATTTTCATGGGATTATACAATCCCACATAAATAACATTATAACTGATAAAAAAAAATAGTCCATAGGACTATTTAATCTCTCATCATGGGATAAAATAGTCCGAAGTAATGTTAAATTAATATAAATAGTCAAATCTTAAGTATATTTTTTATAAATAAACATAACCTGAGAGATTTTAAGGATTCTAAAAGACCTGAAAATCAGATTATTTACTACTGCGTATTAAGAAAGACGGATATGGAAGGTAAATATTATTTTATATTTTGATTTTAAGTTTAGTTATGCGAATTTTAAATTAGAGATTATTTTAAAACAAAATATTGATAGGGAATTAGATATTATGATAATCAGAAAGAGAAGATAAATTTATGTAAAGGAATATAATTCAATTGAATGTAAAAGTTAAAATCTAAAAGTCTGTCGCTATATAATTAAGGCCTATTGTGTGGGTTATATCTCCCAATCCGATCGTTAGATTGTTATAAATTTTGGATATGTTATACTTATATAAGTTGAGAATATTTTCACCAATTTTGAACCGTTAAAGTTAATTATTTTATTTGTTATGAATTTTAAGAAAGGGCATATCTAGAATTTTTGTAGTAAAATTTTCAATAGAAAGTTCTAATATTTAAAAATAGATAAGTTAATAATTTTAAATCTGATTTGAGTGATTTTTGAAGCTAAATTGAAATATTTGAAATCTAGTTTCTGTAAAAATTAATTAATTTAAAAATTATTATAAAACTAGGTTAATATGAGTAATAAAATAGACCGATGCCTTAAGAATAATTTATCATATTGTGGTTTTAAGATTTTTTAACTTTTATTGTTAATTTTATACTTTGGGGTATTAATAAATGACTAAGGCGAATAATAAAGACACCTTGAATAAATTAAAAAAGGGTTTTAAAGTTGTTAGTTTAAAATGTATGCTTAACTTAAGGTGAATATATTTAAGTGGTAAATAAGCTTTCGTATTTTTGATATTGTTGACATTTGAGATTAAGATTTTATATAGTGTACTATAAGTGGATTTGATTATCAAGTGTGAATTCCATACTTCGCTCTTTTAATTTGATTATTATTGCATTCTTTATATATCGTTATTCGTTATATTTTTCTTATATTTCTATTGTCAATCTTAAATAGAAGTTTCATACTTAATAACTTGACTTTATGTTATAATTTTGAACTTTTTTCTTTTTATTATTATTTGAACAGAATGCATAGTTATTCAGCGATACTCTCATTATGTTGATTTATTTGTGTTGTTAATCGTTTAGAATTTATTATTTGCTTAATTATTTCATTTCTAGTCAAATCGTTATTTTGTTTTGTTTTGGTCTAAATGTTCCAAACTTCATATTTTGTACTCATTCAAATTTGTTAACATTCTCTGTGCATAGAACTTTGTTGATCTTTGTAAAGCGGTACATGTTATTACTTTCATTTGAATTTATGTTTATAATTTGATTTGGTTCAATACATACTTAAAACTTTTTTTTTAGTATTGTGTTATATGTGTTGTGATAACATATTTTGGTAGAATAAACGACATGGTATACCTGAGCTATAACCACCTGTAGGGGTACCCCATGCATATCCTCTTAGTACCGAAACATGACATATTTTGTGGTGGTGCAATCAGTCCACGACGTATCTTGTTGTGTGCTTTGGGTGTGAGTTTTGGCCATTTGATATGTTTGTTTAAGATGCATACGGGTCGACTTTGGATTTCTATTATGTTCTGTTTTGCGGTTCGGTAATGTTGTGTTGAACACACCTTCCAGTTTGGCATGCATTTGGATTCGCGATCCAATGTATGATTTGTCTATGTGACATTATTTGACTTGTCTGTGTGGCAAGGTATATATTTGTTTTATTCTGAGTTCGGTATGAAATAACCGGTTAATAACCACTTTGTTACAGCCTTCTATTTTGGTTCGTTAGTTCTGTTTGACTTCGGAGATTTTGTTTGTGACGCCCCCAAATCTGGGCCCACACAGCCCAAACTTGAGTCGTCAAAAGACTACAACAAAATTATTACAACAAAGCACAACGTACAATAATACAGTGTATAATAATACACAACTAAGTCTTCACTATTATTGCCACACTATTTTACAAAACGTGAAGACTATGATAACTATTCCTCGGACCCTCACTCCATTCCCCGGCTAGACCCTGTTATGTTTTCATCTCCTGTTGAAAAACAAAGGAACAAAAGAAAGGGTGAGCTCAAATAGCCCAGTAAGAAATATCATGACTAAGATAATGACGAATAAACTATCATTAGCCTTCAACAGTTGAGTTCTTGATAGAATACAATAGACTACAAGGTTTATATCAAAAACTGCAGTTAAATTCTTAAACAACGTTCAGATCAATAATAGCAGCGGAATGAGTAATCTATTAGAAGAATAATGCAGACTATAATGTCCACTCGGTTCTCTTTTTAGGAAAAACATCATCAACTTTTATCATCTGAAATATCATTAGTCAAGATAATACAAATTCACAGTTCCTGATCATAATCATGCACATCAACAGTTCATCTTTGTACTACGGGCCAAAAATATTCAAAATAGCATCAACGGTCATGATTATACCAGATTCAGCCTTTGGTCATAATCATACCAAACAACAGTTCATCTTTGCACTACGGGCCAAAGAGAACATTCACCACATGCCATAAAAGACACCGAACAGATGTATCGCCTTTAACCTATTATATCGCCTTTAACCTATCATCTGTTCAACAAATATATCACATCTGTGCCCCCGGCCACAGATATTCACAACAGCTTGATTTTTGGATGATTAGAATGATATAAATGATGAACAGAAGAAATAGGATAACAATAAGTATCGGAAGTTTACTTTGTACAGATTCAAATAATGTCCAAATTGTCAACATGATGTGGAGTGAAATTTAAAAATGATATTCAAGATCCACAGTTCAGAATAACGGTTACAATTCAATAGAAAGGTTCACGTAAATAGGAAGGTTCAGTTGAAATAATGAAGTTCAACTATTATGGAACATATAATATTTTCAGGAATTATAGAAGCAATAGTTCCATAATAAATTTCGATTTAGGAGTATGAAAGAAAATAATATCCCTTACCGTAGCAGGTTTGATTAACAAAAGGTGAAGTAAATTAATACAAAGGGTTATTCACCAACAGGCGGCAATCCGCTCCGTAAGGTTATTCCCACAATTTAATAGAATTTGAGTACAAAGAGTTATTCACCAAACAGGCGGCAATCCGCTCCGTAAGGTTATTCTCAGAGATTAATAATGAATGAATACGAAAGGTTATTCACCAACAGGCGGCAATCCGCTCCGTAAGGTTATTCCCACAATTTAATACATGGAAATAAAAGGCACGTCTTATGAGTAAGGAAGAAACAATATTATTATCGAGAATCAAATAATAATAATCCCTTACCATAGTACGTTTGAATAATGGAAGATGAAAAAGATGGTATCCCTTACCTCAACACGTGACTGGATATTGATTTAAATGAGGTTGATTAACTTGAACAGTACACGTATACTTATAGATCTTCACAAATACTCAAGATGACTTAAGCACACTTAGAGAGAACTTTCACAAGAAGTATTTAGAGAAAGAAAGAAAGAACAAGTAAGGAAGTTTATGAAAAATCCTTAAGTTAAGGCTTCTATTTATAGCCAAAAATCTTATCATTCCTTTAATCTAAACCATTCATTTAAAGATCATTTTTTAATCTACACCATCCATTTCAAATTTTATATTATCTTTAATCTACACCATTCATTTCATATCACCTAACTTTATATTATAAACAAATCAATTCAATTATTCAACAATAATTCACACTTTAATCTGCACCATTCATTTTATATCACCTAATAATTACCTAACTTTATATTATAAACAAATCAATTCAATTATTCAACAATAATTCACACTTTAATCTACACCATTCATTTCATATAACCTAATAATCACCTAACTTTATATTATAAACAAATAACTTTATCAATTCAATTATTATGACTAATTGTTATAAATACAGTATAGTTAGCTCTTAGATATCAAGTCAATAAATTAATGAAATACAACTGTTTAAATAACATCATAATAGAGATAACAATAATGTAAAAGAAAGCATACGTTACTGTGTAATGACAATTATTGATTCAATAATGTGAATTACTGTGCATATGTTACTGTGACAATTATTAGGTTCAATAATTTTAAAAACAGTGCAACAACAATTATTGACTCAATGATATAAAATACAGTGTAATGACAATTATTAAATCAATAATGCAAAATATTGTGTAACAACAATTATTGAATTGATAATATAAAATATTATGCAGTGACAATTATCGATGAAATGATGCGTAACAGTTACGGTGTCAATTCTCAGACCAATAATATGAGACACTATGCAATACCGTGTGTTACAGAAAATACCATAAACTACCATATGCTACTATTCTTTTATCACCGGTATTTTAACAGTTCCGTTGACTATTTTTATTTAAAAAGGTTATTTCTGTCGTTTTCTATATCCGACAAATATTTCGTTGTGGGGTCCACCAATAATTTATTATTTCGGCGCTGTCGTACGGCACGAATATTCCCCGACCAAACGATTATTCCCCGACAAAGCGAATATTGTCCGACAAAATAAAATTTGCAGATAACATCCTTAACTTTTAACTTGATCGATTTAACCACTTACTGTTTCAAAAAAAATATATATGAAGAAAAATTAA